>JALIGW010000003.1:132734125-133291625 GCA_023053685.1 Diadophis punctatus similis
TCTTTGGAATTCCCATTCCCACCAGACCCCACTTTCTTCTGCAATGGAAAGCATACTTAAACAGATAAGTATGTATAGCCAGGATCCCTGCCTCAAGAACAAATAATAAAAATTACTGATAAGAAACAAGGCTCCTAAAAGAGCGATATCATCCAGATTTCAGTATAATACTTACCAACTCAGTCTAAGGAGAAATCTTAAGAAGTCAGTAGAAATACAGGTAGTCCTTGCCTTACAACAGTTCATTTAGTGACCGTTTAAAGTTACAGCAGCACTGAAAAAAAGTGACTTATCACTATTTGTCACAGTTACGGCCTTTGAAGCATCCCCATGATTATGTGATCAAAATTCAGATGCTTGGCAACTGGTTCATACTTATGGCCATTGCTGTGTCCCAAGGTCACGTGATCACCTTTTGCGACCTTCTGATAGGCAAAGTCAGTGGCGGAAGCCAGATTCACTTAACAACTTAACTTATCAACTGCAGTAATTCACTTAACAACTGTGGCAAGAAAGGTTGTAAAATGGGGCAAAGCTCACTTAACAAATGTCACGCTTTGCAACAGAAATTTTGGGCTCAATTGTGGTCGTAAGTTGAGGCAATGGAAAGGAAATCGGAATGGCATCTATAGGCATGGCATTCTCTATGGCTGGGCATGGCACAGAGAAGCCCCTCTTTGTTTTTCTCAAAACATACCTCAACTTTGATCCCTATTTGGGCAGATCTTAGCTGTTGCAGTCATTCTTATGGAAAGTGACATCCTTGGCCTATCTTTTTTTTTTTTTAATTCAAAAAGTTTTTTAAGTACAAAGTACAAACATTTTTCATTTTTCTCCCCCCCTTCCCCCCTAACCCCAACCCCCCCTTCCCTTCCCCCCCTCTCCCCCCCCGGACTTCCCAGAGAAAGTACAGGGCATAATATTCAATAAAATAAATTTAAATTAAGTTAAAACAAGTTCTTAATTTCCACATTTTTAAAAAATCTTTAACTCCGAATTTTTTCAAGACTGTTCAAAACATAATCAGAAGAAGGATAAAAATAATAAAAAATAAAGAAAATAAACCAGTAAAAAAAGAGAAAACATTATATTAATACGTCATACAACATCTCAAACTATACTTTACATATCTAAACCTCCATCTTTTATATAATCTACATATAAACTAATAATAATAGAAAATAAAGAAAGAAAAAATAAAAAATAAAAATAAGAGAGAAGCAAAGGTGAACCTTTCCTCCCCCTTTCAATCAGCCACAACGCACAACATTTCTTCCAAACAAAACAAAACTTAAGTAAATATTACATAAACAATAACTAAACATTAAATGTTTATACCTAATCACAATACCTCAATATTTAAAATATTCTATCAAATTGTTTATTCCCATAGTTTAAAAAGTAACCCCTTATACCTCAAAAACCTTAAACTTAATCATAGAATAATAGAATCAAACACAATATTAATAACTTAATATTACAATATATCAAAGTATCAGCTTCAAGATATATAATATATATATTAATAATAATAAAAAAAGAAAAGAGTAAGAACTAACTCCTTATACCTCAAAG
Source organism: Diadophis punctatus similis (assembly GCA_023053685.1). Lineage (NCBI taxonomy): Eukaryota > Metazoa > Chordata > Lepidosauria > Squamata > Dipsadidae > Diadophis > Diadophis punctatus. The sequence goes on from JALIGW010000003.1 coordinate 132,735,701, forward strand.
ACCTTAGACTTGATCCTAAAATCAAACAAGATATTAATAACGTAATATTACAATATATCAAATTATTGGCTTCAAAATATTATATATATATATATATATATATATATATATATATATATATATATATATATATATATATATATATATATATATATATATATATATATATATTGATAATAAAAATAAAATAATAATCAAAAAAAGAACTACCATCAAAAATATTAATAATGATAATAATAACAATAATAAAAAGAGAAAATATAGAGAAAAAAAAATACAATCCTGTTGGTCTTTCCATCCATCCTATAGATTTCAACACTGCCTCCTTCTGTCGCTTGACAATTTTGAATCTGTCGGTTCGCCTCCCATCTGACCCCAATCCTCCATCTCCTTTTCCACGTCGCAAACATCTATCTGGCTCTGCCAATCACTTTGAATCTTTGAAGCTGTTTCAGTTTGAACAAATATGTCTGGGTTTTTCTTCTCCTCCTCTATTAATTTCATGCTTCTTTCCTCTGGAATTTTAGATATATCAGCCTTTAAAACGTTGATATAAAATTCTGTAGCTTTCTTTATTGTATTAAGCCGGTATCTTTTTCCCAAAAATGTGACGACTACTCCTGTTGGTGCATCCCATTTATATTGTAGATTTCATTTTTTTAACTCATCAACCAAGAAGGTATAATCTTTTCTGGCTTTAAGAATTTTGGAAGGGATTTCTTTCCATATCATTATTTCCTGGCCATTTACCTGAAGATTATTCTTGAAGGTCGCCTGTGTAATTCTATTCCGCAAAGCTCTTGTGGTAAAATATATTACAATGTCCCTTGGCAGATGGTTTTGTTTTGCATACCAAGAATTGACTCTATATATCTTATTAATTTGCATAGCCAATTCCTCTTTAGACATTCCAGACACCTGCTCCAGGGCCTCCACCATCCTTCCTTTCAAATTTTCATATTTTCCCTCCTTCAGACCCCTCACTCTTATAGAAAATTCCATCTTTCTGAATTGAGACATCAACACCTCTGTTTCCAAATTTACTATATCATTTTGAATCTTGACTATGTATTCCTCTGAGTCTGAGGTCATCAGAGCTTGTTTATTTTTTCCCAAATCCATCTCCAAAACTTCCATATTTACTGCCAGCCCCCGACAAGCCACCAACACATCCGCCCTCAATTGTAAATCCATCTTCTCCAAAGCAACCTGCATTTTTTTATCTATTTCAGTGATTTTTAAATTGAATTCCATAATCAGTTCATTTTTCATAACTTTCAAAGTATTAAATAAACTTTCAGGTGTTAAAGACTGTGAGGGTGTTAAATCAGGCATAAGTTGCATCTTTGAGATATGACCAGAAGAGTACTCAGTTCTTTTATTCACAACAATCTTTCCAGGTTTAGAAGCCATTTCAGTATTTTCAAAAAAATACAAAGAAAAAAAACCAGATCTATACTTAGCAAAGTTCTTTCCAAATCCAAAGCCAGTTAATCTTTTATCTTTTATAAAGATGTGTGTTGAATCAAGAAACAAACAGAGAAAAAAATCAATTCTCAGGGTCAGAAGTTTCCATAAGAAAAAAGAAAGCTGGTAACAAAGAAAGTTACTTTCACTTCCACGCCCAAATCTCCGATCGCCATATTGTAACTTCTTGCTTGTTAAGCTACTTTGTTGCTTCCAAAGTGAAAACCAGCGATGGAATTAAAGTCAAAAGTTATTATACTTGCCCTTCTGGACTCCTGCCTTTCTCTGGCTGCTCTCTTTAAGTTTAGAATAATAATGCATCCCATTGTAAAAGTAGCGGTGGTCGCGGCATCTTGCTCCGCTTTAAGCGGAGGTTTCCGACTTCCCGGAGCAACAGACAGGCTGCCTGGGGAGCCCTCACCCTTCGCGCCCTAAGTTGGCTCCTAGGGCACTAGGGGGGCTCTACCCCACCTGTCCCGCTCTCATCTCTCCCCTTTGCCCGGGGAAGAGATTTTCAAGCCGCCAGACAGCTGTTCTGGCGGCTTTTACAGGGAATCGGAAAGACGCCCAACAAGGAGCGCCAGCGACGCCGTCGGAGCCAAAACCAGAAGTCCCATCCTTGGCCTATCTTAACTTCAGTCCTTGGGGCTTTAAAGGTAACCAAAGACCTTGCTGCCAAAGGCTGGGGTGGATATAACATGTTACCTGAATGACAAAGGGGAAATTTTCAGCCCTCTCCTCCTCCAAGTGTGTGACTGTGTTTGTGTGTTGTCTGTGCATGTGTGCTCTTATTGGTTCGTTTTTAGCGTCTTACTAATGTTAACTGTTCTGAGCTCTGAGTGTCAGGGTTCCAAGTAATACACCCATAGCAAACAGAACTCTGAGGCAAACAGTTTCCTCAAAGAACAAGTTTATTGCATATATCATATTGGCACAGACTGGTGAAAACCAACTCTAAAGGTTCCCACAGTTTTCAACTAATTAAAAGTAAAAGTTTTTCCCCCTTTCCCAAACAATCAGTCATAAGGTCCAATCAAGGTGCTGTCCGGTTGCTTGGAAACTTCACTCCTTCTCTCTTCAGCCACCTATGGGAATGTCTTTAGTTCTCAGGGAAAACCATTTTGTTTTGGTTACAAAACCCCAGCTATCTCTATTCCCCCCTCCCTATCCCCAGCATCATTGTGGCAACACTGAAGCCAACAAGATGGCCTCTGTCAGGCTAGCTTCAGAGTTGACACTGAGCCCTTAAAGGAAAGAACACACACACACACACACAATATGCAAAAGGCATGCCTCCTGCTGCACTAAATACCTCAGAAGAACTATCCTGCTTTTTACAGGCAGCTTCAGACAGAATTCAATGTAATAGTCTTGTCTTGTTATATGTATGATATCTGCTCTATGCTATGTTTTCAGGAAAATGTCATCCAAAGGAGGTTGAAAGATTAAAATATTTATTAAAGGGTAGAGCAAAGGCTTTGAAAATACCCATCAATAGTAAATATCTGTTCCATGGGATGTTTGGGAACAGTGTGCTCATATAAAGATACATTTTGGAAAGATAATTTTAGAAACTCTATTATAAACAGTATTTCTAGAATTTCATCACTATTAGAGTAATAACTATGAAAATTACTAGCTACTGTGCCAAGTACAATTTTGTGCTTTCATCATATTTCAATGTCTTGTTTGACAAACTCCCATCTGACAGAACAAAAGTTTAAAACCACAGATTCTCATGCTAGTTTACAGTTATCTTAAATTTTATGATTTTTGAAAACTTTTCTAGCCAACTAGCTTTCTTTGTTGCACTACTTGGATCATGTCATTTAACAATGGGATCCTACACTGAGGATCTGTGAAAACAATTTTATTCTACCTAGATTGGGACTCTAATCTTTGTGAGCACCTCTCCTCTCTCTGTATTAGGATATTCTGCCTAAAATGGTTGAGGCAGATATGATAGGATACCTAAAATTATCCCTTATTGTAAAAACAGTGTACTTTGTTTCAGTTCTATTTTTGCCAGAGGAGAGATTTTATATTTCTAAAAATGCATTGTTTCTCTTGTTTCTTCATCCCAAATGCCTTTTGGAGATCCTTATTGTAACTAACACCAGTTCAACATTTGACAGAAAGCAATTTGTCTATAGAATAGTCCCACATTTCCTCCAAAACTGCAGAAATTGATTTAAGACAAGCCACTTTCTATTTTCCCCCCATTTTTTGTTTTTTTGCAAACAGGCCTCGTGAAAAGTCTTTGAGAATTGAATGCTCACATACTCTTTTATAAGCTTTTTGAATTGGCTAATATAGATACTGTACTGATTTAATATGTTCTTTGGACGTTCTATACAAATTGAAGCACTGGGTTTGTTAACAATCATGTGCCATCAAGTGCAATTGATGATTGGTCGATTTATGTGCCATCAAGTCATTGTTGATTCTTAGCACCCACCTCAGGGGTGGGTTCTAACTTACCTCGCTGCCAGTTCTCTTCCTCTCGTGCCGTGTGGGCGCGCCTCATGGGTGCGCGCGCGCAGTGCCAAAAAATCTGAATTTTTTTTAAGCCGAAAACAAGATGGAGACCACATGCACAGTGCCGGAAACTCGGCTTCTGCGCATGCTCAGAAGAAAAAAAATTCAAAAAATTCAAAATAAAATAAAAAAAAATAAATTCAAAAAAAAATTCAAAAAAAAAAGATGGCGGCACCCACGGACCGGCACCGACCGAACCGGTTCCATGATGTCATTGCGACGTCACCAGCGGGTCACTACCAGTTCGGGCAAACCGGTCTGAACCGGGAGGAACCCACCTCTGACCCACCTAGACCATCTACCCCAACCTGATCCTTCAGGTCTTCCAATGGTGGACTCATTGTCACTGTAATGGAGTCCATCCATCTTGTTGCTAATTGACCTCTTGTCTTTTCCTTCCACCTTTCCCAGCATTAGAGTCTTCTCTTAAGAACGTCTTTGCCTAATGTGTCCTAAATAGGATAAAATGAGCCTGGTCATTTGGACCTTGAGTGAGAATTCAACTCTGTGTTGAATCTAGCGCAATAATGACTATATAAACAAACTTACTATATAGAAGTACTTACTGTAACATCATTATAGTAATCACTTCTAAAACTGTATCTGTTTATAAAAACAACCTACATGTATAGATTAGTATGCGTACATTTTCATCTTCCTTTCTGGTGGTATAGAAATATTTGTCTTAGATGCACCATTAACACCATGTCTGGTAATTCGAAATGATATCAATTCTTTCCTTTCTATCAGATTCCAGAACAATGGTACTGCTGAGGTGGCGCAGTGGTTAAAAGCAGCACTGCAACCTACTTCAGCTGACTGCTAGTTCAGCAGTTCAGCTGTTCAAATCCCCCCGGCTCAAGGTTGACTCAGCCTTCCATCCTTCTGAGGTCGGTAAAATGAGGACCCAGATTGTTGGGGGCAATATGCTGAACTCTGTAAATCGCTTAGAGAGGGCTGGAAAGCACTATGAAGCGGTATATAAGTCTAAGTGCTATTGCTATTGCTATTGCTATTGCTATTGCTGGGCTTTTTGAGCTACTCTGTGGTAGATTAGGTGTGGGTAAACAAACTCCTGTTTTACCCAGTTCAGTAAAGTGTGTTTGTGACCAAGGATATGTTCTCACAGTTTCAGCACCTGTGCCAACTACAGCTTTTTCTGAAGTCATCCTTGGCCATAGTTAGAATTGTCACAATACTGTTTTTGAAAAGGATTATCTTTTCAAAGTATTTTAATTGACAATAGAATAGAATAGAATTCTTTATTGGCCAAGTGTGATTGGACACACAAGGAATTTGTCTTTGGTGTGTATGCTCTCAGTGTACATAAAAGAAAAGATACATTTGTCAAGAATGGTTGTCATAGGGTTCAAGTAAGCAATCAGGAAACAATCAATATGAATATAAATCGTAAGGATATAAGCAACAAGTTACAGTCATACAGTCATAAGTGGGAGGAGATGGGTGATAGGAACGATGAGAAAAACTAATAGTAGTAGTAATGCAGCCTAGTGAATAGTTTGACAGTGGTGAGGGAATTATTTGTTTAGCAGAGTGATGATGTTCGGGAAAAAACTGTTCTTGTGTCTAGTTGTCTTGGTGTGCAGTGCTCTATAGCGACGTTTTGAGGGTAGGAGTTGAAGCAATTTATGTCCAGGATGTGAGGGGTCAGTAAATATTTTCACGGCCCTCTTTTTGACTCGTGCAGTATACAGGTCCTCAATGGAAGGCAGGTTGGCAGTAATTGTTTTTTCTGCAGTTCTGATTATTCTCTGAAGTCTGTGTCTGTCTTGTTGGGTTGCAGAACCAAACCAGACAGTTATAGAGGTGCAGATGACAGACTCAATAATTCCTCTGTAGAACTGGATCAGCAGCTCCTTGGGAAGTTTGAGCTTCCTGAGTTGGTGCAGAAAGAACATTCTTTGTTGTGCTTTTTTGATGACGTTTTTGATGTTAGATGACCATTTTAGGTCTTGAGATATGATGGAACCTAGAAATTTGAAGGTCTCTACTGTTGATACTGTGTTGTCTAGTATTGTAAGAGGTGGTAGGATGGGAGGGTTTCTCCTAAAGTCTACCACCATTTCTACGGTTTTGAGTGTGTTCAGTTCCAGATTGTTCCGGTCGCACCACAAGGTTAGTTGTTCAACCTCCTGTCTGTATGCGGTTTCATCGTTGTCTCGAATGAGGCCAATCACTGTTGTATCATCTGCAAACTTCAGTAGTTTAACAGATGAATCGTTTGAGATGCAGTCATTGGTATATAGAGAGAAGAGAAGTGGTGAGAGTACACAGCCTTGGGGGGCCCCTGTGCTAATTGTACAGGTGTCTGATGTGATTTTGCCTAGCTTCACCTGCTGCTTCCTTTCTGTTAGGAAGCTTGTGATCCACTTACAAGTGTGTTCAGGTACCGCTAGCTGATTTAGTTTAGTTAGAAGAATGTCCGGTATGATGGTGTTGAATGCTGAACTAAAGTCTACAAAGAGGACCCTTGCGTAGGTATTTGGAGATTCAAGATGTTGTAGGATGAAGTGCAGAGCCATATTAACAGCATCATCTGTCAATCTATTTGCTCGGTATGCAAATTGCAGGGGGTCTAACAGTGGATCCGTGATGGTTTTCAAGTGGGACATCACTAGCCTTTCAAAGGTTTTCATAACTACAGATGTTAGAGCAACTGGTCTGTAGTCATTCAGTTCCTTGATGGAGGGCTTCTTCGGCACTGGGATGATAGTGGAGTGTTTGAAGCAAGAAGGAACATGGCATATCTCCAGTGACTTGTTGAAGATTTGGGTGAAGATGGGGGCCAATTGGTCAGCACAGACTTTTAAGCAAGAAGGAGTTATCTTGTCTGGACCTGGTGCTTTTCCTGGCTTCTGTCTGTGAAATAGATCTTGCACTTCCTTTTCTGTGATCACCAGGGGTTGTGAACCCAATGTGATGGGTTCAGTTGTAGGAGGTTTGGCTGTTGTTGGTGTGTCTGGGATGGAGGTTGTGGGGATAGGTGGCTGTAGTTTCCTTTCAAACCTGCAGTAGAACACATTCAGGTCATCTGCCAGTTGCTGATTTCCTTCAGCTTGGGAAGGTGGTTTGCTGTAGCCAGTGATGTTTTTAAGAGTTTTCCACATGTTTGCTGGTTCATTTGTTGAGAACTGGTTCCTTAGCTTTTCAGAGTAGTTTCTTTTTGCTGCTCTGATCTCCCTTGTTAATACATTTCTGGCCTGATTGTACAGCATTCTATCACCTTTTCTGTAGGCTTCCTCTTTGGAACGACGTAACTGCTTAAGTTTAGCTGTGAACCAAGGTTTATTGTTACTGTATATTCGCAAGTTCCTGGTTGGTACACATAGGTCTTCACAGAAGCTGACATATGATGTTACAGTATCTGTGAGTTCATCCAGGTCTGCAGAGGTACCTTCAAAAATATTCCAGTCTGTGCAGTCAAAGCAAGCCTGTAGCTTTAACTTTGCCTCTTCAGTCCAAGTCCTCACTGATTTAATTGTTGGTTTTGTGGCTTTAAATCTTTGTCTGTAAGCAGGTACAAGGTGAATCATGCAATGATCAGAGTGGCCCACAGCTGCTCGTGGTAAGGACCGATAAGCATCTTTTAGTGTTGTGTAGCAGTGGTCTAAGGTATTCTTGCCTCTGGTGGGACAATTGACATGCTGAAAGTATTTTGGTAGCTCTGTCCTTAAGTTTGCCTTGTTTAAATCTCCCAAAACAATGGCCAGTGAATCAGGGTATTTGGCTTCAGCCTCCATAATCTGATCAGCTAGAGTTCTTAATGCCTTTTTTACAGAGGCTTGTGGGTGAATATAAACCGCAATTAGTAGACATGAGGAGAACTCACGTGGAGAGTAAAATGGTTTGCAGTTATGATATATGATTACTCTGTTACCTGGCTATGTTTTACTGATTTCTTTCTGGGGACACTTGGAGGAACTTATTTTCACCTTTAAATATATAAATATTTTGGATCTGAGATATTTAAAAAACAATGTGCTTCTTCATGATCTTGCCTATTCACTGAGATCAATAGATGTCCTGTTCTGGCCTACAGTGATAGATATACTAGACAAAAATTTCTGGGATTGTGACACCAAATTGTGAAATTTACCGTTTCCAGAGAAACATCTATCCACTCCTCTGGCAATAATTTGCTAATAAAAACATTATATGTAGTTGAAGCATTCATGTGGGAGGTATATTTTGTCTGATCCATTCTACAGTAAATCTTAATGTAATTCTTGTGATTTTATTGCTGCTCCTCTCATAATTTAAATTAATTGGTTTAATGTGCTTATATAGGTCATTAGCTTCTTTAGATTAAAAAAAGATTATATATAAACAAATAAGTTCCACTTCATTTGTATTCTTAGATTTAAGAACTATATAACTGTCACGGTGTGATTTATTGCCTGTTACATGTATATGCAGGGAGATGCATCCCTATCTAATATAATGGTTTATTCCTGAGCACGTGATTGATATGTTCTTGTACGCATGTGTGCATTCCTGAATCTCCGTTCTACCCTTCTTCTTCTGGCTTCTGATGAGGGAAGTCGCATTTTATATCAGACATGTAAACAAATGAGATTTTATTGTTTTTGTACCGAAATAAATATTTTAATTAGAACTTTAAACTACGGTTTCATTTCTAATGTCTGAATTCCGGGAAAAGATCAAACATCACCTCTGTGAGATTTATTCTCACTCCGTCAATAACATACAAGAATAAGGATTGGACTACTATAGTAAATCCTTTTAAACAAATAATTCAATCTCTCCAAATTTACCTTCAAATTATTTTGATATGCTTTTTGGATCTTGATTATACCTGCCAAATTGTCTATCCGGTGACAGAAGGGCATGCTGTCAGTAAGAAACTTTTTGCAAAATTTCCCCTAATTCTGAGCGGCATGAGGAAGAAGTTTTTTTTTAAGTCATCCCTTGAAGATAATACAGCATAAACCGAGCAAAAGCTTTCTAGGTGGAATTTTCGTTTTTATCTTGATGGAAAATTGTCTTATAGTGATAATTTATCTTGAGCTATATTAATTATTGGTGGGCCTAGTTGCTATCAGATAATTAAATATAGACATGAAATTGAATTCCAGTACATTAGTTTAAATATATTCCATAATTGAACACTGACAAAATGGCTTGCAGATGCATAGGCTGTATCTGGCAGTTCATGCTAAGCAGGCCTCTCCAGAGGAGAACTGTGAAGCCTTTATTTGTTGAACCTGAGATGCCATAATCCTGGCTCAGAAACTGGAAAAACTAGTTCTCCTCAACACCACATATGCACAGCAATTACAATGGTATGGCACACACTCACAGAGCCAACCAGATAATTGTAATAACTCAGTCGGCTATTTAGTAGAGGTGGAGAAATCCCCTTTCTCCCTATCCTAAATAGGTTCCCAGATTTATTTCAAGTGTGTAATTGGGGCTACATGTTTAGCCTCAATAAATAGTCTTATGATATGAAACTGTATAATCAGCACTTGTTTATGCCTGTAGTTCCTATCAAGCTGGTTAAAATTGCAATGAACATTAGGTTTGTATCACATGATTGTGTAAATAGCAATTACATTGTATTGTAATTATTTTCTTTAGTAGAATAATGTAGATGTTCAAAATAAGTCTCTCTGTGTGTGACTTTGAGTCATTTTTTTTTAAATTCCTGCCAACTGCCTGGATAAGTCCTTGCAGTTTTCTTGGCAAATGGTTTGCCATTGTTGCTTCCTGGGTCCAAGAGAGTGTGACTGGCACAGGATCAACCACATAGCTTCATGCCTAAGGCGGGACAAGAACTTACAGTCTCCTAATTTGTAGCCTGATGCCTTGATTACTACATCAGACTGGCTCTTTCTCAAAATAGCTAGCTATCACCAATTCAACATGGCGGTTACATGGAGCAATTTCCTGTTTAATGGATATATTCTTACTTTAGAGGGGAGGAAATCTTATATTTACATTATACAAATAGATGGTAGTCAGCCACCGGCCCCTCCAGCAGTCGAATCACATGATGAGGAGGCATGGGAGTCAGGGTCAGCATCAAGGCAACCTGAGAGCTCTGAGGAGGAAGAGGGAATGGAGCTGTCAGAGAGAGAAACAGAGGCGGAGCCTGGGCCATCTGTCAGCAGCCCCCAAGTCTGGAGATGGCTGATGAGGAAGAGGAGAAACAGCTGTGTCCAGTGCCTGATGCGCAGATGTGCAGAAGGCAGAGGAGAGAAGAGCAGTGGAAATTTGTGGGCCGATCCTTGGGATGGAAGAGCCACTGCTGCTAGCAAAGCCCCACCCTAGCTGTGGGGATAAAAGGCAGGGGGTGGAGATGAATAGGTGTGGCAGACAACTATTCATCTCCCTGCTGGACAGACTTGTTAGCCTGCGGTGAGAGAGAAACTTTTTGCCAGGACTGCTGGCGCTCCTAATAAATAGCAATAGCAATAGCACTTAGACTTATATACCGCTTCATAGTGCTTTACAGCCCTCTCTAAGCGGTTTACAAAGTTCAGCATATTGCCCCCAACAATCTGGGTCCTCATTTTACCTCATTTTACCGACCTCAGAAGGATGGAAGTCTGAGTCAACCTTGAGCCGGTGAGATTTGAACAGCTGAACTGCTGAACTAGCAGTAGCCTGCAGTGCTGCATTTAACCACTGCGCCACCTCAGCTCTTAAAGGGATCATTTCTTTAACTACAGAGGGTTCATCATGATTGGAGAGCTGGGTCAGAACAGGTATAATCAAATATAATTCACTTGTTGCTTCTTTGAAAGAAAAAAGATAAAAAAAATAACAGGAAAATAAATGCCTAATGCCCCAAGTTCAATCACTGATTTCAGTATTCGCATTTGGAATCTGATATGAGTTAAGGAATGTCCAGTGAGCTGTGAAGATAGAGGAGAAGATTTAGGGTTTGCTAGCGATGAGTAGTTAATTTTACTTAAGTAGCTTTTTTTGTTTTTTACTGGATCCCTTGATAAATTCTTTCAGGAATTTAGTAGCAGCCCTTTAGAATAAGGACAGTTTCATTTTCACAGAAGGTCTATTATTTGATGGCAGGAAGATAGTTCTTCTTGAAATTAAATCTCCCCTTTTACCTATTTTCTAACAAATTGCACCTCTTCGACCCAAGTATTCCAGCTGGCGGGGTCCAGGAGACGGGCCTTCTCTGCTGTTGCACCTGCTCTCTGGAACATCTTGACCCCCAGAGTAAGGTCTTCTCCAACCCTCCTGAACTTCCGTAATTCCACAAAGACCTGGCTCTGCCAATTAGCTTGGGCCTCAATGGGAAAACATCACAGTGAAGGTCACATCCCCTCATTCTACTCCCATCCTCCCCATCTTTAATTGGATCTTAGTGTTTGGCTTGTATTCGCTTATTTATGTTTTTAGTACATACTTTTTTTTATCCTTTATGATTGTAAGCGGCCCAGAGTTACCCTGTGGTAAGATGGACATCCAATAAATTTTATAAATAAATAAATAAATTGAAATGGTAAAACAATTGGACTGTAAAAAAAAACGAAACTGGAAACATTCTTCTTGAATGGATGGGAGAACCCAAAGAAGGCAAAGCAAGAAAGCCGTAAGTCTGTTTGTGGGCATTAACTACATTCTGCCTGCTTAGATATCTGACAGAAAAACTCTTATCTTAAAAAAAATGAAACCCACCTTCTGATGTCTATCATTATAACAAGAATAAAGGATAAGGTTCACAAGAAGGCCTTTGCATGCTGTATTTTGTCTGATGAATGTTGACAGCTCCAGCTAAATGGTGTGTAAAAGCAGGATTTAAACTCACACCATCAAAATAATTGGAGACTCAACCCAGAGCTGTATTTCCAGCAAGAATGGCATCTCGAGTTTTAGGAAAGCTGGCCCAGTCATTAATCCAGCCAAATATCATCTGGTTATTCTGAACTGCATTAGTTGAGCTGCATAACTCCTCAACAAGAAATTAAATCAGAAGACCAGAAGGTGCCAGCTACCCAACAGATGCAATCTCCAACTACCAAGACAGAAGTAATGCCATTAATGGGATTCAAGAGGTACTATGGACAGTCAAAGCAAACCTCTTCAACACATTCTTTGGCTCAGTCTTTGTAAACAGCAATGGCTCATGCCCAAAATTCCCCAGTCGTACCGCAAATAATCACAATGATTTAATACAAATAGACTTCACTGTAGACAACGTTGAAAAAGCACTACACAGCCAAAAACCTTCCCTGTCAATCGGACCTGATGGACTATGTGCATACTTCCTAAAAAAGCTCTCCACAGCCATAGCTGAACCACTAAGCATAATCTTTGAAAAATCCGTCAGGACCAGTTCCCTACCAAAATTATGGTCACTAGCCATGGTCATCCCCATCTTCAAAAAGGGAGATCCCAGTCTAGTAGAAAACTACAGACCAATCTCTCTATGTTGTGTCACATGCAAAGTCATGGAATCAATCATAAACCAATCCATTACCCACCACCTAGAAACTAACAACCTATTCTCAAACAAGCAATTCGGTTTCAGAAAAAAAATTATCCTGCAATCCACAACTACTACACTGCAAAAACATATGGACCTCAAAACTTGACCAGGGCAAAACAATAGACGCAATTTACATAGACTTCTGTAAAGCCTTCGACTCAGTGGTTCATGATAAACTACTTCTGAAACTGAAATCCTACAGCATCTTTGGACGCCTTCATGACTGGATAACTGCGTTCCTGTCAAACAGACAACAAGTGGTCAAAATGGGGAGTGCCCTATCAAATCCCGTACCTGTTAACAGCGGTGTTCCCCAAGGCAGCATACTAGGACCAACACTCTTTATACTTTATATAAATCACCTTTGCGATCACATTACAAGCGACTGCATTCTCTTCGCCGATGATGTAAAACTCTTCAACACCACCGACAACACTGCTATCCTCCAAAAAGACCTAGACTTTGTGTCAGAATGGTCAAAAATCTGGCAACTCCAAATCTCAGCCAACAAATGCTCTGTCCTACACATTGGCAAAAAAAATCAGAACACCAAATACAAGCTGAACAGACAAGACCTTGCAGACGACCCTCACCCTGTCAAAGACCTTGGAATACTCATCTCAAATGACCTAAGTGCCAAAGCCCACTGCAACAACATCGCCAAAAAGGCTTCAAGAACTGTTAACCTAATCTTACGTAGCTTCTTCTCCGGTAATATCACACTACTAACCAGAGCATACAAAACATTCGCCAGACCAATCCTCAAATACAGCTCATCTGTCTGGAACCCACACCGCATATCGGACATAAATATATTAGAAAGTGTCCAGAGATACTTTACAAGAAGAGTTCTCCACTCCTCTACTCGCAACAGAATACCTTACGCAACCAGACTTGAAATCCTGGGCTTAGAAAGCTTAGAACTACGTCGCCTTCGGCATGACCTAAGCATAGCTCATAAAATTATCTGCTACAATGTCCTTCCTGTCAATGACTACTTCAGCTTCAACCACAACAATACACGAGCATACAACAGATACAAACTCAAAGTGAACCGCTCCAAACTTGACTGTAGAAAATACGACTTTAGCAACAGAGTGGTAAATGCCTGGAACTCACTACCTGACATTGTGGTTTCGTCACCAAACCCCCAAAACTTTACCCTTAGACTGTCCACTGTTGACCTCACCTGATTCCTAAGAGGTCAGTAAGGGGCGTGCATAAGTGCACCAGCGTTCCTACCGTCCCTATCCTAATGTTCCCTCTTATCAGTACACATCTTATGTATATAAACAATGTTATATCTATGTATATTACCAACACGTACTTGACAAAAATAAATAAATAAAATAAAATAAAATATAGCCTTCTGTTTCCCATAAAAGCAAATGATCTCACAGACTTAACCAGAAAGAGTAAGCTTAAGAAGATTTGTTGGATTCCTATGTGCTGAAAAGCCTTTCAGAAGTTAAGAACTGTTTTGTGTTAGTAGTTTTGTGTTTTGTGCCCCTGTTATAAGTTAAATTTTAATCATCCTTTTGTTATATATTTTGATGTATCTGATATCGTGCATTCCTAATGCAAGAATTTGAGGACAGAAAGCTTAAAATTTCCTTTTTACCTATTTTCTAACAAATCGTCCTCTTTCCCCAGAGATGCCAGTAGCAAGGAGGATGAATTGATATGTGAAGCATATTTGATCTGCTGTAGAGTTCAACATAAATTATGAGTATTAAAATAAAATAATAAATAAAATGTAAAATAATTTATCAGTTTCTTAGGAGAACAATTCTCCCATTGTCATGGATATACAGTATGTGACAGAATTCAACAGTCAATGGAAAAATCTGAAAGGACCTCATTTTCACCTTTTATTTTTCTGACGTATACAATAATTGTCATAACTCTATTTTTAAACCAACTTCACTGGCTGCCAATTTTATTTCTGTGTACAGTTCAAAGTGTTGGTTTTCATCTTTGAAGCCCTAAATGATTTTAAAAGAGGCTACTTTAAGACTCTACTCCTTCTCCTAAAGATATTTGGAAGTTAATAATTTGTTAGCATATTTTAGTTTTATATTTGTGTACTTTATATTATACCCTGTGTATGTTCTGGGAAGTCCAGGGAGGGGGGGAGATGGGGGGAGGGATTGGGGGGAAGAGGGGGGAGGGGGGAGAAAAAAAATGTTTGTACTTTGTACGTATAAAACTTTTTCAATTAAAAAAAAAGACTCTACTCCTTCTGTATAATTCTGCCTAAACTTATTGAGTGCTACATACAAACCAGGGGTGGGTTCTGGTTTTCTTCGCTGCCGGTTCACTCAGTGGTGTGCCGTGCGGGCGCGGGCGTGCATGCACAGTGTTAGAAATACAGCTTCTGCGCATGTGCAGAAGCAAAAAACAGCTTCTGCGTGTGCGCAGAAGTAAAAAACAAGATGGTGGTGCCTATGGCGCCGCCGAGAAAGCCAATTTAGGGGCGTGGCAGGCCTGGGTCTCTGCCAGTTCCAGCGACCCAGGCCGCCAAGTTACCTCCGGTTCCATAGAACGGGGAGGAACCCACCTCTGATACATACAATACATCCCCAGCCTTGCTTTACAATTGGATGAGCTGCATTTTGGGAGAATGAAAGAAAGGACCATTTCTGAGTGTGTTGCTTTATTGTCTGTGCTTCCAAACTGTGGGGTGCTGGCAAAAATATTTCAACTTGCAATATAGTTTCTAAATTTAAGATCCTACCACGACCACATTTGGGGAAGGTGCATGTGATATGGGCACAACTAAGATTTTTACCAAATGTAGTCTATTTTACTAAAATGCATTACGTGAAAGCTTCAATTGACAAAAACCACGATAGACCATGGATACGTATGGTGTATGGAAAGTTGCAGCTTAAAAGGAATATCTGGGAAAGAGCATGAAATAAATAAGCAAAGTGAATAAGAAAAATAAATATTTTCTGTGTCTACAATATCAGAAAATGTAAGAAGTGAAAGGCATGAATGCTAGTCCATTTTTGTGGATTGGGATTGATGAACACATGTGAGGAAGTGATGGTAGGCATAAAAACCAAGTAACAATAAAATAATTAAGAGCCGTGATGGCGCAGTGGTTAAATGCAGCACTGCAGGCTACTGCTAGTTCAGCAGTTCAGCTGTTCAAATCTCACCGGCTCAAGGTTGACTCAGCCTTCCATCCTTCTGAGGTCGGTAAAATGAGGACCCAGATTGTTAGGGGCAATATGCTGAACTCTGTAAACCGCTTAGAGAGGGCTGTAAAGCACTATGAAGCGGTATATAAGTCTAAGTGCTATTGCTATTGCTATTGCTAATTCAAAAATAAAACAATTCAAAAATAAAAGTCTAAGCTGGTTAAAACAATTCTGGTTTCAACATCTTTCTGGATGAAATCAAGGAGAGACTAACCTGATCTTCACATAGAGGCTATTCCAGAGACTGGCACTGCTCCTGGCCTCAGTTCCCTTTATGTCCTCAAAATAGGGAACTAAGAGCTGTTTCTCCTTATGTGACCAGATAGGTTGGCTTAATTCTCTCCTATAGAGTAATTTAATTTCTTTAGGAATAAAAGCACTAAAATATGTATTATTTTTGATCTAAAATTGTGAGTGCATGTGCCTAGAGTTGCTTTCGGCAAGATGGTGGCACATAAATTTAATAAATAAATAAAAATAAAGAACCAGAGATAAGTTTGGGAAAAATTATGCAACACAGTGCATGGATGCAATCCACGGGAAAAATAGTTATTGCATTAGGACTAAAATACAGATAGGTAGCAATGAAATGAGAGAATAGTGGGGAAATGATTGGGTAATGCAATGCAGAAGAATAATGAGAAAAGTGATTGGTGAATATTTGCCTAGAAAAAGATATCTTTTTGATGGTGTCATTTAAATATAAGTCATATATAAATGTTATGCGTGTGGGGGTGGGGGGTGTATAGAGAGAAACAGACAGACAGAAAGACACATCTTATACTCCGAAAAATATGGTATTTGCTCCTCTTTGAATGCTGAATAATTTGTGTATGTTCTGCTTTATTTTTCCATAGTACCAAGGTGTCATGGCCCTAGCCAATCGTTTATTTTCATTTTTCAGGACTTCACTTGTCAGGTTAAAAACATTGTTGGAGTGTTTTATGCATTGAGGAGGTGTCATTCCGTTATGGAGGACAGCATTCTTCTCTCTGAGTGGCATGGCATGAAGGCATTAGTAAGATCTCTGCTGTGAGACTGTCATCATGCTATTTCCATGCTATTTGTTTCCTCATCTCTTTTCCCAACATATATATTAAACTAAATCACTGTGGTATGTATTTCCTGAGATGAATTAGCCACATTATAGATGACCAGATAAAATGCAAGTATGCCCTTTATGATTCAGAATAATTGTCACTATTTCCTTATATTCTGTTTTTTTCAAAACTGAAATAATAATCTCTGGACAATTTTCTAATCTATATGTCAAGGATGATGAGTAGGAAATATTTTAAATCTATAGCTTAGCTACTAGCTACTTAACTCAGATACTAGCTACTTAACTCAGATAAGAAACTAATATTACTTGCTAAGAAATTAATTCTCCATTACATAGTACACCTGTTTTTATAATGGAAATACAGTCTAATATTTTCTGTGTACAGTCTAATATTTTCTGTGGGATACATTTGAATATTGTTTGTTTGTTTGTTTGTTTGTTTGTTTGTTTGTTTGTTAGTTAGTTAGTTAGTTAGTTAGTTAGTTAGTTAGTTAGTTAGTTAGTTAGTTAGTTAGTTAGTTAGTTAGTTAGTTAGTTTATTACATTTCTTTACCACCCATCTCACCTAAATGACTCTGGGCCATTTGTCTGTCTGCCTGTCTGTCATTTATCTACACACACACATTCAGAATATCACAATGGTTATATTCACAGTGCTTAATTATGCTTTATTAACTAAGTCATCATGGCTAGGTATACATATGTTAAGCCATAAATCATGATATACAAATCGCAAGTAATTGGATTCATACAACATGCCATGTCAAATCCAAACAAATCACATAAGCGTTTAGCCAGTTGTCCCTTTTATTATTGATTATTTAACTTTAGACTATTGGACAAAATTAGCCACCTGCAAAAAGAAGTCAAATAATAGCTTTAGAGTTATCTTAATGTCCACAATTCTGATTATAATACTGTTAATTTTCATTCTATTGCTGCAAATTACATTTTGCTAAATCTAAAAAAGCAAAACAGAGTCAACCATAGTTTTTACTTTTGGGGTAGGCTTGGATTTTTAGACTGGACTGGGAAGCTGAAAAAAAAATCAGGAATAAGACAATTGAACCACTTTATTATTGCTGCCAAGAAGCCTGAATCAATGTGCCCACATAAGGACTCATGCTCAGCTCAATAGAGATAAAATAGTTTTATAAAGAAATATGTGGATCTTGATGTATTCTAAGTGACTAGTTCAGATCTATCTGGCTTATTGTGGACTAACTCCAGGTGAATATACTGTATAAACTTTGCTGCTAAATAATTACACTTAGAATTACAAATATATTTTGTTCAAGGTAAATCACTGTGATCATTTCAGTGATTGTGTCTTTTGCATCCTTTGCAAAGGCTACGTTACATCATGTGTATCATCTGCATCATGATTACATTATGCAAATTATATAAATCTTCATGGAAATTAGCCCATTGCTTGGCTGTATCAAGGTCTGTTAAATCAAGTTTCAGTATATTGATTCTGGAAAAAATTTAAAAGGAAAAACCGAAAGTTTAATTAACTCTTTGGAAAAATGAATGGAAATTACCATTTTCTGTAGTACATTTGTCATAACATAGCAATTCAAATATAATTTTGTGTTTGTTTGCAGAGGATTTTCTAAATTGTTATTTTTTAAATTATATTTTTATTGAATTTTTAAAACATTAAATGCAAAACATACATATATATTTACGTTTTTCATTCCTGTGACATCGGTTTGTTATTGTTATTTTTATGACAGTTTGATAACTTCTTGCTTTTTGCTATTTTCTCCTCTATTCACTGCAGCATTTTATCCTCAAAAACTTTTTTCTTTGTATTTTATACTTTTATAAACTAATAAAAGAAACTTTTAATACTAATTTTTTTTTAAAACAAAACAAAACTTAAAAGCAAATTCTTGGGTTAGCCTGATGCCATCCAGTCAAAAGCAAGTTAGAAATCACCATCTTTTTTAGAAATGAAACTCAGAGGTGGGCTGCTACCAGTTCGGACCAGTTTGGGCGAACCAGTAGTTCCGAACAGTGGGTGGGCCTGCCCCACCCGCCCCACTCGCCCTGGTGCTATTCCATCCGATATTGCCGTGTTTTTGAAGCTGCACACATGCGCGGAAGGCCACGCACAGTCACATTTTCGGTGTTGGGCGAACCGGTTGTTACATTATGTGATGCCCACCTCTGATGAAATTCAACCCCATCTATTTTCCCATGAACTCCAGTACATTTCCAATGAATTTATAGAGACTGGTATACCATATTTTTCGGACTATAAGACGCACTGGAGTATATGACGCACCAAGATTTCAAAGAGGTAAGCAAGAAAAAACAAGTTTTTGCCCTCCTCGGCTCCCAGGAGCACTCTGCAGGCCTCCCAAACCCTCTGCACATCCCATTTTTGCAAAATTTCACAAAACTGGGATGTGCAGAGGCTTTGGGAGGCCTGCAGAGTGCTCCTGGGGGCTGGGGAGGGCAAAAACATCATGGGTGGGGGGTTTGGGAGGCGAAAAACAGGCCCATTTTTCGCAAAAATAGGGCATGCAGAGGCTTTGGGAGGCCTGCAGAGTGCTCCTGGGGGCTGGAAAGGGCAAAAATGTCCCAATTTTTGCGAAAAATAGGCCCATTTTCATGAAAATGGGCCTATTTTTTGCCTCCCAAACCCTCCCACGCGTCATGTTTTTGACCTCCCCAGCCCCCAGGAGCACTCTGTAGGCCTCCCAAAGCCTCTGTGTGCTCCATTTTTGTGAAATGGCAAAAATGGGATTTTGTATTTGGCAAAAATGGGATGTCCGGGGTGGGGTTTTGGGAGGCCAAAAATGGCTGCATTCGGTGTATAAGATGCACCAACATTTCCACCCTCTTTTAGGGGGTGAACGAGTGCATCTTATACTTCAAAAAGTATGGTATATGTATGTGTGTGTATATATACCAGTCTCTATAAATTGGAATATGACTGTGGATGTAGCTGAATTCATAAATTATTGTATGAATATGACTGTGGATGTAGCTGAATTCATACATTATTGTAAGCCAAGATGTGGCTTGTTTGGTTTTGGTTTGGTGTATTCTATGATCCCAACCATGATCATTTGTAGACCATAATTTTGTTACACCTGAGTCACCATATTCTGCTTAGAGAATAAACATGATTTTTTAAAACTGAGAATTAATAAAAACAAACTGAAAAATATGAACATATCACTTGTACTAGAAGCGCAGAACAGTAGAATCTTCTAAGAGAGTGTTTCTCAACCTCAATCACTTTAAGATGGGTAGATTTCAACTACCAGAACACCCCAGCCAGCATGCTGGGTTGAAATCTACCCATCTTAAAGTTGCTGAGGTTGAGAAACGTTGTTCTAAGATAGCATATCAATGTTGTCTCCCTTCTAGTATGTTTGCATGTTTGCTGTTTAATGTCTTGTATTTTATGTATCGTTTTGCTGTTTTTTTAGACGATTCTCTCTTCAATTGCTTAATGGAATGCTCAGATATTCAAACCTGATAATTTAGCTGCACAGCAAAGATTCAGAAACTATGCTACTGCTTTCTGGCTCCAGCTGCAACAAATTTGACTTGATTGATTCATTTATTCTTAATTTCTCTACCCTTAAAAACTCACAAATATTGTTGTCCTATAACTGCAACCTCCATGTAAAAAACAACAATGTAAGGCTGGGAATTCTTTTTATGACTGCAGTCTGTATAGGAATCTGCACGCTCCAGACACATTGCATTTAAACCTGGCCAGTTCCTACTTAGAAAAATGGCAGACGCTGTCAAAAATGTTTCCACCCAGTTGCCATCTTTATGACATTGACAAATTAAACAATGCTTGTTTTAATCTTAGGTACGAATGAGCTAGTACAATGGAACAGTGTGTTCAGCAAACACCGTCACTATGGAAATCGTGGGTAGAAATTCTAGAAGCATATTGGGAAGGAAAAAAAATACTGTAATTTGAGACAATTTTTTTTCCTGAATGTAAAATCTAGTTGTCGTTTCAATGATTCCCTATGGCAGTGATGGCGAACCTTTTTTTCCTCGGGTGCCGAAATAGTGCACGCGCGCGCTATCATACGCGCGTGCGTGCCCACACCCATAATTCAAAGCCGCTCACTCGCCCCACCCCCCCTGTGCATGCGTGCACGACCCATCCCACTCCCCCATTTCCCGACTTCCAGTGGGCCCGGTAGGCCCATTTTTTGCCCTCCACAGGCTCCAGAGGCTTTCTTGGAGCTTGGGGAGAGCAAAAACGCTCCACCCCCGCCACCATGAAGGCCCTCCAGAGGCCGAAATCGCCCTCCCAGAGCCTCCGCATGAGCCAAAAATCAGCTGGCGGGCACGCACATGCGCACTGGAGCTGAGCTAGGGCAACGGCTCGCGTGCCGGCAGATATGGCTCCGCGTGCCACCTGTGGCATCCGTGCCATAGGTTCGCCATCACTGCCCTATGGAATACAGTACTATTCTTAAAGAAATTGTAATTTTCTAATATCATCAACTGAAAAAAAGAAAATGTCATATTTAAAGGTTTTGATCATCAGATGGAATGATGCAATAGCCCACTGCAACTCTGTAAATGGCTTGGCCTACAGTCTTATTTGAATCTCCTGCTCAATAGCAAAATGGTTGGGTTTGGGCAAAGTGGTGTCTTTTGAATGAGACCATGTGATGACCGTTCTGGTTGGGAATTCTGGAAACCCCAAGTTGAGAAAAGCTGGAAAATAATTGCCTTTAAATTTGCAACCCTATCAACATAAACCTGGGAATAGGTTTCAATGCCATTTTTTACTATTCCTGGATACCCAGGTGGGCATATGACAATAATTACATTTATTCTTCCATATAATTCCCAATGCATCCCCCCCCCCAAACATGGGTACTTATGTAACCAGAATGCCAGGCTCCAAAGACTAGAAATTCTGTTCTTATAATAACCCGAGTCATCCATTTGCCAACCACTTTTTAACAGAATAATAGAGTAGAAGGGACCTTGGAGGTTTTCTAGTCCAACCCCCTGCTCAAGTAGGAGACACTACACTATTTCAGACAAATGGTTGTCCAATCTCTTCTTAAAAATCTCCAGTGATGGAGCTTCCACAACTTCTGGAGGACAGCTGTTCCACTGATTAGTTGCCAGCTGATTATAGCATGCTCTGCAAATCCAATGAATATGATTAATTTACCATTCAGGATGTTGTGAAAAGCCCCCAATGTTTATTATTTTGTCAACTATGATTAATTTTATTAAGGATAAATATGTTTTGCTCAGGGGCGGATAGCTCCTCTGTTGCTACTGGTGCGCTGCACACGCATCGCCATGTTGCGGGCGGGAACGCTCGCTACATGTGTGCACGCCCCCTTGTGTGATTTTGCTTCCGCCCATGCGCGGAAGCAAAATCTCACTGAAATCTTGTGAGGGGATGTGCACATGCGTAATTTTGGTGATTTTTTGCTTCTGCGCATGCACGGAAGCGAAATCTCACTGAAATCTCACATGCGCACGCATCCCCTCACGAGATTTCGGCGAGATTTTGCTTCCAAGCATGCGCAGGAAGCAAAAAAAGCCAAAAAATTGCCAAAAAAAAGATTGCGGACCGGCAAAGACAGCACCGGAGCTGCCGCATGCAAATTGCACAATTGGCAGCTCCCTACCGGAGCTGCGCACTGGCCTGCACCGGTAGGAACCCAGCCCTGGTTTTGCTGTTCCATCATAAGAAAAGGTTTTCGTAGGCTTAGAGAATTGAAAGATTTGCAGAAACATCATTTTTAACTATAGCCTAAATGGGCACCAAACAAAAAAAGAGTAAAAAGAGAGTAAAATGCTCACAACTTGAAATTTTTTAATGGCCAAAGGAAAGGAAACAATAGAATATCTAGGAAAAGAAATGGCTGGAATACTGAATTCATACAGCAGTGTCATAGTAGTGAAATAAGCTTCATAGTTGCTCCTCTGTACAAGGCAATTTATCTACCATCAATAGTACCAATTTTTCATAAGGATTTCATAGAGGATTCAATTCAAATAATTTATAACTCAATTTGTAACAAGCGTAATTAGAAGCCTCATTATTTCCTTGCAACTGCCTCCAAAATAAATGCGTATATGAACAGATAGGTTTCTAATCTGATGTGTCGATAGAATTGTATTTATCATGCAAACCTGAAGCTTTCTTGAAAAATGAAAAATTAGATCTGAAAAGACTTCATTCCCGTAAAACCTTACACGGCAGTTTTTTTTAAATTAGCGTTAAAATGAATAAACATGCTGAATGTTAAAAAAAACAGTCCCAAATTGGTACATAAATCTTCCTAAGACTGGCATATTGTAGATTTGCTAGTGCTACAACACCCAGAATTGTGAATTGATTTAGGGCACCAGAAAAAATAACATAGGCCTGTAGGCAGCTACCCCCTTCTAGAAAAATGAAATATCCTAGGAAATATTGAAAAAGGAAAGAATATGTTTCCCTGAATGAGGAAAGGAGAAACATGTTTTAAATACAAAGCAGCTTCCTGCAGCTCACCCATTCCTCCCACCCTTGTCAATGGGCCATCAAGGAATGTCCTAGCCCAGCTCATTCCCCCCATCTAGCCTGAAACAGTATTTTACATAACAAGCACCTACAGGAAGAACCACATGGGACCTGGGAAGATTACATCAGTCAAGCCTAGGACTTGGGACAGCCCACAAGAGTTGCCCCAGCATGCCCCTGGGAATCTGACAGCCAATGGAATACATTTCTATATAGGAACAGGAAACAGTTAGGGAGGGGCCCAAGAGAGAGTATAAAGCAAGGAACTCAGCATCTCTTCTTCCTCTTTTTCTCTTCACCCACATCTGGAAGCATGTGATCTACCTTTTCTGTACAGGGGCTTCTGCCATGTGCTCCTGTCCACCATTAAACCTTCTTTCCAAGCAACTTCCATGAATCTTTTTCCCCACTTGGAACTGAACCCAGAAGGATATTCCTTACAACAGGCCAAAAGACAGTTCACCTTTTGCTAGCATCAAGACTGATGACCTATGTAGCTAAGTAGAAGTAGGAGAAACTAAAAACAGCTGGAGGTACTGGAGTGATCATGCTTTTCCAATTGCAATTAGTCTAATGTCAGAGGCAAGGTTCACCTTTAATGTTAAACCATTGTTTGTTTAAACTGAAAATGGCAGCTTTGCATTGCAGCAAGATTATTATATGGACAAAGATGGAAAAATACTAGCAGAGGTAGCCTGTTGGCCAGGGATAAAATAATGAGATTGGAAAACAGAACAGAACAGAATAGAATAGAATAGAATAGAAATATTATATTTGCTGAAAATAGAAAAAGATTGAATAAAGGGTTGAACACATTTCTGTAATGTTAAAGAGGGAGAAGGGGTAAATTATCCCTTGTTTATAATTGCTATAAAGAACTTTTCTTCTTCAATTGTATTCTTTTCTGTAATGTATCTTTTTCCTTTTTCTTTTCTTTATATACCTCTATACAGCAGTGAAATCTACTTCCCTACCAGTTCAGAAGCGCGCACCCACCACCGTCGCACGTGCTTTTTCACCCTCTGTGCATGCGCAGAAGGCTTTGCGCATGCGCAGAGGGTTAAAAAAATGGTGACATCCAGGTGGGTGGGCGGAGCCTCGTGCTGCCGCCGCTATCAGTTTTCCGAACCACCGGCGACTGCCTCTACCGGTACGCCTGAACCGGGCCAAACAGGTAGCATTTCACCTCTGCCTCTATATTTGTCATTTGGAAGACAAATATAGAGGAATATATAACAACTTTTAATAAAAATTAACAGCTGAATCATCAACTGTGGTTTACAAAGCATAAAAGTTGGGTTTTGTACAACATGCCAAGCAGTAATGGGTTCCTACCGGTGCGCTCTTGGCTGTCCGTCGCCGCCGAGCCGAAGAAGCTGGCGGCGTTCGCGGCGCAGAGCTTCCCCCACCTGCTTTCCCGGGACACCGGGATGCCGCCATTTGCGTTCTTCTGCCCTCTGCGCAAGCAGCGCTTGCGCAGAGGGCAAAAGAACGCAAATGGCAGCATCCCAGCATCCCGGGAAAGCGGGCGGGGGAAGCCCCGCACCGCGAACGCCGCCAGCTTCTTCGGCTCGGCGGCGACGGACAGCCAAGAGCGCACCGGTAGGAACCCACTACTGATGCCAAGCCAACCATATAACCATATAATTGCATCATTTTACTGGACAAAGTTAAATCCTGTCAGTCTACTGTGCCACCTTATCTTTGTTGAGTTGGTACCTGCTGTAAAAACCAAACAAAATTGGTTTCTGCCAACTTGGTGCTGTGAGAATGCAGAAAACAATGCCAGAGTTGCTTAATATGAAAATTCAGTGGTTTAAAGTAAGTCTAACTTTTAACATATATGAACTGTGTTCAAATCCGGTGTGAACTATGAAAGACAGCGGGGTCACCTTGGGCAAGTTATTCTCTCTCAGCCCAACTCCCCTCACAGGGTTCTTGTTGTGAGGAAAATAGAAGGAGGAAGGTGTGTGGATATGTTCACCACCTTGAATTATTTATAAAAAATAATCAAGGAAGGATACAAATAAATAAAATATAATTCAACAAAATGTGCTCGTTTACTTAATTAGTGAATTTGTTTGTTTCAGTTTCACAATCCAAAAAACTCACAATGCACAACATCAAAGAAAAAAACAAAAACAACAATAAAAAACCAAATTGATGCCATTATCAAAAGATTAAAAA
This sequence comes from Diadophis punctatus similis, assembly GCA_023053685.1. Lineage (NCBI taxonomy): Eukaryota > Metazoa > Chordata > Lepidosauria > Squamata > Dipsadidae > Diadophis > Diadophis punctatus. Next base: position 132,761,197 of record JALIGW010000003.1, read on the forward strand.
CAGCCACAGCAGAAAGCCAATAGAAAACCCATGATCCGCAATCAATCAATTGGGATTGAAGGCAAGATAAAATAAAATGGTTTTAATATGTAGGCAGAATTGCAGTAAGGTAGAGGCTGCAGGTACTCGGGGGGGGGGAGTTTTATGAGGTAGGACTGCCCCAAAGAAGGCCTGTTTTCTAACTCATATCTATAATGGTGTGTGGAAATGATTTGGGGAGATAGGAAGAATAGCCACATTCTAGACAACCATGGAGCCAAAGATATCTCCAAAGCCAAAGAGTCCCCCCGGAAGTTGGGCGGCATACAAATCTATTAAATTAAATTAAATTAAATTAAATTAAATTAAATTAAATTAAATTAAATTAAATTAAATTAAATTAAATTAAATTAAATTAAATTAAATTAAATTAAATTAAATTAAATTAAATTAAATTAAATTAAATTAAATTAAATTAAATTAAATTAAATTAAATTAAATCTCAGCTCCAAAAGGAAAAACAGACGTAGGAAGAATCTTAGAAAGGACCCTCCCCAGTTTTCTGGAAAGTAAAAGTAAAGAAGAGGAGAAGGGGCTTTCAGACTTGCAAGAACTTGTCACTGTAATTTTACAATAAAGGTAGTGTTGGTACTCATGGTTTGTACTTCTCATGTGGACTACTTGAAGGGTTGAAAACACCCTGTGTACCTCTGTGTAGAGATGTGGTGGTTCAGTGGTTAGAATGCAGTATTGCAGACTGACTCTGCCCACTGCCAGGAGTTTGATCCTGACCGGCTCACAATCAACCTTCCATCCTTCTGAGGTCAGTAAAATGAGGACGCAGATTGTTGGGAGCAATATGCTGACTCTGTAAATCGTTTAGAGAGGGCTGTAAAGCAATTTGAAGCTGTATATACGGTAAGTGAGTGCTATTGCTATTGCTACCTCCTTAAGAGAGGACATTTCTGGCAGGCCCTCTCTCAATGACTAGGCTGGCCAGGCAGATTCTACTCTGACAAGGTATGTGACCTGATATATCCTGATGCTGTACTGTTTAGGGTTTCACTATCAGCATTTTGAACTGGGCCTGGAAGCAGGGGTGGGCTTCAAAAATTTTAGCAAGGGGTTCTCTGCCCGGTTGTTGGGTGGGCGTGGCCATGGTGGGCATGGCCTAGTAAGCCTCCTGCACCACAGCGGGGGGGGCGTTTTTGCCCTCGCCAGGCTCCAGAAGTTTTCCTCGAGCCTCCAGGAGGGCGAAAATGGCCTCCCCAGGCTCCAGAGGCCCTCTGGAGGCTGGAAATGGGCCCATTTACGGCCTTACCAAACTTCCAGTAAGCTCGTTTTTCACCCTCCCAAGCCTCCGCGCATGCCCTGCACTTACCTGCATCCAAAATGGGCCGTGTGGGGACGCCTGGGAGGGGAGGGGCAGGGTGGGCGGGGCCAGCCAGGAGTGGGATTTGGGGGTTCTCCAAATTGAACAGAATCTTAGCTAGAGGTTCTCCCGAACCCCTGCAAACCTCCAGCAGCCCACCCCTGCCTGGAAGCCTGCTGGATCTTAATATATGTGTAATTTTATATGGCAGGGTTCTCCTGCCAATCATCTTGCTGTTACTTTATGTAGGAGCTGCAGTTTTCCGTTTGTCTCTATAGAGTGTGTTATGTAGTCCAATATGCTGAATTTCCTAACGGACGATGTTCAGAGAATTAAATTTACCTAAAAATAGTTGACTGCTTTGAATATTGCACATGACAGTTTTATTGTACAAGCACCTGAATCAGCTACTACAGAAGGAACCTTGGCAGAATTTTGACTAGTAGACTATCTTACTAGGATTTAACTGCATCATCATTATCATCTCACTGCATCTTAACAACGGAAAAAGAGTTTTCTTGATCTGATTGGAATACCTCTAGTTCCAGGAGTTTAGCTCAATTAGTCAACTCTTCCGAACAACGTTATCAGTGGTGGGTTCCTACCAGTGCGGTCCACTCTATAGCACCGGTAGCATCACAGTGATGTCACAGTACTGGTGTGGTCGGTTGCTGGTGCCTGGGCGCCACCACTTTTTTAAAAAAAAATTTTTTTATTTTTTAAAAAAATTTCTTCTGTGCATGCCCAGAAGCTGAGCTTCCGGCACTGCGCATGCGCTGCCTTCCTACCCCACAGTGAGTCCAAGCAGGGGAGGATGGCTGAGGGAGCGCGTGAGACGCTGAAAGAACGGGCGGCAGGAGCTATCTCCATTCCCCTCCCTTCAGCAGTCCGCGAAGCCACGAATGCGCGGTGATGATCCTAGGCATTTTTGCACTTTTGAGGCTTCTCAAGCTGCTGAGGGGAGAGGGAACGGGCGGCAGGAGGCTAGGATAAGGTGACCAGACGTCCCGCTTTTGGCGGGACAGTCCCACTTTTCAACAATTTGTCCCGCGTCCCGCTGCGTTTTTAAAAAGTCCCGATTTTTTGAAAGACTGCAATTCCCAGAAGAGTTTGCCGTGCTTATTCAGAGGGAGCAGAGGACGCTACAGCTGATTTTAAAGGAATCAAAACAGCTGCTTAAAGAAAAAGCATTTAAGAGTTTCCCCCCAGCTCTCCCTTAAAAGCCGATTCACTTGCCTGCCTGGTTTTAAATAACGCGCTGCAGAAGGGGCTTGAAATTGCTGCGGAGCGGGTTTTTTTCCCTTTCCTTTCTGTAACATGAGGTCGGAGAGCAAGCAAGGCTCATTTGCATAGACACGCCTCTGACAGAATCTGATCTAAAAGTTACTTTTTAATGACAGAAAAGAGACAGAAACAGGGCAAAAGTGAAAATATGTCTAAGATATCATGCCCTGAAGTGAGTAGAGGAAACTCTAGACCTCACCATGACTAAGAAAGAACTCAAAAAAGAGGTCAAACCTCCAATTCTGATGTCAATGCTAATAACCTCCAGACTGGGAAACAAAAGGAGGTGGTTTCAAATCCAACATGGGAGAGGTCTAAACTTTAGACCCCTCCCATGTTGCATTTGAAACCACCTCTAAAGATTATCAGGTCAGGAGGCAGGGGTCCTGGTCCTACTCTCCTTCATCTTCCAGCAGGGGTCAAAGTTTTTAATCAAGAACCTTCCCCCCCCCCTCAATGGTGTCCCGCTTTACTAATGTCAACATCTGGTCACTTTAGGCTAGGATCATCGAATGGGGAGAAGCATTCAGGCCAGATGGAGCCTCCTAGAAGAACCACTGCCACGGTCTTGCTGCTCCTGCTCCGGGGGGCTGCGTTGCGGGTGGGCAATGCCCCCTGCTTCTCCGGCCACTGCCAAGCTCTGGAGGCCCATGCCCACCTGGTCACATGGCTGGCAAGCCACACCCACAAAATAAGCCACGCCCACAGAGTGGTAGTAAAAAAATTAGGAACCCGCCTCTGAACGTTATCACATGCCTGATGATTTAAAGGGATTATTCTTGATTTTGAATTTTTGTAAAAACAATACAAGAACGTGGTAGTTAAGTATAGTGATGAACCATTCATTTCTTTCCCATTACATGATAGAAATAAGAAATAACTCCCAAAAATTTCATATTTAAAACATTCATTTTTCAATTCCCTAGATCAGTATCCTTTCCCCTTCCAATCAAAGCTTTTTCATTGCTATATTTATGTTCCTTGTTCCTCCCTAACATTTAATCAAATCCTCCTCAGCTTTGTAAAACTCTGGAACTCAAACACATTTACTGGCAGATTTTTTTTAAAAAAAATTTTTTCCTGAAGACTATTTTAAGTTCATTTCTATATTTGTTTTGAACATGAACCAAGACTACTTTCAGTTTCTGAACATAAACTGAAGATTTCCTATAATCTATAATATTTTGTTTTTTAGGACAGCATTACAGCATCATTGTACTTCATGCACAAATCTAAGCACTAAGTTGGAAAATTCAGCAAATAAGTTAAATTGGCTCCAAGCACATATAGTTTATTCTGCTGCATTCTTTGAATTTAAACCTCAGTTTTTCTCTTTAAATAGAAACTCAGAGCTGACCATGTTTTAGCAACCATGTTTTAAAAGTGATTAAGGCCGGGCACAAGTAATTGCAACCAGCCTGCTTTCCATAGAAGATCTGTATTTTATTTATTTATTTATTTATTTTGTTATTCTTATATGCCGCCCAACTCCCGAGGGACTCAGGGCGGCGTACAACAAGGAGAAATACAAGAATAAACAAAATTACAAAGAATTAAAAACAAATACAAAATTTAAAACGGTTATTTAAAACAACAACATCCATTCAGCACATACATACTTGGGGGGTAGGCTCAGGTGGAATTAAGCTGTCCCCCCCACCTGCAGGAAGAGCCATGTCTTCACGGCTTTTCGGAAGGCCAGCAGAGTAGGGATGGTCCGGGTCTCTGGGGGTAGTTGGTTCCAGAGCACGGGGCCGGCCACAGAGAAGGCTCTCCCCCTAGGGCCCGCTAGCCGGCATTGCTTGGCCGACGGGACCTGGAGGAGGCCAACTCTGTGGGCCCTAACCGGTCGGAGGGAAATATGAGGCAGAATGCGGTCCCGAAGATATCCTGGTCCTAAGCCATGAAGGGCTTTAAAGATGGTGAACAACACCTTGAATTGGACCCGGAGACCGATGGGCAACCAATGCAGCTGGCGGAGTATCGTGGGTGTCACGTGGGTGTACCTCGGCACACCCACCACAGCACGCGCAGCCGCATTTTGCACCATCTGAAGTCTCCGGATACTCTTCAAGGGTAGCCCCATGTAGAGCGCATTGCAGTAGTCCAAACGCGAGGTGACAAGGGCATGAGTGACCGTGAGTAGAGCCTCCTTCTCCAAGTATGGCCGCAACTGGTGCACTAGGCGAACCTGTGCAAAGGCCCCCCTAGCCACAGCAGAAAGATGGTGGTCCAATTTTAGCTGTGGATCTAGGAGGACCCCCAAGTTGCGGACCTGGTCTGAGGGGGTCAGTTTCGCACCCTCAAAGACCAAGGAGGGATAGTTGTCATGAACCTTAGGAGGCAATATCCACAGCCACTCAGTCTTGTCGGGATTAAGTCTGAGTCTGTTCCTCCCCATCCAGATCTTAACGTCGTCCAGGCATCGGCACATTACATCCACACTGTATATTGTGCGGGTCAGAAAGAGAGATATCTACATATCCCTCACATCCTGGACATAAACTGTTTCAACCCCTCCCTCGGGACAGTGCTATAGGGTATTTTTTGTATTATTTTTTTATTTCATCAGGCATGTATTAGATAACAGATATAAGTATAAACATAATTATGAATACATGAAATGGATACGAATAAAAGGGAACATTAGGACAGGGATGGTAGGCATGCTGGTGCACTTATGCACGCCCCTTAAAGACCTCTTAGGAATGGGGTGAGGTCGACAGTAGACAGTCTAAGGGTAAAGTTTTGGGGGTTTGGGGAAGAAACCACAGAGTCAGGTAGTGCATTCCAGGCATTAACAACTCTGTTACTGAAGTCGTATTTTCTGCAATCAAGTTTGGCGCGGTTCACTTTGAGTTTGTATCTGTTGTGTGCTCGTGTATTGATGTGGTTGAAGCTGAAGTAGTCATTGACAGGTAGGACATTGTAGCAGATAATGTTATGTACTACGCTTAGGTCGGACCGAAGACGGCGAAGTTCTAAACTGTCTAATCCAAAATTTCAAGTCTGGTAGCATAAGGCATTCTGTTGCGAGCAGAGGAGTGGAGGACTCTTCTCGTGAAATATCTCTGGACTTGTTCAATTGTATTTATGTCCGATATGCAGTGCGGGTTCCAGACAGATGAGCTGTATTCGAGAATTGGTCTAGCAAAAGTTTTGTATGCCCTAGTTTGTAGTTCAATATTACCGGAGAAGAAGCTACACAAGATTAGGTTAACAACTTTTAATGCCTTTTTGGCAATGCTGTTACAGTGAGCTCTGGCACTTAGATCATTTGAGATGAGTACTCCAAAGTCCTTGACAGAGTGAGAGTCGTTTATGAGGTTGTATCCACCCAGCTGGAATTTTGTGTTCTGATTTTTTTTGCCAATGTGTAAGACAAAGCATTTGTTGGTTGAGATTTGGAGTTGCCAATTGTTTGACCATTCTGAGAGATAGTCAAGGTCTTTTTGTAGGGTACCAGCATTGTTGGTGGTGTTGAATAGTTTTACATCATTAGCGAAGAGAAAGCAGTTGCTTTTAATATGATCGCAAAGGTTGTTTATGTAAAGTATAAAGAGTGTGGGTCCTAAAACACTTCCTTGTGGGACACCGCTGTTAACAGGTGCAGGATTTGATAAAGCGCTCCCTATTTTGACCATTTGTCGCCTGTTTGACAGGAACCCAGCTATCCACTTATGCAGGAGTCCGGAAATGCCATAAGATTTTAGTTTTAGGAGTAGTTTGTTGTGTACCACTGAATCAAAGGCTTTATGGAAGTCTATATAATGTGTGTCTATTGCTTTACCCTGAGCTGTGAAATCCATATGTTTTTGCAGTGTAAAAGTTGCAGACTGCAGGACAATTTTTTTCTGAAGCCAAACTGCTTGTTAGACAGTAGGTTGTTTGTCTCTAAGTAGAGGGTAATGGATTGGTTTATGACTGATTCCGTGACTTTATGAAAGATATTTCATAAATTATGCTCAGAGGTTCTGCTATGGTTGTTGAGAGCTTTTTAAAGAAGTAGGCACATAATCCATCAGGGCCAATAGATAGAGATGGTTTTAGGTTGTGTAATGCCTTTTCAATGGCATCTTCTGTGAAATTGACATGTAGTAGATCGTTGTGATTAGTTGTGGTATGATTGGGAAATGTGGGGCATGATCCGTTGCTGTTTACAAAGACTGAACCAAAGAATATGTTGAAGAGATTGGCCTTAACGGTTTCATCATTAGAGTCTTTCCCATTTGGCCCTTTTAGAGGTGGGGTGGATCTTGAGTCTTTAAGTTTGTTGTTTACAAAATTATAGAAGGCCCCAGTGGATTTCGTGTGTAGTAGGTTTTCCTCTTGTTTGCTGTGATAATTGATGGATTCTGCCTTTATCTGTCGGCATAAGGATTTGTAGCAATTTTTGAAGTGCCAAAGAGGGGTGTTTTTTTTTGGACTGAAGTTTCCTTATTGTTATGGGTAATTTGTTTTTCCTGGTTTTGGGGATTATTAGTGGTGCGTGTAGTTTGATGGTTCTTTGACTTCATGTAAAAAGATTTTATAATGTTCATCGGCAGTGATGCAGCCAGTGAACAGAATTTGCCAATCAAGAGATGAGAGGTTATCAGTTATGAGATCATAATTGGCTTTTCTAAAGTTATACTTTGGGATCCAGTCATTACGCTCATCTTTGTAAGGACATAAATTGAGACAAAAGTCAATCATGCTGTGGTTGTTGTTTGAAAAGGGTTCATTTATTTGTAGACCATAGATTGAGTTAAAATTATTGCAGAAGATGAGATCTAGGCAGTTGTTTAGTTGTAACTGTTATAAGTTGATCCAATCCCATATTAGTAACGGCATTGTACATGGTTGCATGTATTGGTTCTGTTGTACTTTCGTTACGGGTCCAATTAATAAGTTTTTGCATGCCAAAACAACTAGACACAGGGACAGTTTTTCCCCTCATGCCATTACTCTGCTGAACAACTAATTGTCAGTGTTATCTAATGCCTATGTATATTTACTCATGTAGTAGGGCTGCAGTATTGTTATTTATCTTTCTTGTTGTCTTCTTTACTACACCCTCTTGTTGTTGTTGTTGTTGTTATTACTACTACTACTACTACTACTACTACTACTACTACTACTACTACTACTACTAAATCTTCAATTCAATTCACAGGGGCTGGTAAAAACTTTACAGTTCCCTAACCAAGAACCTAAGAGCTGTTATGGTAATGTATGAGTATATAGGCAGTTCCAAGTAAGGTGGGTTTTTTTTTTGCAAAGTCAGAATATTCAGGTCTGATAAGTTCAAAATTTCCATGTATCTAGGCAACCAAGGGCTCCTATTACTATTGGTACAAACATTGGTTTCTTCCTCCACAATCGCTCAACTTCAATTTGCAGATTGTGGTATTTCATTATTTTTTCTAGTTGCTTCTCTTCAATTCATGCATTACTTGGTATTGCAATTTCAATGAACCAGACTTTTTTTCTTTTCCACAGTAGTGATGTCAGACATGTTGTGGCCAAGAGGTCTGTCTGTTTGGATTTGAAAGTCCCACAAGATCTTGACCTGTTCATTTTCAAGAACTTTGTCAATTTGGTGGTTCCCAGTAATTTTTGCTGCGTCCAAACTTCTGCCAAAGCTTCCAATGTATGATTTTGGCAACTTAATCATGACATTTTCTGTTGCTTTGCATGTACACTGAGAGCTTCTGCACCAGAGGCAAATTCCTTGTGTAGCTTATCACACTTGGCCAAATAATGTATTCAATTCAATTCAATTCAATTCAATTCGAAGTCCTAGGTAGAATACACTAAAAGATGAAACATTGTGGGCTACTGGAAGTTCATTCTGAACTGGTTTGTTTTCTCGGTGTCTCTAATTTGCATGCTAATGAAGAATCGGGAAAAGTAGAACAAAATATTAATAAGACTCAGGGGAGAGTACACTCAATAGCTGCATTCACACAATATTCTATGCCATTAAGTTTTCCACTCTTTGGTGGTGATGATTTGTACCTTACATAGTACACTAAGGCAAAAACTACTGCTTACACATTTCAACTGGGCAAAACATTGAAAGGGATGCTGGCTCAAGCAAAGGTGCACTCCTTGAAGCCTTGAGACATTCGCATCCTCCCAAGGCTCAACACTCTGCTTAGGGTGTTTCCAGTTTATCTGGAAATGGATGGGAATGTATAAATTACATTTTTATTAAGTGCTGATGAAGCAAAACAGCTGTATATATGCATATATGTGTGGAGACAACCGGAGAAAAACTCATTCAGGGAAGCAGTGGATGTAATGTGCCGATGCCTGGACGATGTTAGGGTCTGGATGGGAATGAACAGGCTCAAGCTCAACCCTGACAAGACCGAGTGGCTATGGATATCGCCTCCCAGGGATTATGTCGATTGTCCCTCCTTGGTTCTTGGGGGAGAGAAATTAACTCCCTCAGAACGGGTTCGCAATTTGGGTGTTCTCCTAGATCCACAGCTAAAATTGGAGCAACATCTGTCAGCTATGGCTAGGGGGACCTTTGCACAGGTTCGCCTGGTGCACCAATTGCGACCCTACCTGGAGAGGGAGGCCTTACTCACGATCACTCACGCCCTCATTACCTCACGGCTGGACTACTGTAACATGCTCTACATGGGGCTACCCTTAAAGAGTATCCGGAGACTGCAATTGGTGCAAAATGCAGCTGCTCGAGCTGTGGTGGGTGTCCCTAGATACAACCACGTAACACCTATTCTCCGCCTGCTGCATTGGTTGCCCATTAGTCTCTGGACGCAATTTAATGTGTTGGTTTTAACCTTTAAAGCCCTATAAAGCTCAGGACCAGGCTACCTTCGGGACCGCATCCTACCTCATACCTTCCTACGACCGGTTAGGGCCCACAAAGTGGGTCTCCTCCAGGTCCCATCAACCAAGCAATGCTGGTTGGTGGGACCATGGGGGAGAGCCTTCTCTGTGGGAGCTCCCTCTCTTTGGAACCAACTCCCATCAGAGATCCGGACTATCCCAACCCTACTGGCCTTCTGTAAAGTTAAAACATGGCTCTTCCTGCAGGCGGGGTGAAATTAAGATCAATCCCCCATGTTTGAATGATGGTCTGTTTTTAATTTTTGTAATTTTTTAATCATTAGTATCGTTTTTATTAATTGTTTTCGTATTATGTTGTACGCCGTCCTGAGTTCCACGGGAGTTGGGCGGCATATAAAAATGACAAATAGATAGATAGATAGATAGATAGATAGATAGATAGATAGATAGATAGATAGATAGATAGATAGATAGATAGATGATAGATAAATAAATAAATAAATAAATAAATAAATAAATAAATAAATAAATAAATAAATAAATAAATAAATAAATATGGCATCTGCGGAAAGTGTGTCTCTTTTAAGGTGGTGCAAACCCTATTATAATGGCAATGAACAAGGCTCACATGTTCCTCTGACCTATAATATGGCTATGTTGTTATTGTTGTTGTGATAAAATGTGGGAAGGACTTCGGGAGACTGGAGGAAGACCTGCAACCAGGGCAACAATCTTATAAGAGGCAGTTCAGTCCACAGGTGGTGGAAAGCATGGGAAGAGTTTCAAAAGGGACCCTCCCTAGTTTTACAGAGATGAAAAACAGAGGGGGGGGGAGAGAAATACTTTCAATCTTGCAAGACTGATATTAGCTCTTCAAGGCAGTCCAGGCAAGAAGCACAATCAGGAGTATCAGCACTTTCTCTATTGTAAGGTTACATTAAACAGACTCTTGAGAGACTGAAACTACCAATCTGCCTCTTATCAGACTGTTGCCATGACTGCAAGTCTTCCTTCTGTTTCCCAAGGTCATTCCCACATACCATCACAGCTGTGTATACTCAGTCAGTAGTTGACTTCACATACTGCAGTAGCTGATAGCTTGCGTGACCTTGTCTTTTTAAAGAACTTCCTTCAAAATCATACTTAGCCATGTATCACAATTTTCAAACCATGATAGTTGTCTCCCAATATGCTAAACCGAAGCCAAGCCAGTAAAATTATCGCTTTCTGTATGACACGGGTTTTGCCGTCACTTGACGTTTTGCGATGTTGTCCCCATTTGCAGAGCTAGGGAGGGCGTGGCCTGTGCATGACGCATCCGGGCTGCGGGCTGCCAGTTTGACACCCCTGGTGTATGATGTCAACCTTGCCCATTGTGGCTTGTTCAGTAAACCATGAGTTGGTATAAGGTTAAAACAGATCTGGGCTGCAAAATCTCGGAAGACCATAGATGGGAGCAAAGACCAAAAAAACTTCTCTTTGCTACCTTCTATTGGTCAGGTAGATGTTTGCAGCCCAGCACTGCAAACTAACCCTATGTAAGAAAGCAATAACAAATATGTTCTATGCAATATATATTCTGGTCAATCGATAATTGTTGGAGTAATTACAGAAGCAATGGTCCTTTCCACTCTCCCTTTTTGTTTACCCTCCCAAGTTCAGAATAATTTTTGTCACTTCCCCTTTGCTGCAAAGAACTTCAAATCAGCTCACAGTGAAGGATGACAAAAGTTGGTGACCTGCCCACACTCTCTTCCAGTTGCCATTCTTACCTCATTATGTTTGTTTTCAGAGAGAGAAGAAGGCTTACTTCCTGGTTAACCTAAGACACTGGTGAAATGGTGGTGAAATACTATAACTTCAGCAGAGAGGAAGAAAAGCCAAGTAGCCAGAAAGGGGCATGAAACAAACAGCTTACTAAGCATCTCTTGACTATAAGGAATGGTCAAAAAGTCAAGATAGCAGCTACACGCATCTGGTCAAAGCCCAGGTCTTTTTAAAATGCATTGTACTGTATGTATAAAATGGGTGTGGCTCCACTTGTGGTTGCAGCCACCATCCTGACTTTTTAACTCCCACCCTACCTCTTGTAGATGCCCCTGCTATCAGGCAGCTCTTGCATACCTATGCAAGCACAGGTGAGCTAAAAGTTATTTCAGTAGTAGTAGAATTGTAGAAGCTTTATGATGGGAATACATGGGAATACATGGATAGGGCACATGGGTTGGTGAAAAGTTGATCTTGGAGGAGCCCCTAATATCATTGGAGCCTGTTTGGGAATGGTGGCTAATTACTGAAAACTAAAATAATCAGTTCTTTCCCAAAGGTGCTTTTTCAAGAGGCAACTGGACTTTCTGGTTTTTTCTTTGAAGACGTTTCACTTCTCATCCAAGAAGCTTCTTAGCTATGATGAGCTTCTTGGATGAGAAATGAAACATCTTCAAAAACTTGAGATGGACAGCCATATACATCAAATCAATTATTAATTAAATTATAAAATAACGCTAAAGAAAGCCCAAGCCCTTTGCTTCACAGAAAACCCAATCGTTGTAATTTTAAGAGGGAAGGCTCTAGAAATAGCTTGCTGTTTACGGTTTACTTTCTGTATCAAGATGTATAACCAGATACGATCTTACTTGGATCGTCTACAAATTCCAGACCAGAGTTTCTACTGTGGAGTTTAACGTTCAAAGAAGTTTTCTACATTTGTCCTCTGCCTTCAAAAAGGAGCTCTTGTATACAGAGGGGTTGTGAATAAATTATAATCCGGGTTCTCTTTATTGTTTACCTCATTTTTCTTCTAACAGGATTCTATCAAGTTTTGAAAAGCATTACACAAATGAAACCAATAGTTCTTTTTTAATATTTACCAGGTTACATTTGCTCAAGCTATTTATCAATATTTCAGTGAGAGTATGACTAATTTCCCCAAATAAAACAAGATCGGCATTCTAAAATTTCCATGACTTTTCTTGAGTATTTTTCTTTATAAGCAAATATAGGAACCAGTCTGGTGGTGTTCCGATTTCTTTGGTGCTTTCTGTTTTGGAAGGATATGGTACATATTTTGAATAGTGGTACATATTATATTATGATTAGGAAGGTAGCGTGGATGTGGGAAATCTGAACTTCATGAACTGATATTCATGAAAAGACTGTGCACATAGCACACTAAATCTCTGGAGCCTGTTCGGGTCCAAATGGGAGATGCCAGGATCAAACTAAATATTAGTAAGTTGGAGCTACTATTTGCACATCAGGGTTCCTCTACTTCCCCTGCATTTGAGCCCATTCGTGCCAAGGCATGTGAATTTGTAATTTTCTTTCTTTGAAAACAGAGAATAGTTTGTGTTTATATATAACTAGTATATAAGACTGGAGACAATAATGCTCAGACAACTGAAAGTAAGTTGGAAAATGAATCACTGCTTCTCAATTGTACAAACAGGTAATTTTAAACTCTGGAGATTTCAGGAACAAATTGAAGTGGCTCTTCAGATGACATTACTTTTCAAAATTAGGTCATCTTGCCCAAATGCATTGCAATGTTCCCTACTCAAGGAGCCCAGAACTTCTGCCCTTTAGTTCAACCACAAATAGTCTCACTGACATTTCCCCTTACTTTCCCTTACAGTTGGTAAAGAAGTTGTACAGTTCTTCTGCTAATCTCCCAAGCCTACCAAACCTGTGACCAGATCTGGTTATTGAACGAAGATATTCCAGGCATCTGGAAGTAGAAACATAGGATTTTCCTATTTTACTGAAAACTATTCCTTGTCTCTACTCTACAATTTTAGAACAAGTCATCTTGGACTTCAGTCCTGAGCATCCTTTCCTGGGAATAAGCCCCAACAAATATTCCTCAGTCATATGCATTGGATTAGATTGCTACTCTAATTACATTTATATGTGAAAATATGCACATTTTTAAAAAATGAAAGCACTGCTAAAATGCAGGGGCATTTGTAACATATGTATCTTTAAAAATTACACCAGACATTCTGAATATTATGCAAATTAAGATGGTAACATACAATTTTGTAATTCTTGATTCAATAATTTGAGATGACTTGATAATAGGCTCTCTTCTATGATAAGAGATCAGTTTAGCTGACAGTTAAGACCACTTGTGAAGCTGAAGAACCAGGATGGATCCTGGTTTTTTTCCTTTCTTGCAGAAATGTAAAAAGTGCAAAAGATATTTAAAGAGAGAGCATGACTCCTAGAGGTAATGAGAAATGTTATTGGAAATTATCTAAATTCCCATTAATATTGGAATCTTTGAGATGTAAATATCTTGGGCTAGGTAGTTCTCAGTGAATCTGTAGACCCAACAATCACTCTGTCAAAGAAATTGGATCCCACTATAAGAAAAAAGGACATAAAAATGCTTGCAGGCATTGTTATTCATCAGTTTTAGTAATTTTCAAAGACATAAAAATATGCTATAAAGCAATGAATGAAAGCTAACTGGAGCTGAAGCAATGTTCACCACTGTGGGAGCAATTGTTCCCTAAACTAAATAATGAGAGAAAGCAAATTAGCACAAAACATTATTTTATTTTGGCTGTTAAACCCAAACCTCTCCCAGGGTATTCTAATCTCAGGCTGTGCCAAGATGCTAATTTCATTTGCATCAGTATCCTCAAAAGGAGGTTGGCAGCAGAGGTGGGTTTCAGCAGATTCTGACCAGTTCTGGAGAACTGGTAGCGCAAATTTTGAGTAGTTCGGAGAATCGGTAAATAATACCTCTGACTGGCCCCGCCCCCATCTATTCTCTGCCTCCCGAGTCCCAGCTGATTGGGAGGAAATGGGGATTTTGCAGTAACCTTCCCATGGAGTGGGGAGGGAATGGAGATTTTACAGTATCCTTCCCCTGCCACGCCCATCAAGCCACAACAAGCCCACCAAGCCATGCCCACAGAACCGGTAGTAAAAATATTTCAATCCCACCACTGGTTAGCAGATCTGAAATTCATTCCCTGTTGTCTCCCACTCTGTCTCTCATAAACTGTTGGGGAGGGGAAGTGCATTTGGACTACTAGTAGACAAGGACTGTCTTAAGTCAGCTAACCAAGTCAGGCGGCAAAAGTTTTTGATTCATAGTGCATATCTAGGCATCTTTCATTCAGACGTGTCTGATTTTCAGAGACTTCCCGTACAAGTCCTGGAAAATAGCTGCCAATTACTCCTCCCCCCTTTCATTCAGTCGTGTCCAATTCTTGGATATTTCCTGGACAAATCCCTGCAATTTTCTTGGTAAAAAGAAAATGTGTTTTGCCACTGTCTCCTTCCTAGGACTGAGAGAAAGTGATTGGTCTTTGTGCCTAAGGTGGGTCTAAAACTCATGGTCACCCATTGCGGTTGAGGCACATGGGGAATGAAATGGTGAGCTTGATCTGGCTGTGCAGCTGTATTAGGACACTTCTGTTTCAAAGCCCAAGAGAGTTCACTGATTTGGGACAGCCCACCACAAGACATATTGCACTAAGAATAGGGAGTTGCATTTGGCAAAATATAAGGATGGGAGCCTGTTATCTTCTGATCTGGTTAAAAGAAATTTAAAGAAAATTTGGTTAACATCCATCAAATTAACATCCATCAGTTCTCAACAAATGAACCAGCAAACATGTGGAAAACTCTTAAAAATATCACTGGTTGCGGCAAACCACATTCCCAGGCTGAAGGAAATCAACAACTGGCAGATGACCTGAATGTGTTTTACTGCAAGTTTGAAAGGAAACTACAGCCACCTATCTCCACAACCCGCATCTCAGACACACCAACAACAGCCAAGCCTCCTACAACTGACCCAATACCATTGGGTTCACAACCCCTAATGATCACAGAAAAGGAAGTGCAAGACCTATTTCACAGACAAAAGCCAGGAAAAGCTCCAGGCCCAGACAAGAGAACTCCTTCTTGCTTAAAAGTCTGTGCTGACCAATTGGCCCCCATCTTCACCCGAATCTTCAATAAATCAGTAGAGATGTGCTATGTTCCTTCTTGCTTCAAACGCTCTACTTTCATCCTAGTGCCGAAGAAGCCCACCATCAAGGAACTGAACGACTACAGACCAGTTGTTCTAACATCTGTAGTTATGAAAACCTTTGAAAGGCTAGTGCTGTCCCACTTGAAAACCATCACGGATCCACTGTTAAACCCCCTGCAATTTGCATACCGAGCAAACAGATCAACAGATGATGCTGTTAATATGGCTCTGCACTATATCCTACAACATCTTGAATCTTCAAAGACCTACGCAACGGTCCTCTTTGTAGACTTTAGTTCAGCATTCAATGCCATCATTCCAGATACTCTTCTAACTAAGCTAAAGCAGCTAGCAGTACCTGAACACACTTGTAAGTTTATCATAAGCTTCCTAACAAACAGAAAGCAGCAGGTGAAGCTAAGCAGAATCACATCAGATACCTGTACAATTAGCACAGGGGCTCCCCAAGGCTGTGTGCTCTCTCCACTTCTCTTCTCTCTATATACCAATGACTGCATCTCTAATGATCCATCTGTTAAACTACTGAAGTTCACAGATGATACAACAGTGATCAGTCTCATTTGAGACAATAATGAATCCGCATACAGACAGGAGGTTGAACAACTAGCCTTGTGGTGCGACCGGAACAATCTGGAACTGAACACACTCAAAACCGTAGAAATGGTGGTAGACTTTAGGAGAAACCCTCCCATACTTCCACCTCTTACAATACTAGACAACACATTATCAACAGTAGAGACCTTCAAATTTCTAGGTTCTACCATATCGCAAGATCTAAAATGGACACCTAACATCAAAAACGTCATCAAAAAAGCGCAACAAAGAATGTTCTTTCTGTGCCAACTCAGAAAGCTCAAAATGCCCAAGGAGCTGCTGATACAGTTCTACAGAGGAATTATTGAGTCTGTCATCTGCACCTCTATAACTGTCTGGTTTGGTTCTGCAACCCAACAAGACAGACACAGACTTCAGAGGAGAATTTGAACTGCAGAAAAAAACAATTGCTACCAACCTGCCTTCCATTGAGGACCTGTATACTGCACGAGTCAAAAAGAGGGCTGTGAAAATATTTACAGACCCCTCACATCCTGGACATAAATTATTTCAACTCCTACCCTCAAAACGAGGCTATAGAGCACCACACACCAGAACAACTAGACACAAGAACAGTTTTTCCCGAACGCCATCACTCTGCTAAACAAATAATTCCCTCAAGACTGTCAAACAATTTACAAAGTCTGCACTACTATTAATCTTCTCATCGTTCCCATCACCCATCTCCTTCCACTAATGACTGTATGACTGTAACTTTGTTGCTTGTATCCTTACGATTTATATTGACTGGTTCCTAATATGATTTGATTGCTTATTTGTACCCGGACTATCATTAAGTGTTGTACCTTATGATTCTTGACAAACGTATTTTTCTTTTATGTACACTGAGAGCATATGCACCAAGACAAATTCCTTGTGTGTCCAATCACACTTGGCCAATAAAAATGTCTATTCTATTCTAAAATGTATCCATGCAAGCAGGAGCTGCTGAAAGTTGTAGTTCACCAATAAATGAAGTATCGGGGGGGGGGGAGAGATTACTAAATCTGTGGACATTTTAACTTTGGATGGAACATGGTGGTACATTGTAAATGGATTTGTAGATCGTGTGGCAAATATTCAAGGCATGGATACAGTTGTAGTACTTTTCACATAAAAGTACTGGACAAAGCTTGGCACTTCGGATCAACTATAGTAAGCTTTATTGTATAGAATTATGGGTAAATATGTTTGGATATATACTATGAGTTAAGAACCTTTTCAAAAAGGGTCCCTTTTGGCTTTTATTTTTGACTAGACATATGCACTGTTGAAATATTAGCTTAAAAATGAGTACAATTAAAACAAAATTCTTCTTTAATAACAATGGAAGTTTGAGGAAATGAGTGACTCTGCAATAAAATAATGTGTTTTACAATTTCAGTTTTGTACTTGATTATATTCCTGACTGTCTTTACTATTTGCCATGTACAATTGAATGTTCCCTCAGTGACATCTCAACCTGTTACGTACGTACGGACGTAGTGATTATTTGCATAGCCACCGCTGATTGGCTAATCTAACAGCAGGAGAAATAAACTCCTGTCAGTGGCTAGCAAGCTTCAGGGAAGCCCTTAAAAGCGGCTTCCCTGAAGCCTGCCGGCAGTCCATATTAGTTCTAGCTAATAGACAATAAAGGTGCTGAACTGTTCCTGTGACTCGCCTCTTCATTTACGTGCAAATCTAATACAACCCTAACCCTGAAGCACAATAAGAAAATAAACAGAATAGAAAGGATTCTATCCTGCAAACAATTAGCAGCTAATTTAGTGTAATTGAGCTGAAGAATTCATTAAAATTAATAGTGGATACACAATAAGCAATATTTGCAATTATAATACAGACACATTGAACAGAGGTTGCAGAAAAGTCACTTCTATTGACTTTCTATGTTTGATGATCTTGTGTTCCACAATAAAAAAGGCCCATATTTTGTCTGAGGAAAGGAAATCCTAATTGCAGGTTAATCATAGTCCAAGAATGACTAATCACGGCTAATATATGGTACAATTTATATCAAAATAGGACTAGCATATTTCTAAAATGTCTAAAATTATGACACCCTTGTGTACTAAGCTTAGTACACAAGATCATCTACCTTAATGTCCTACCTGTTAATGACTACTTTAATTTCAACCTCAATAAGAGGGCCGTGAAAATATTTACTAACCCCTCGCATCCTGGACATAAATTGTTTCAACTCCTGCCTTCAAAACGTCGCTATAGAGCACTGCACACAAGACAACTAGACACAAGAACAGTTTTTTCCCGAACGCCATCACTCTGCTAAACAAATAATTCCCTCACCACTGTCAAACTATTCACTAAGGCTGCATTACTATTACTATTAGTTTTTCTCATTGTTCCTATCACCCATCTCCTCCCACTTATGACTGTATGATTGTAACTTGTTGCTTGTATCCTTATGATTTATGTTAATATTGATTGTTTCCTGATTGCTTATTTGAACCCTATGACAATCATTAAGTGTTGTACCTCATGATTCTTGACAAATGTATCTTTTCTTTTACGTACACTGAGAGCATATGCACCAAAGACAAATTCCTTGTGTGTCCAATCACACTTGGCCAATAAAGAATTCTATTCTATTCTATAACGCTAGGGCTATCAATAGATAGAAACTAAATGTATTTGCTCTAATCTTGATTTCAGAAAATACAATAGAGTAGTAAATGTCTGGAACACTTTACCTGATCCTGTTGTTAGAGGTCCCTAAGGGGGCGTGCATAAGCGCACCATCGTGCCTACCATCCCTGTCCTACTGTACCCATTTGTATGTACTCATTTTATGTGTTTATGGCTATGTTTTGCTTTTTATATCCATTTATTTGTGCCATTTTTTTCATGTGACCTGTTTCCTTGCACTTGTTGACAAATAAAATAAATAAAATAAATGAATAAAATAATGAAAAAGGACCAGTTAGAGAGGACACATGAAACTATCAACATCTTCAAAGGAATAAAATTCACAAGGGAAGAAGAAAACAACAACACACTAACATTCCTGAATGTACTCATCAGCAGAGGCAGCGATGGTAAATTAGAAACACAAGTCTATCATAAACTACCCACACCAGTCAGGTGCTTCACTACGAAAGTAACAACCCAACCTCCCACAAGAGAAACTATGTAATAACACTATTTAAATGAGCACAAACACATTGCAACAACCTTGAACATTAGAAAAAGGAAACAGATCATCTATACAACAGCTTCCAACAAAATGGATACCCACGCAACTTTATCAAAAAGTGTCTGATCATTTAACCTAATATAGCACAACCAACACAAGCTATGAAAAAGGTAACATTGCCGTACATCCCAAAAGTGCTTTTCAAAAGGCAACTGGACTTTGTTTTTCCTTGAAGACGTTTCGCTTCTCATCCAAGAAGCTTCTTCAGTAACCGAAGAAGCTTCTTGGTCAAGAGTCATGGTAGACCAGAAAAGAGCAAATAAGCTGTGGCTGAATCCTGCTCAGAATGAGGATCTTCCTGGGTCTGAGAGCTCAATAATTTTCTGCATAACATATACGGAGTTAACATTTCCACTATGGAATTTAATGTAGAGAGGGAGTTTCGAGGATTCATCTTTGTCCCTAGAGGCTCTGTGGGTTTAGTGGCCCCCCTCAATTTTTACCAATTACCACTTCAAGTGACATGTGCATTTTGGACTTTCCTAAACAGGAATAGCCTTGCTCTGAGATTGGACAACTGGAAAGCACATTATGCACTTAATGTAACACCCTGAACGTGAGATTACATTGCCTTGAGAGGGATTTGGGAACTGCAGAGAATACAGAACCTAGTAGTTGGGATGCTCGGTGGGCTGCTTAGCTCGTAAGTATAATCCCTGAAAGCTGTGCACTGGCTGCCAATTAGCTATCAAACCATGTTTGAAATGTTATTGTTAGTTTATAATGTCCTGAACAGCTCAGGACACGTTATCTGAGAAATCACTTTCTTTCCCTTAGACCTATCTGGTGTTTATGTTCTGCGAAAGTCGCCTTGCTTATTACTCTACGGATTACTGATGCTCACTCAAAAGTGCTGTGGGGAACGGCATTGTCTGCTGTGGCACCTAATATGTGGAATGACCTTTCTGTTGATGTCGGCAGGGCTCCGGTGTGAATATTTCTGCTGAGAGACACACATCACATGATCTAAAGAAAATAAACCTACATTTTTTCCTGAGAAAATTCAAAGTCGTTACAGTATGCCAAAGGCTGCACATAGATGCAATGCTATGATACATCTTCATACTTAAGGATCTGTCCTTGTCTGGAATTTGCTAAAACTATTATTAGTGATTTAAAGGTATTTGTTTTAATGATAAGGCTTCTTTGCAAGATTAAAAATAAAATGTAGTTATCCATGTCGAATTACTTAGTGGCACGAGCACATTTTAAAATACCAGTGTTATGCCCAACATACTCCTCTGCCCCCATGCATAATTTTCTCTGACTCTAAAAAATAATCCCAGGTCTTCTAGTTTGAGTGAAGGAGGTAGCAAGATTAAAGAATTCCTGTTATGGGGGTGCTGAGGAATGGATGAGGATCAGACACAGAGAATTCCGCTTTGAAAAACATACAAAAGCAAACCATTAGTAACACATACTAACCTGAAATGCAGAAGAAGGTTTGGCTTTATTGAGTTTGCTGTTGAAGTCTGAAATTTATGCATCTCCCACTGGAATGCATGCATTTCTTCATGCATCCACTCACCGGCAAGACAGATGACAATTTGCTTTATACAGTAAATTTGCAGAATATAGAATGATTCTGCATACTGTTTTTGTGGCATGAATCAAACTGCTGTGATAAAGACAGTTGACATTTGCATTATGAAGCCCATGAACTTCAGCATACAAGTTCGGCAGTATTGTTCTCATTTCTGCCCCTTTTCTAAGAGTACATGGAAAGACATTAACACAATTGAGAATGTCCAGCGATACTTCACAAGAAGAGTATTACATTCCTCTGTTCACAACAGAATACCTTACGAAACCAGACTTGAAATTTTGGGACTTGAAAATTTAGAATTACGCCGCCTTCGTTCTGACCTAAGTGTAGCTCACAAAATTATCTGCCACAATGTCCTACCTGTTAACGACTACTTCAGCTTCAACCGCAATAATACGCAAACTCACAATAGATACAAACTTAATGTAAACCGCTCCAAACTTGATTGCAAAAAATTCGACTTCAACAACAGAGTGGTCAATGCCTGGAACACTTTACCTGACTTAGTAGTTTCTTCCCCTAACCCCAAAAACTTCAACCTCAGATTATCTACCATCGACCTCACCCCATTCCTAAGAGGTCGGTAAGGGGCGTGCATAAGCGCACAATTGTGCCTACCATTCCTGTCCTAATGTACCCATATATTCATACCTCTTTTACTCTTATTCATACTTGTAATATTACATATATATTCAATCATGTTTTACTGTTTAAACTTTGCTTATAATCATATATGCTTGACAAATAAACAAATACAAATACAAATACAAATACAAATACAAATACAAAGCACTGCCATACCCAATCACAAGCCTATGGGGCATTTTATTTTCAGTGGGTCCTTGAGAAGCCCACAAGTGATTGCAGTAGCGTTTGCTTCTTTGGGTCCTCCAGCAACTAGGATATTAGCTCCAGCCAGGGCCGCTAATTAGCAATGGTTAAACCTTGCTTCCATGGATTTGCTAATCCTGTTTTAAATTGGAAGCCATCATTATATTGCAGAGAGTAGGATTATTCCATCAGAAATGGGGTGAAAAGGTGTCTTTTATCTTATCTTAATTATATCTTAAGATAATTAATGTTATCTTAATTTCCCACCACTCCACTTCAAGAACTCAGTTCTAGGAATATGGAAAGAGAAGGGGGAAAAACACCACTTTTCACTATCCGTTTTCTTTTGCAGATGTATAGCTAGAACCATATAAAGTATTGTGTCAACTCTGAAGATGGCATAAGTGTAGCCATATTTTATCGTAGCCTTTGTATGTTGTTTTTTATTAGCTTTTAGGTTTGTAAGTAAATGAATTTAATAATACTTCAGACTAGCCACTTTCTAACTGTTGGAAGGGGGGTTGTAAAGATAAAGGGAGCATGATGTGTCTAGGTTCCTTTCCCGTGGGAACAGAGAAGATGCTTGCAGCTGGACCAAGGTGGAGTTTGGAGTCACCGGACTGTTGGACTGAGGATTGATTGGAGATTGTGACTCAGGTGGGAAGTTTCATACTATTGCTTTTATTGGGTGTAATTCCGGATCCTGTCCAGATTCAGAATTTCACCAAGCCCTTGCCAATTTAATGTGTACCTAATGGAGCTGATGAAGAAACTCCACTTGCTAGGTTTTACGGGGGATGCTCTGGGAGATTATGGTCTCAAGGACACCCAGTTTAGGGTAGTCCAATGGCTTGTGGACATAGATTTGCAATATTTAAGGTCCAGAGCCAATAAAACCTGCTCCCCTTTGATTTTCAGCCATTCTAATAATTGTGGATTGAGGATGGCTTCATATTTCTATACTCTAACCACCCCTAAGTATAGAAGAGTCTTTTCCCTAGCCAGTTTTAATGTTTTGCCCTCAGCACTACTCGACGGGCGATTCAAGAGGCTCCTGATTAGTGAGCGACTATGCCCCTGTGATAGGGCTGAGGTTGAAACTGTGGAGCATGTCTTATCATACTGCCCTATGTATAACACAGCCAGAATTAAATTATTGTCTCTTCTTGAAATTGATCCCTCTGGTTCTAATGCTAGTATTTTGGCCTTATATTGTCTAGGGGATGATTCCTCCTATATTACTTCTCAGGTTTCAAAAATTTTCTTAAGAGCTGTAACTATTAGAGGAGAACGTTGTAATTCCCTTTAGCCAAGGCTTCTGGTGTTAATTGCTTGTGATTGTATTTTTCTCTTTTTGTTTTTTTGTTGCACTTGTATTTTGGTCTGTGACTGTAAAATAAAATCATTATTATTATTATAATGTGTACCTAATAAATAGACTTTGGAAAGAACATGGATTCCTTGGGCCTTACTTTTGGGGACATGTTACTTGGAGGTTTGACATATTGCAGATGTAGTAATTCACAACATGTAATTTCTCATTTCAGTTATCAGCATATCTATTACAGCTTTTTCTTGATCAGCCATCTCGGCTTAAATTCTATTAGTGTATACTTACAATTTTGTGAAGCTATTTTGCCTCAATATTCATCATGTTGTACTAATGTATAGCATTTAATTAACTTATTTATTTAATAAAACTACGAACACCTCCGAAATCAAATCACCCACACAGCCAACCAGATACAGCACCAACCCTCAACCAACCATGCAACCTCCCAGCCAGCACTTCAACTCCAAATGACCCCTCACCTCAGTGGTGGGATTCAAATAATTTAACATTTAATAATTTTGTCCCTATGACTGACTGGGTAGGTGTGGCCGGGTGGTCATGTGACTGGGTGGGTATGGCCAACTCAATGTCACTCATCACACCTGGCCCCGCCTCCCAGCCACTTGCCTCAAAGGGCTCAACAAGATACAATTTCCCTCTATATTTATTTACTACTACTGAACATCCAAAATACACTATTTAATCCTATGTATATATGCCATATATGTACATACACATTACATAGTATAGAGTGTGTATAGGCACACACAAAAGATACATGATACTATATATACTGTATGTGTATGTACACACACACACACACAGAGAACTCTTCTAAAACTATACACATTCAACCCCACACACCCAGACTCCACTTTTTGCCATACATTTAACTATAACTTATGTTCTAATGACATTACACACGTTTTCAGATTTACTTCCCTAGCCTGCGCATGACTGTCAGAGCCAGGAGATGTCATAGGCATTGCCAGGGAACTCTGGGCAATGAAGGGGGTGTCAGCTGGTGGCGGCAGTAGTCAGCCAAAAGCACATGGCTGGGGCCTACACAGCTGCCCTCCCCATCACCTTAATGAAGTCAATGTCCTCGGCGTACTAGCAGAAGCACTGGCAACACATAGTTGCTCTCCATGCTGGTTGGAGGACACATGGCTGTGAGAGGAAGAAAGGCCGGGTGAACTGGACCCAGATGCTTCCTGGCTCCCCTCATCCCAGAAGCACCAACCTCACACTCTCCCCTCTCTGCTAGCAGCCACTCCCTTCTCCGTCTCCTTCCCTGCTGCTGGGTGATCCCATGTTCCTTGCCACTGCTGCTGCCATTCCAGAGGCTGGGGGACAGCTGGGAGGCCAGGCACTCCTACAACCTGACTGGGCAGGCGGGCGGGTAGGAGAGGGGCGATCCGGGCAGTGCAAACTCGCAGCCCCTGGCCGACCCAATCTGCTGGCAGCTGCGGCAGGCAAGTCTGGGCAAGGGTGAGATGCGGGCTGGGGGAGGGGACTGATCAGTGGCAACTCAACCTGGCTCATTTTCCTCTCTGCCACCAGCTGTGGCAGGAAGAGAAGGGAAGTGGGGATCGGGGGGCACAGCCAGCCAGGAAAGCCGAAACGCTGTCCAGCCCGGAGCTGCCGGCAGGGATGGGCAAAGCAAGGTGGGGCCTGCGGGGCACGCCTGGCTTTAAATTCCCAGCCCTTTCTTTCTAAAACTGCCCAAAAGAGGAAGGCCCACACCTGGCCCCTTGGTACATGACAGCAACTTATCAGGAGAAAGGCAAAGGCAGGCAAAGGCAGGCAAGCAGGAAAGGATCCAGAGGGCATCTGGGATGCGGGTGCCAAGTGGTAGGCCAGGGGCAAAGGCAGGCAAGTGGGGAAGGAGACAGAAAGTAGCTGTGGCAAAGGCAGGCAAGCGGGGAAGGATCCAGAGGGCAGCTGGGGTGCGGCCGCCATGTGGTAGGCAGGGGCAAAGGCAGGCAAGTGGGGAAGGAGCCGGAAAGCAGCTGGGGTGAAGGCAGGCAAGCAGGGAAGGATCCAGAGGGCAGCTGGGGTGCAGGAGCTGCATGGTAGGCCAGGGGCGAAGGCAGGCAAGTGGGTAAGGATCTGGAGGGCAGCTGGGCTGCGGGCATGAGTCTAGGCTACATATCGGGCACCGGCGAAGGCTGGTGAGCAAGGCAAGCGAATGGCCAAAGCAGACGAGGTGAGAAAAGGAGTGGCTGCAAGAGGCGGGGTGGGCAGGGGGGAGGGGTGGGGCAGGGTGGGGCCAGCCAGTGGTGGAATTTGCCGGTTCGCCAAACTGCACAGAATTTTAACAATCGGTTTGCCCGAACCAGCTGAATCCCACCTCTGCCTCACCTAATGTGATCTCCCCATCACAAGACACATCACCAGACCCTAATCAGATGGGACCCTCCCATCACAAGACCTAGTGACTACATGAAGCCCTTATAAGCAAAAAAAACACTGACTCTGACTTCCCCTAAATTCTGCTGAAAATGTTACCTAGCCTGGTAACGAAGTGTTTGGAAACTAATCCACAAGCTCCACCGCATCCTACACCCGAGCTACAGATATTTGCCAGTGTTGCAAAACTTAGATTAGACTATATATTTTTTCATTACATTGCCCACTTCCTCTGTTTGAAAGGGACGTAAGAAAGCTCAACTAGTCTAAATTATGTGATATTATCAGCAAATTGGGCAACCACACACAGTCATCAAAGAGCACATCCAATGAGTGTGAACTAGATTTTAACATCTGTATTAGGAACAACAATTTTCTTGTAATTCTGTTTAGTAATAAGTCTTTCATGCATGCTGAGGTCATTTACTGTGTTCTGAACATAGTGTCTTCGGATGCTTAAAAGCCTCTCTGTCAGTTGGAAACAGAGCCCTCAAAGAAAGACAAAGTAAAAAAACCTGTTGATAATGCTAACATGAAACTAGGAACATATGACTTTAGCTTATTGTATAAGAAAATATGCCAGACACAGAAGTCTTCTCCAGAGCAGGCCTGCCATCAGTTCACACCCTGCTGATGAAAGCCCAGACACGCTGGGCAGGCCATGTTGCAAGGATGCCAGACCATTGCATCCCTAAACAGCTCCTCTATGGTAAGCTGTCTCAAGGAAAGCGATCACATGGGGGACAAAGGAAGCGATACAAAGACACATTGAAAGCCTCCTTCAAGTCCCTGGATATCGACACCACCTCCTCCTGGGAAACCCTGGTACAAAATCGATCGACATGGCACACGTTGATCCACCAAGGCTGCCAGACATTTGAAGACAGAAGAACAATCACAGCACAAGAGAAGCGAGCACTCCACAAAGCCAGAGCTGCAAATGCTGCAACAATGGTGCCCACAGATGTCTGCCCGACATGTGGCAGAACATTCTGTGCCCATACAGGCCTTACCAGCCACCTGTGGACACAGCATGGACAGTCCACAACCCGTTGGATGTCAAGATCCTCTTCGAACACGATGGATGAACATCATCATAAGAAAATATAACAGTCAAGATTGAAGCTTTTTCTCAATAATTTGAGAAAGAGAATCACAAAAAACACAGAGATAAGATTAGCAAAAACTTTGGTCTGAATCCCAACACCTGCTTTGACTTAGGATAGAGAACCTCAGACAGATGAAAATGTAAGAGGTAACTTTCCATGTACTAAATTGCAAATGTGGATTTTTAAAAAACAAATATTGCAATATGTTGAAAACGTTACTTCTACATAATAGTGCCTCTCTCTTGAATAAAGGGGTAGGTCATCAAACATTAGGAACCAATGGATATTTTTAGACTAAGATGGATTTGAAATTCTGGGACTATATTCCTCACAAACATATTCTCTACTTTCTAGCTTTCTATTGGCAAATAAATGAATTTGTTCAGGTTTTTCAAACTGCTGTTTACAGTCATGAGCTACTCAATTCTCAGTTAAGATGCTGGATAAAGAATGGGGAAATCAGAGTTCAAGTCCCACCTTAGGCACAAAACTATTTGGGTGCCTTTGGCTGGTTACTCTCAACCTTAGGAAGAAGGCAAGGCAATCCACTTACAAAAACGTTGCCAATAAAACTATATAGATTTGTTCATAAAATCACCAAGAGTAAAAATGGATTTGAAGGACTCGCAACTGCTTCCAATTGGGGTAATGGTCTAGAAGCGATACGTTTTTCAACTGTACACTTGTGATGACAAGACTATCAGAGCTAAGCAGAGTTACTACCTATTTTGATGATTTAATTAGTGCAGCAGGAATAACAAAACTATACAGGAAAGAGGTTCTTAATAATCATGTCTTCCTGGCAATTAATGTTCAACTTCCTCAGTTATGTAAGAGAGGTTTGTGATAGGTGTTTGGCTGGCTCAGAAGGGGCTATGAAAGTAGGCATTTGTTGATACAGTACATAATAGTATAATTGATTTATACTATATCAAGACTTCTTCAAACATGGAGTTGTTGAGTAAGCTAGAATTGACATATCAGACGAAATCAAAATCAGCCAAGCATTGTGCTTTAATGAAATGCATCCATCATCCTAAGAAAGAAAAGCATAGTTTGCATACTGCACATTGCCACAGAAGCTGATGCCTTATTGACATTTTTTGAATGTAATCCCCATACAGGTTGTCTGTTCCTTATTGAAAACTCAGGAATTGCTTCCTCTATTGTACTAAGATGTTGCTCTGCTGTTCTTTAAGGGTTCCATGAGAAACTCAGGTGTCATTTTCAGCTTTAGGAACTCTGATATGCACGCTAGTTATTACATATAACAAGTCATGGAGTTTCTGTTTGTTTCTCATATTTCATAGCCTCTGACAAATTTTCGTATGCTGGAGGCCATTTAGCAACTTCAGGCAGCTGCTGATATCTGTGCTTAAGGTGTGCTTTCTTTGGTATGAGCCATAAAAACAAGAATCCTTTGAGAGGAGTGGGGGGGGGGGACAGGGCAGCCCAAATGTGTCAAATTGTAGCACAGCAATTTTCAGGTTACTAACCGTAGGCTGTACTCCATCAAACTGCCATAATGGATGTGACCTGGAATAATAGCCACACATATTTGTGTTGCTTTCAGATGCCATAAAACATGTGAGGGAGAAAACCTGAAAGAAAAACAAAACATCTGTTTCAATTATTACCAATATAATTTAAGGCTGCAAATAACTTATGGGAGTTTTGTAGTCATCAGCGAATGAATGAGCAGATCAAGTTGAATTATTTGAAACAGAGTAAACCTTAAAATAGCTTCCCCACCCCACCCCACCCTCTCTCTCTCCTCGGACAGTAATTGGACTTTGTTTTATCTTGCAATAAAACAAGTTGAAGACAGTCTGAGGATATTGTGTTTTGTTAAATTAATATAGCATTATTTTGGGGGGGACAATGAAGCAGCTCTATATAGCTAATTGTGTCTATCAGGGGAAGAGAAATAATTGTAGTCCCAAATGGCACAAAAATATTACCAGATAAGATATAGAACAAATTGTGACCTCATTTTTTTTTTTAAATTGAGGAAAACCCAGAACTCACTGGAAATAAACACTTAATGGCAGTTGTGTACCTATTTACCTAGGAGTAAAGCCCATTGAATTCAACAAGCATTGGTTCTTCTAAATTCAAATCCAGAAGGGATACTATTGTAGGGCTGTTACTTGAGAATAAACCTTGTCAGAGCGTTTGCAGCGTGACTACTATTAGGAGACAACCCAGGAGCAAAACACAGCACACAGGGCCTTAGACATTTAACAGTGGTTTATATACAAGATATATACAGAAATATACGTGATAGGCAAATACCTGACAAGCAATCAATAATGATGATGATGATGATGATGATGATGATGATGACGACAACAACAACAACAACAACAACAACAACAACAGAGTTGGAAGGGACCTTGGAGGTCTTCTAGCCCAACCCCCTGCTTAGGCAGGAAACCCTACACCACTTCAGACAAATGGTTATCCAACATCTTCTTTAAAACTTCCAGTGTTGGAGCTTTCACATTCCACTGATTAATTGTTCTAACTCTCAGGAAATTTCTCCTTCGTTCTAAGTTGCTTCTCTCCTTGTTTAGTTTCCATCTATTGCTTCTTGTTCTACCCTCAGGTGCTTTGGATAATAGTTTGACTCCCTCTTATTTGTGGCAACACCTGAGATATTGGAACACTGCTATCATGTCTCCCCTAGTCCTTCTTTTCATTAGACTAGACATACCCAGTTCCTGTAACTGTTCTTCATATGTTTTAGCCTCCAGTCCCCTGATCATCTTTGTTGCTCTTCTCTGCACTCTTTCTAGAGTCTCAACATCCTTTTTGCATCGTGGCGACCAAAACTGAATGCAGTATTCCAAGTGTGGCCTTACCATGGCATTATAAAGTGGTATTAACACGTCACGTGATCTTGATTCTATCCCTCTGTTAATGCAGCCTAGAACTGTGTTGGCTTTTTTGGCAGCTGCTACAGAAGTAGTTTGCAATCAAACTACTTTGGAACTCTACACAGAGAACACAGCAATGGATACCGGACACAAGGAGAGAGTGAGAATACACGAGGAGAGAGGATATGCCCTCTCCTGGCTGCTTTATATAAACACCTCTTAAAGTGGTAAAAACCTTTGTGGATCCCTTCTTAGTCTAATACCACTGCTGATTCATCTTCATTGCATCAGCCTTACATTGCATCAGCTTTACAGTTGCATCAACTTTACAAGCTTACAGCAGCTGGTCAGCATTAAATCATTACTCTGACAAATCTGATAAAATTGACTGCACAAGGGCTGTTAAGAAAAACAACAATTGGAGAAACAGGCCCCTGAGAGACCCTTCATATCAAATACAATTCATACCATAACCTGTGCATGTTTATTTAGCAGCAGACCTTCAGAATTCAATAAATTAGCTCATGCCTAGGAAAGTGTAGAGAATAAATCACTTTTCGTTAATACATCTACTTTAAAAATATTCAAAAGGCTAAATGAGCAGTCAAAACTATGTGCTCTGATCATGTCATAATTAAAAATAAACGTATGTTGAGTTTTGCTGAGAAAATCTCCTCTCTTCTCCTCTCCTCTTCTTGCCACATTTCTTAACTAAATGCCTGCAGTTGTTAAATTAGCAACATGATTGTTAAGTGAATCTGGCTTCCTCATTGACTTTGCTTGTCAGAAAGTCACAAAAGGTGATCACATGACCCCAGCGCACTGAATTTTGATCACGTGACCATGGGGATGTTGCAATGGTCGTAAGCGTGAAAAACAGTCAACATCACTTTTTTCAGTGCTATTGTAAGTTCGAACAGTCACTAAACCAGGGGTGTCAAACTGGATTTCTTCAAGGGCTGGATCAGCATTGTAGTTCTCCTCCATGGGGGTGGGGGAGACGGGATGGATGCCTCCTGCAGCATCCTGCTGCCCAGAATGGGGCGGGGGGGCATGTGAGCCCCCCGTGCCCCATTTTCAGCCTGGACGGCCTCCTGCAGCACTTTGGTGGCCAAAACAGGGCGTGGGGGGTGCGGGAGGCCTCCGGTACGGGAGGCCTCCTGTTTTGGCCAGCAGACTGCTGCAGGAGGCCGTATAGGCCAAAAATGGGGTGTGGGGGCCACGCATAGGCTCCCTGCACCCCATTTTGGCTGCCAGAGCCACCGCAGCAGAGGTGGGTTCCTGCCGGAGCAGCCCAGTACGCAGCTCCAGTAGGGAGCGGCGGATTTCACAACCGCTCCGGAGCCCTCTCTGCCAGTCCACCCGACGTGTCGCCATTTTTTTCTGGTGATTTTCAGGCGATTTTGCTTCTGCGCATGCGCGGAAGCAAAATCGCGCCAAAATCTCGCGAGGGGACGTGCGTGCGAGAGAGATTTTGGCAAGATTTTGCCTCCGCGCATGCACAAAAGCAAAATCTCGCCAAAATCTCGCACACACACGCGTCCCCTCGCAATATTTCAGCGCGATTTTGCTTCCGCGCATGCGCAGAAGCAAAATTGCATGAGGGGGCATGCGCGCGTAGCGAGCACACGCGCCCCCAAAGCGTGGAGATGCGCGCGCATGGCTCCGGCAGCGAGGTAAGTGAGCAACCCACCCCTGCACCGCAGGCCAGTCATTCGCTATTTCCAGCCCAGCCCCATGGGCCAGATTTAAGCACCCCACGGGCTAGATCTGACCCGCGGGTCTTGAGTTTGACACCCGTGCACTAAACGAACTGTTGTAAGTTGAGCACTACGCGTACTGTACAGCAAAAGATAAGGACTTGTGTGACTGTCATTGTCTTTGTTTTTTAAGCTTGTTTGGAGATTCTGACAGGAGAGTGTAGCTATTACATACTCTTGACCAAAGATTGGTATGCTCCTATCTAGGACTATTATCTTCTTCAGGTGTGCAGCTTTGAAGACACCCCACATGAAATGATGGAGAAATAGGACACCATCTAGCCAGCTAGATCAGCCAAATCAACCCTGCTAATAAATGTGGCGACAGATGTCACAACCAGTTCACCCTCACTTCAGGACTCATTACTGTTTCCATTAGAAAGATTTGGGATTAGCTTTTATTTTAGAGAGTTATATGCTCAACTTTAGTAGGTCATTTTCTCCAATCTTCCTCTCTTCCATTTCTTCTTTTGTTGTACATTACAGTGTGTTGTTTTACTAATTATGATAGCTGCCTCTTTTCTAACTTTTTGGCTGCACATCAGTAAATATAGTCCTTCTCCCAAGTAGCTGATATCTCTAATTTATGATTACAGTTACTATCTCTTTTTCTGAGCCCAGGAAAATGACATGTATTACTATTTCTACGCCTCTTCTTATTTTCATTAAGTTGGCATTGCCCGTTGAGATAAACTAAGACTGTCTGAGTGTGTGAAGCCTGGGTTTTGTACTTTCTTGTACAGATATTGTAAGTATGTGTAAAACTATCATTTTTGGAAAACATGTTATAAAATATGAAAGTGGATATGCATTATAAGATGATGGGGGGTGCATGCATATACACACACAAATTATGGTCTGTGACTCTGTATATTTTCAATAGGTGGGTTAGATTTTCTGGCAGGAAGTCGATTCTGAGTGGCCAAACACCAGAAGATTAAAAGGCTATTTATTGCTCTTTTTTGTTGTGATCATCCGTTTTAAGGCAACCTGTGGAAGAAGGCAATGGCAAACCTGTCACTATGTGAATATTGCCAGTTGAGCACCTCTGCCATATTTCTAGGTTTACTGTATTTTCTAACCAAACAGACATGTGAAGTTTTACTGCGCATGTGTGCATTCCAGGAGTCTCCTCCTTTCTTCTTCTCCTGTGAGCCTCGCCCGAGGCAGATGTGATTTCTTAGCTGAGACAATGTAGCTCAATAACGTTTATATTCTTTTGTTACTTTTGTACTAAAATAAATATTTTGTTAATTAGAATTAAATCTCGGTTTTATTTTCTAAGTAAGAATGACTTCAAGGAAGCAAGATCCTATATCACCTCTTGATAGGAATAATTTCCTATTCCGTCAAAACCACTTCTGAAAAAGCTTGCCAAGAAAACTGCAGGATCTTGTCAGACACGGTTGAAAGGAATAAAAGTAATAATAATTAAAAGAATAGTAAGGGGAGAACCACAGCATTGAGTGTGACAAGTGGTTTACTTCTTAGCCTTAAATACTACATATCTAAGGCCTGCTCTTCAGCAGCGATCTATTGTGAAATATATGTGGCAAATTTATGGTCCTATCACTCATCCACTAACCCATCTGAGACTCATGGAGATTTCATATCAGTAACTTCAAAATCAATCAGTCTGTCAGATAAATGTTTCCTGTCTCACACACTATTATTCCTTCTCCCAAATCAGTCCTGAAAGTTTGGCAGCTTTTCTTTAAATGTTGTGATGCACATTAAATTGGTTCCACTGCAAATAGTTTTATATTAATAGGCAAAATACTTTGGGGATTTGTTTTTAGCCATCTTAAGGTTAGGGATACCACTTTATTTTTTTATTTTTCCACAGAGGCACTATATCGAGATGCTTAAATCCAGTCTCAGTCATATGCTTTTATATTAAGAAATAAGGTCTCCAGAAAGGTTTGTGCATAATATTGCAGCATTAGAGATGTGAAAACGATATTTATATGAACCATATAAATATATATAGTTAAGAAACTGATATAACAATTAACTTGTTCATTTAAATACAGCTACATATTTTATCAAATGGTCAGTCTGAGTTTCTTTCTAAGATAATTTCCTGAAAGTCAGAACAATTAATCAGTGGAACAGCTTGCCTCCAGAAGTTGTGAATGCTCCAACACTGGAAGTTTTTAAGAAGATGTTGGCTAACCATTTGTCTGAAGTGGTGTAGGGTTTCCTACCTGGGCAGGGGGTTGGACTAGAAGACCTCCAAGGTCCCTTCCAACTCTGTTGTTGTTGTTGTTGTTGTTGTTGTTGTTGTTGTTGTTGTTGTAGTAATAATAATAATAATAATAATAATAATAATAATAATAATAATAATAATAATAATAATAATAATAATAATAATAATAATAATAATAATAAAATTATATACAAGGGCCATCATCTTTTAGTAAAAGGAAGGCATTTTTGTCCTTTTGTCATTACTGAACCACTGTGTAAATCACTGGGTACTTTAAAAATATTCTTAATTTGCAGTTGTTTTGAATATTTTATTTTTCACATCTCCAATTAATCAACGAACGAATGGTCCAGCCAAAGCTGGTTGCTGCCTCAGCTCATTGAAGCAGTATTTTCTATTCACTCTGCCATGACATTATTTGTCTTTTGGTAGGCTATAGGCACACTTGCACTCCCCTTATCTAAGGAATCAAGCATAGGTGGAAGATAGGAGGCACTTGCTATTGAAGATGGAAATTGGCATGCAAGAGATCCAGGAGATTCCCCAGGCCTGAACTTTTTACTGAGAATTTTTTAGTTTCTCCTGGTCCTACTCACGTTCTGAAATTTGAGACAAGTAATTTCCCTATTAGTAAATTTACTGTCTTCTAGAATCACATGATCATTCTGCCAAAGAACAATAATGATAAGAGGCTTGACACTACTTTAATAGTAGCTGATTGATGCTTTGAAGGCACTATAAAAGTCACTAGCCAGAGACTCTAATTTCAGATCAGATTCCCCCAGAACTGAAGAAACTTCTTGGATGAGAAGCAAAACGTCTTCAAGGAAAAATAAAGGAAGTCCAGTTGCTTCATGAAAAAACACTTTTGGGATAATCATGACCTGGATGACTGGGAATCTCCACAGACCTTTAGCTATGCAGAATTGAAGAAGCTTCTTGGATGAGAAGCGGAACGTCTTCAAGGAAAAACAAAGAAAGTCCAGTTGCCTCTTGAAAAAGCATCTTTGGGACCCCCAGTTACTACTTCTGATGCTGCAAAATGATTATCTATCGCCACATAAGTGTCTTTATTTAGAGTATCTATCTCCAGCACTGATATTCAGGTTTACAGAATGTGCTAAACTCTTATTCTGGTCTAGCAAATCATTTTAGTATCCAAACAAACCAAATTATTGCTTGGGACCGATTTGGTTCGCAAACAAGTTGAGATAATGGCTGAATTTCCCCAATCCTATTTTAGCACAGTTCCTACATTTTGGCAAGCTCAGCAGGTAAGCATCCAAATACATTTTACAGGGAATAAATTGATTTATTTTCCAGCGATTTAGTAATTATGATCTAACTGATTTCCTGCTAACAATGCACATTGTGCTTTACAGAATTAGAATAAAGTAACATTCCTGACCTAAAATAGTCTAAAAACAAGTACTGTTAGGAAGATGAAAGCAACAGCATACAGAGAAAAAGTTGTATTCATTTTTATGTATGTAAGCATGTGTGTATTTGTGGTTTAAACAAGGAAGTTACTAAAGAAAAATTGACTCAATTAAACAACCCCCCTCCCACCTATACAAAGCTGTTTGTCATTAATTGGACAAACCACAAACTCTTATATTATCTACATACAAGGTTCGTAACTTTTTTTCCCCTTGGAAATGTGATTGGGACTTTGACCTTCTTAGTCATAAGTGGAGGAATGATAAAAATGCTGAATATATTTACTGGATCATTTGCAAAAAACAATCCAGCTATTTGGGAATATTTTCAGCATAGGTTATCCCATGGAAATTGAATACTTAAAATACTGGGGGGGGGGATCAATCGTGAAACTGAAAAATCTGCTATGAAGTATCATTTCTTAAGTGAAAAAAAGGGCACGATTCCAGTTAAGGATTCAAGAATGTGGTGGTTCAAGATGATCCAAAAGGAATCTTTTCTTTCTATACATTTTGATCCTAAGATTTCTATACTTGGTGCCATATGGCAATATCTCTTACATTGGACAAAGCAGCAGTTGTTAGCTGAAGATGTTTTTCAACAACCACAGAGAAACTGAAAGCTTGCCACATTCTGGTAGTATGTTGCCAGTTAGAATCTACAGTGGTGCTTGAAAGTTTGTGAACCCTTTTATTCCTGCATAAAAATGGCCTAAAACATGATATGTTCTTCACCCAAGTCCTACAACTAGATAAAGGGAATCCAATTAAATAAACAAGTCAAAAATGTTATACTTGTTCATTGATTTATTGAAGAAAATGATCCAAAGCTACATATTTCTGTTCTCTTTATCTAGATTTAGTAGTTGGATGGAAAACAGATCATGTTTTAGGTCATTTTATGCAGAAGTATTGATAATTGAAGAGGGTTCACAAAGTTTAATGCAACACTGTACAATACCCCAAAATGGAGGGCTGCTCTTCTTTTTTAACCAAGCGTAATAGTAGTAAATCAAACTAGCCTATTTATTTATTAATTATAGGCAATCCTCAACTTACGACAATTGAGCCAAACATTTTTGTTGCTAAGCGAGAGTTAAATGAGTAGTGTCCCATTTTATGACCTTTCTTGCCATAGTTGTTAAATGAATCACTGCAGTTAAAGTTAGTAACACTGTTCTTAAGCAAATCCGCCTTCCCTGTTGACTTTATTCATCAGAAGGTCGCAAAAGGTGATCACATGATCCCAGGACACTGCGATTGTTGTAAATATGAGTCAGTTGGTAAGCATCTGAATTTTGATCACGTGACCATGGGGAGGCTGCAACAGTTAAGTGTGAAAAATGGTCATAAGTCACTTTTTTCAGTGCCGTTGTAACTTTGAACAGTCCCTAAATGAACCATTGGAAGTCGACGACTACCCGTAATCTGTCCTAGAAAGGAGATTTGAAATTTCTAAGAAATCTGAACTGGAACACAAATCAGATGGAATGTGAATTCTGTTAGTATTTCATATTCAGTCTGAATATATGCCAAAGTAAATTGTATAATGTATTGTATAATGTATTGTAAATTGTAAAATGTATTGATTCCCCTGGGAGTTGGGCGGCATATAAATCCATTTAAATAAATAAAATAAATAAATATATCATAGTCATGCCACTGGTCTTCAGAACCTCTTTCCGCAAAACCTGAACTCTAAATAAGCACCAGCCTTCTTAAAACTTCACCTCTCAGAAAAAGTGTACTGTAAATAACAATTTATTGAGTAATCAATATACACATAAAATAGGCACATAAGATGGATAATTTTTAAATCAGGACCTTCTACCTTGATATTTAACATGGTTCTTAACTTTCAAATTTTAGATTAGCAACTACTACAAGCAGTCCTCAACTTACAACCATTCGTTTAGTGCAGGGGTCGGCAACCTTAAACACTCAAAGAGCCATTTGGACCCGTCTCCCACAGAAAAGGAAACACCGGGAGCCAGAAAAACCTTTTGACATCTAAAATGAAGATAGCACTGCATTATTTTTTTTTACCTTTATGCTATGTATAAAAAAACTATAGTGTGTTGCATTTATTAAATCAATGAACTGCTACAGAGAAAACAAAATTTTATTTTTGCATGCAACAAAAACATTTTGAACTCCGAAAAAAAAGATGGGTCAAAAACCTCAATAAATCACGTGCCGGTGAGTATCGCACATTGGCAGTTGTGATGCATATTTTGAGCGACAGGGAGCTGCAGCAGAGGGATGAAAGAGCCACATGCGGCTCCAGAGCCGCGGGTTGCATACCCCTGGTTTAGTGAGTGTTCAAAGTTACAATGGCACGCGACTTCCTGCAGTGACAACACGCTGTAGTGGCTGAAACATGCTCCGCTCGTTTCAGCTGATTTCTTTATGTTTTGGAAGCCCATAAGTGCAGATCAGATCCTGGAGGGAATGAGATAAAAGAGGGGTTCCCTCGGTGGTTTAGAGGGGAGAGGTGTGGCTCCCATTAGACTAGAGGAACTCTTGTAAACAGCACGAAGAAAACACGGCTAATATGGCATTTCCGGAGGCATGAGGTCCCGAACTGTCAGTGATGGAAGAGAAAAGTGGCAAACAGCTTGAGAAATCGGAATGAAAAAGAAAATAAGAGACAGAAAGGAAAAATTCTCTTGAGAGCGTGGACTGTTTTGAGATTGATTAGCGCTAAACTGAATCTCCAGCGAGAAAGTGAAAGCGGCGAGCCGGTGGTGGGAGCGGAAGACTCATGCTGTCAAAGACTGGAAGATAGAGAATCGCGTGAAAGGGGTGAGCTCAGCAAAATCTGAATGGCGAACAGCGAGTGAAAAAGAAACTGCTTTTTCTGGCGACGAGGAGAGGAAAGAAAAGAAGAGATTTATTGCCTGGGAGGAAGAATTTTGAGAGGAGGACTCACAGTGACTGAGCACATTTGGAAAAGCGGTGACATCTTGGAGAAGGGGAAAAAAAAACTCTGTACACTCAAGACGAATGAGAAAGAAGCCAAAAACAACATTGAGATAGCGGATTTAAAACAGAACCCGGTGGAGAAATGCTTGTCATTGATTGTTTATGGCCATAAGTAAAGATAAAGGAAAGTGACGTTAGAAGAAAGGAAAAAAATTGTGAACAGAGATTGGTATTTGTATTGTGCTATGAAATAATAGCATATTATATTTATAGACTAGTATAAACAGGGAAATAATTGGGGAATAAGATAAATAGACTGCATTAAGAAATACATATACAATTAAGAGAAACTATTAAAGAAAATAGGTAGATAAGCGTTAGTATTTGGAAGCAAATTAGTTTGGTGAAAAAAAAAGATAGACATATATTATAAAATATAGATTGGATAAGGTTTTCCTTTTCTTCTTTCTCTTTTATTTATTTGTTTGTTTGTTTGTTTATTATTTATTTATTTATTTAGTGAGATTTATATACCGCCTCACAGTGCAAGCACTCTCTAAGCTGTTTGCACCAGTAAGCAATGTATATTTACATTGCCCCCAACAATCTGGGTCCTCCTTTTACCTACCTCGGAAGGATGGAAGGCTGAGTCAACCTTGAGCCGGTGAGATTTGAACAGCTGACCTGCAGATCACAGTCAACTAAAGTGACCTGCAGTACTGCACTCTAACCACTGCGCCACCTCGGCTCTTAAGGCTCTTCTTTTACTTTTTAAGAAAAGTATGAATTATTGAGAAAAGTGATAATTGAAAACTGTTAAAGGTGCTATAGATTATAATTAGGAGGATTGATCTGACAACCGGGTAGATTGCTAAATACTGTGAGATACTGGGGGAAGATAGAATAGAAGATTAGGCTAGTAGGATCTAGAGAACAGAGATAATACCTAACTGAGAAGGAGTAGAAAGAAAAGGATCTAGAGGTGAAAAAGAAGGAAGAGGAGATAGGAGAAATATATATGGTACTGTGGAAATTTTTTTTCAAAAATATTAAGATGACAAGCATAATGACTACAGTTACCAAAATAGGAGGAAAAAAGGCAACTATAACAATGGCCTCACCCTCAGGACCAAGATTAGTGGAAAGTCTACTTGGAGGAGAAAAAACAACTACGGCGGCAAATCTACAGACTATGCAAGTAACCCTGGCATCCATACAGGAGACTATAATGAAGATATAGGAGGCAATGGTGAATAACACTGAAGATATTAAAAAGGAAATCAAGAATGAAATAGAAGATGTAAAAGGAGAGATACAAAAACTGGATGAGAAAATGGGTGCGATGGGTGAGCAGAAAATAAAAGTAGTAGAAACCAAAACAGAACAAATGGAGAAAAAACTAGATACAACGGAAGCTAGAATGTCAGCAGCAAATAGAGCATTAGAAGAGACTATAATAAATCTCGAGATGGAAAAATCAATGCTCTATTTGCGCTTTCAAAACATAGTTGAAAGCAAGGAAGAAGATCTTCCAAAATTAATAGTGGAACTTCTGGCGGATGTTTTGCAGAAAAAAAAAACAAGACTTCAAAAATGAGATTGATGAAGTATATCGGATACATACAAACTATGCCTGCAGAAATAAGCTTCTAAGAGAAGTCCATGTTAAATTTGTGAGAAAGTGAGGGATGAAGTATATGGTAGAACACGAGAGGAGTCACTAGTCTATAAAGGGAAAGAGATCATTACATTAAAACAGATCCCCAGAAGGATAAGGGAGCAAAGGAGAAACTACCAATTTTTGTCTACACAATTACTAAAGCATAGGGTGATGTTCAGTTGGTTCATTTCGGAGGGAACATTAATTATTTGGCAAGAAAAGAGATTCTGTATTGATTCAGTAGATAAAGGCTAGGAATTTTATGACCACTATATAGTGAGGAAGATGAGCAGGATAGTAGAGAGGAGGTGGAGAGTAAAAGTCAAAAGGAGCGGGTATCAGAGGAAAAGATAGTAGAACAAGAAAACAGAGATAGGAGACAAGAGGAACGTCAAGAAAGAGAAGGAGCTAAAACAAGAGCCCAGACGGAGATAAGAACAAGGAGAGGACTAAAATTTAATTACAAGGAATAGGATGGAAGAGGAAATAAGGTTACTATCGTTAAATATTAACGGTATAAACTCCCCTAGTAAAAGGAAAAAAAACACTAATTAGGCTCCAAAGATTAGATATGGATATAGTTTGTATACAAGAGGTTCACATTAAAGAAAAACATAGTAAGATTTTAGATTATCCCAAATTAGGAAAATTACATTTGGCATTAGCACAAAAAAAGAAAAGAGGAATTGCGATATATGTCAAAGACTGGATAAATTCAAAGACAATATTTAGTGATAAGGAGGGTAGAATCTTGATAGTGGAAATTAAAACTAGCCAAAAAAGAATTTTATTAGCGACAATCTATGCACAGAATATAAAACAGAAGGACTTTTACAAAAAATTATTAAAAGAAATAACAGAATTAGACTACGAAAATATACGTGTGCTAGGAGACTATAATGCAGTGGTAGATAACAAAAAAGATTATAGATGCACAAAGAAGAAAAAGAAGGAAAGACAAAAGTTACAAAACACGTTCTATGAAATGGTGCAAGAATTGAACATAAAAGACGCTTGGAGACAATGATACCCTGAAAAAAGACAATATACCTTTTTCTCATACCCACGTAACTCGTGGTCTCGAATCAATATGGCTTGGATGAACCCGGATTTGATAAACAACATAGAAGACATAGAAATATTACCAAACACATGGGCAGATCACAACCCGCTGGCAATAAAATGAAAAGGTTAGAAGAAAAAAGGACAATGGACATTAAACCAAAGAATTGTAAAGGAAAAATCGTATATACAAATGATGGAAAAGGAATCGAGCAATTTTTTAAAGGAAAATAAAAAAGAACAGACGACGTTACAGAAACGTTGGGATACTACTAAGACATATATGAGAGGGATTACTATAGCGTATGTGGCAAGAAGAAATAAGGAGAAATTGAAAAAAACAAAATAAATTACAAGATAAGCTTAAAGAATTAGAGAAGGCATTGCAAAAAGAACCACAGAATAATAAAGTTATAGAAGAACGAGATTTAACAAAACATAAAATCAACTTAACAAGAAGACATGATAAAGAATATAACAATGGCAAAACAAAATTATTTTGAAGCCGCAAAGATGGGGAGATGGCTAGCCCATAAATTAAGGAAAGAAAAAACAAAGAGACTGATTCAACAACTGCAAGATGAACAAGGGAATATATGCCACAAGAGAGAGGAAAAGATTGCTCATAACTTCTTCCAAACATTGTACAACCAAGAAAACATTAGAGGAGGTCAAAAATTATTTACAGAACAGAAATACCCAATATATCAGATGAAGACAGAGAAATGCTAAACGGAAATATAATACTACTAGAAATGAAAGGGGCAAAAAACAAAAAAAATAATAAAACACCAGGACCAGATCGAATTCCCGCTGAGATATATAAAACCTTACAAGAACCATTAGAAGAAATCATGTTAGACATATATAACGAAACACTAGAAAGAGCGAAAATGCCAAATTCCTGGACAGAGGTGCTCAAAACATTAATTCCCAAAGAAGACACTATCAAAAAATTCAAAATTACAGGCCAACCTCGTTGTTGAAATAGACTATAAAATATTTGCAACAATCATAGCGGAACAACTTAAAAATATTAAATAAAATTATTTACACAGATCAAAACGGATTCCTTCCTAAAAGGTAAATAAGGGATAATACAAGAATTATATTAAATGCATTAGAATTCTATGAAGCTCACCCAGATAAACAATTTGCTCTGATACTGGTTGATGCACAAAAAGCCTTCGACAATTTGAATTGGCAATTTCTTAACATATAATTGGATATGATGAAATTTGGAGAAAAATTTACTAAAAGGATTAAGAAAACATATTCAAATCAAACAGCGAATATACTACTAAATGGAGAAACAACAGAAAAAGTTAATATAAATAAAGGGGTCAGGCAAGGATGTCTACTATCGCCGCTGTTATTTATACTCTCACTAGAAGTTCTATTAAAACAGGTTAGAGAAAATTGTGACATAAAAGGGCTGAGAACTAGAAGAGAAGAATACAAATTACAGGCATTCGCTGACGACATGGCATTCATAATTGAAGATCCTCTGGAAACAGGGATAACACTGATTCGAGAATTACAGGAATTCGGAAAGGTTGCAGGGCTAAAAATAAATAAAAATAAAACAAAAATAATAACCAAAAATCTTACACAAGACCAAAATAAAAATTAGAGAGGCTGTTAGAATTCCAAATAGTTAAAAAAGCAAAATACCTAGGGATTTGGCTGACCGCAAAATGCTCCTTTATAAAAGAAGACAATTATATAAAATTATTATCACAGATTCAGAAAGATTTGGAAGACTGGGAAAAATTACAGTTATCTTTAGTAGGAAGAATCGCCACCATTAAAATGAATATCTTACCCAAAATCTTGTATTTATTCCAAACAATCCCAATAAAATTAAATAAAAAAATATTTGAAGAATTAAATAGAATAACTTTAAAATTCATTTGGCAAGGGAAAAAGTCTAGAATAAAATGTAAACTTTTACAGGATTCCAGACTGAGAGAGGGCTTTGGCCTACCAGACTGGGGTATTACCAGGCAGCGGCAACAACATGGATTAGAGAATAGATAATTTAAAAAAACATAAGAGAATATTAGCGATTGAAGGACATGACCTACAATGAGGTTGGCACGCATTTCTGTGGGAGGGAAAGAATAAAATACACAAATATTTCCAAACACATCAAATGAGAGATGCATTAATGGAGGTCTGGAGGAAAATTAAACAAAATTTTAATATAAAAATTCTGCGATGGATTTCAACAATGGAAGCATTGTTTTACCCAAATGTTATAGACTTAAATAAAATAATTACTTACAATGAATTATTAG
Organism: Diadophis punctatus similis; assembly: GCA_023053685.1. NCBI lineage: Eukaryota > Metazoa > Chordata > Lepidosauria > Squamata > Dipsadidae > Diadophis > Diadophis punctatus. Next base: position 132,803,925 of record JALIGW010000003.1, read on the forward strand.
ACAAACAAGGGAAATTGAAATCGAATCAGGAATTATAAACACAAGGAATTAAAATAGATTGGTGGCCCTACATACAGATTCAAAAAAAATATAAAAAGATTTGGAGCAATACGGTTTTCAAAATAAACAACAAGAAATTGATAAAATATTAACAGGCATGGATGAAAAATCCATCAAGATATATAATTGTTTATTAAAACGTAAAATGGAGGAGGAAACGGTAAAAAAAACAATTATTGTGTGGGCCAAAAACTTTGGATATAATATCGAATTAGAGTATTGGGAACGAATTTGGGGGAAAAACTACAAATTGACAATGTCAGCCGCATATAAGAAGAACATATATAAAATGTTCTACAGATGGCATCTACCACCAGCGAGATTGGCCAAAGTGTACTCAACTATACCACCCAATTGTTAGAAATGCAATCATGTACAAGGGACATTCTACCACATGTGGTGGACATTTCCCAGAGCAAAGAAATACTGGAGAAAAATTTAAAAAATGGATTGAGGAAATAACAGAGCAGAAATTTGAGATGAGGCCAGAATTGTTTTTATTGTGAATAATAAAAGAAAATATTACAAAGGAAATTTACTATATTGTACAACACATACAGTAATTAACAGCAGCAAGAATTACATTTGCCCAAAACTGGAAGAAAGAAAAGATCCCCTCGAATGCAATGATCATAAAAAAGGTGCTAGAATGCGCAGAGATGAACAACAATTACAATGGCACCGAAATAAGAGATTTATGACTTGTCCTTGCACTTACAACCATCACACCATCCCCACAATCATGTGTTCGAAATTCAGGCACTTGGCAACTGGCATGTATTTATTATGACAGTTGCAATGTCCTGAGGACACGTGATGGTTATTTGCAACCTTCCCAGCCAGTTTCCGACAAAGTCAATGGGTCAAGTCAGATTCACTTAATAACTGTGTGGTTCACTTAACAACTGCAATGATTTGCTTAACAATCATGACAAAAAAAACCTTCGTAAAACCAGGCGTGACTCACTTAACAATCACTTAGCAATGGAAATACTGGTCTTAAGTCAATGACTGCTTGTATTTCTAATGAATGAAATATGAGTGATATTAAATAGGAAGGGATTGATGAACAAATAATACAAAGTACAAGCTGATGTTATTAACCTGGTAGGTGACTTCTAAAACTAGGTATTTGCTAGACAGCCACTCAAAAGTCTGCAATGCAATGTATTTGGTAAAACAAATAAAAATAACACAACCTGCTGAGATCTACAATGCAGAATTTTGTGAAACAGCAGAACAATGGATGCAGCTGATGTTTGGATTTCCTAATGTCTAGAAGAAAGCACTTTATTCATAATCAGGAGGGATGATGAAATATGTCCTAGATACTGAGAAATTGAAATCTAAATATGGGAGATATGGCCTCATAACACATGGAAGTATTAATAAACTTCTGTCTCATTTGGTAAGCAGCTGTCCAATGATATACTGTATAACTATAGCTATTTGGCTGTAAATCTCTTCCAACCTGAATAAAATAGAAAATATGGACTACAAATAGCAAAAGAAATTCTGACGTGGAATGACATACAATATCATATTCAAGATTTACAGTACAGTAAAAAGCACAGTAAAGCATTTACAGTAATGGCTTTTATTCATTGGAATTGAGTATTTAGTTAGGGCATTATTGCCATCTTATTTAGAAATGACATACACACACACATTACAATCTTGTTTAAAAATGACAGATTGTCTAATATACATATTCGGTATATACTCATGATGGCAAACCTATGGCACGCGTGCCCAAAGTGGCACGTGAAACCATGTCACCCGGCATGCACCGCCTTGCCTGTTTGTCTTCCGGGTTTCTGGCGTGCATGTGCATGTGATCAGCTGTCCTTCGCACATGCGGCAGTGTCAAAAACCAGTGTGCGCATGTGCACCAGAACCCGGAAGTTTGGCTTTTCCAGAGTGCGACTTCGCGTGCGCAGCAGTGCTGAAAACCGGTCTGCGCATGCGCAGAGGCCAGCTGATCGTCGGGGGCACATGCACACTGGAACCCGGAAGTTTGGCTTTTCCAGAGCATGGGCCTGATGAGTGCGTGTGCGTGCGATGTTTCTCTGCGACCTTTTCAGCACTAGGTGCCGAAAAGGTCGCCATCACTAGTACAGTGGTACCTCGAGATACGAGTGCCCTAACATACGAGATATTTGAGATATGAGCTGTCGAGTGAGCGAAGTTTTGCTTTGAAATACGAGCAACATTTGAGATACGAGGAACGGCCGGCTGCACACGACCCACTCATTTCCGCAACATTCTGAAAGGGAGGAAACCTTCAGCCAGATTTGAATATCAAAGAGAATTTTCCCCCTTTAGCTTAGCCATCCTGGCGTCTGTAGGGCTCTTGGGGGGGGGGGGAGGCAGAGAGAAAGGAAAGGCAGGAAGGAAAGGGAAAAAGAATGGACCTGAAAGGAAGAGAAAGGGGAGAAGAGAGGGGGGGAACTCTCTCTCTCTCTCTCTCTCTCTCTCTCTCTCTCTCTCTCTCTCACACACACACACACACACACACACACACACACACACACACACACACACACAGACCTCTAGCAGCCAACCAGCCAGCCCAGCCAGCCAGCCTGGGGGCTGGAACGGATTAATGGCATTTCAATGAATTTCAATGGGGAAAATTGCTTTGAGATACGAGCAAATTGACATACGAGCAAGGTTACAGAACGGATTAAACTCGTATCTCGAGGTACCACTGTATATACAGTATATTATGTGTGTATATATGTATGTGTGTATATATATATATATATATATATATATATATATATATATATATATATATATATATATATATATATATATATATATATATACTTATTATAATTCTTGCTTTAGTTCATTTATCAAATCATATGAACATTTATATTAAATATACAAGACATTGTCAGTGTTTAAAATAATGCTGATTGAACTGTGATATGAACAACCTGAAAGTTCTTAAACTGTCTGAAGAGGTAACACTTTAAGATACTCCAATGTTGGAAGCAGACTAAAGAAACTCAATGTGGCAGTTGCTAAATATCTCATGTACCAAAATGCAGTTGTAACTGGACTTTTTTTTATAACTGCAATTTCTGATCTATAAGCAAACAACGAAACTGCTGAAACATCTACACCTGCTACAGCAAATATTCCATGTTCTCAATATGAAATTCAAAGACACCGGAACATCCTGGTAGAAGACAAATGCATTACTCCTAGTAAGATTGAAAAAAGAAATAATAAGCCAGCTGTTTTCATTTCTTGCGATAGGATATTCAGTGGTGCAGGAATCCTTGTTAAAATGCTCTGTCTGTCCATCTATCCATCCACTGGCTGGTTTCTTCCAAAAGTATGAAAAGGGAATAAGAAATAGTAAACAAATTAAATAAAAGGTATGAGATGCGAGGGGGGGGGGAGGAAATACTGTAGAGCTGAATTTATTTTATGTCAACATCACTCAGAATACAGCACCATCCTTGATACCATTTCCACCATGTCAATATACTTCTCTATACATTGTCACATCTTATTCAAACCTTTTGCCTGTTTTTTTGAGGTTCTCATTAATACCATCCAACCACTGCTTTCTCAGTTTTCTTCCTTGTGATTCTTTTACTATTTCTTCATATATTTGTTTTGCACTTTGATCACGTTGTCTATATATGAGCAAAAACAACTCAGTGCATTTCTTGCTTTCACACTGAATCACTCATGTTTGTATTCAGTTCACATTTATTCAGCACCTATTCATTCTTAACTCTGTCTTCTTTTATCAGACTCCTTAGATACTCCATTTCCTGTATGTTCAGGTTATTCTTATATATCTCCTGATATATCCAACCTTTACTTCCATGTAATAGTTAGGACAAGCTCACTTAATGCTCTAAGTTGTTTCAAGGAACATTCATTTTCCACAACAGATGACATACAAACTTCTAATCAGCATTCTAATCAGCATACAAACTTCTAATCAGCATTAAAATTTCTCAATTTTCCATCTTCAGAACATTCTATCAAAATATACAGTACATATTTTTGCTTTAGTCTATGTATGCATATCTTGCAGTTGTTATCTTGTCCATCGAACACAATCATCTTGGTCACTGATATACCACCTTTCAAATCTATATGCCCATTTAACATTTGCAATCAATCATTCAAGTTCTTAGTCAACAACATTACATTATTTGTGTCATTAACAAAGAACACAAAGAACACATCTCTATCAACACAACTCTATCACCACCCCAAGCATCACAGGATTCCTTATAGGTTTATTCATAAATGTATAAAACATGCTTGTTTAATCACTTATCCTTTTCAATGCTCATTTGAAACCTTTCACTACAAATTCTATTAATTTTCGTGCATGGTTTACTCCCATCATATATTGCTTTGTATTCAGCAACCAATTTTTAACTTTGTACTCAAATAAAATATTCCATAATTTACTTTATACTTTTTTTTCAATTGACATAAAAAATTTTTTTTACATCCTTCCATTTGTAAATGACCTGTTGAAGAGGAAATCTGATCTTCATACCCACTGCTTGGCAAAGAAACATATTTAACTTCCCAAATTTTGTACTTCTTGTACCATTCTGATCAGAGTTTTGCCAAATGCCTTCCCAGGCGCATGTAATAAATTCATTGCCAGGTAATTTTGAGTTCACTTATGCCACTTTCCCCTTTATAGAAGGGAACAGTAACAGCATTTTCCCAACTATCTGGCGCAGTAGTAGTCTGCACACACTTAATAAACAAATTACACAGCCGTTTCTTAACTATACCATAACCATGTTTTAACATTTCTCCAGTTCTACCATCTAAAAGTATAGCTCTACCATTTTCTTCATTTTACCACAATATTTCTTTTTCATTATACTTCTCTTGACATTAATATTTGTAGGATTTATTTCAATTTTAGTTTTCAACATGCCACTATAATTCCATATGAATCTTTAAAATACTCCATCATTCCCTTATTCTACTTTTATCACAAATTATTTTATCATTTTTATTTTTAATTCTCTTCCTGCCTAGCTTTGGTTGCCTAATTCCAAATCAGTTCTTTATTTCCATAAAATCTCTGTCTCTTTTTATATTAAGTTTTTCTTTACTATATTTTTTGCGACTGTATTTTTATGCACATGGGACAAAAACTTATTTTTAGCATTTGTTTTCTTTTATGCATTTTCTCATCCACATATTTTAACCCCATTACACATCTTTTTCATACTTCTCATTAGTGTAAGTTCCACACACTTATAACACAATTCTTTTCCTTCTCTCCCAAGCAGCTTCTACATCTTTTCCCCATGTCTATTTTCCACTCATTTCGTTGAAACATTAATCTACTTCTAATATTTTATCTTCCTATACTGATTTCATTCACCTTTCCTCTTTGCTTCCTTGTCAATTTCCCCCCAAGATCCTTTCTTGACATTACCCAAAAATAGTCTATGTCTCATTTAAAGTCTCTCATGCTACCATATGCTTCTTATTCTCTCAGTGTTTCCATATAAACAATCAAATCAATCATGCTCTTAGATTATATTAATTCTTTTATCAGATGTACTATTAGTTCAGTTAGGCTTAAATCACGTTTGAAACAAGCAGACATTTTTCCAAGTATGTACTCACCAAATAGTCACTATTCTCATCCACTTTGGCATCTCTAGTGGCCAAAAAACATTTTGCATTATCTTTCTAAGTCATTGCCTTATCCTTTCATGTCATCTAACAGAATATTTTTCCCATGGATCATGTTCATTCAAAACGTTGCACAAATTTCCCCAAAACTCATGTCTGAGTGATTCTTTCATTATCATTACTGGAGCAACTATCTCTGAATTCCTATTTTCATATTCTCCCATAACAACCTACAAGACTCCAGTTCAAACTTTCTGACATACATTCCAGTCCTCTCATTCACTATTAAATCTACACCTCCATGCATTCATCAAGGCCACTCCTCAAAAATCACACTATTTTTATTCCTATTTTACCGTTCCCCTTCCTTTTAGACTGGTAGACATCATACAACATACCCATTTTGCTTTCAGTTGTTAATTCATAGCCTGTAGATTTATTCCTCTCATATTCCAAGTCCCCAAACCATGATCATCATCACATTGGTTCTACTGCTGAAATCTTGTATCCATATACAAATAATTGACTAAATTATTAATTACCCAAACTGTAAAAACTCCAGTTTTAACTATTCTTAGTACTACTCCCCTTGTATACCTGTTTGAAAATCATTAAATGTATCTATCCGGGCTCTGCCTTAATTGATGATAGATTATAGGCTTTTAGCTAGTCATTTTAGAGGCAATTTTTTTTCTGTTGGCATGATGGAAGAAATTTGCTAAGAAGCTATTCACAACTTTTGCTATTCTATCTTGTTCAAAATGCCCACTGATATTTAGTGGTCTGTACAAGCAGGCAGAAAAACAATTATGTATAACCAATTGATGTTCTGGATGCTTTATATAAAATGATAAGAATTGATTTAAACAAAATGTGTAAATATATAAAAGATAAAATAAATGAATCTAAGATAGGTACCAAATGGATAATGACAGTAAAGATGAATGGGAATATTAACAAAGAAATTGTATAAGGGTGATGAGTAGGGATTATTTGTAAAGAAGAAATAAGCAAGTTCATATAGAATGGATTGGTTAATAATATAATGGGAAAGGATAGATAATATATAAAAGGAAAAGAGAAAATTGATGCAAAAATGCTGAATTGATGAACAGTGAGATAAAGAAGCAAAAGAAGATTGTATGCCATGAAAACCGCAAAAAAAGTTGTAGATGGATAAAAATGGCAGAGCACAATCCAAATAGTTAGAGAATGCATACAGTTAGGTAGGAACCAAAAGACCAAAGGATATGATAATAAATGAAATATGATGGAAGGACAACTGTTGATTGTATGAGAGAACACTTTGAAAAAGGGATTGCAAGAGACCAAAAGAAGGTAAAGATGTCAAAGACCAAGCAAGACTACAGAAAAAGATTGAGATCCATGGAAGTGAAATGTAAACAGGATAGGCAAATGAGTAGATAGAAAAGAGGAAGCAAGAGTCAGTCCAGAACATTATTCGCCAAAGTAACTAGGGAAAGGTGCCATAGCAGAGCTAGGTGGGACTCAAGTGAAATATAGGGATGAAGAGATGGAAAGGGAAGAGGCAGAGGAGAAACTGGCAAATGAATGTAACTGGATAACTAAACAGATGCAGAATACTGGGGTTCAGATGCCAATGGAAATGAAGATTAATGGGTGAAGAAAATGGAGGGATGAGCTTATGTATCAGCTTGACTGAAGACAAGGATGAAGAAAGGCACTTTTGTTCCTTCCTTAGAACCTCATGGGAGGTGGAGCTGTGGCCAAGAATGTCCCAAGAGCCTCAAAACTTGAGCTCAGTCTTCTCTTCAACCAACACCACCACTTCCTCCAACGATGCATATGGCAGACCGGCCCCTCCTCACCACTTTCTCCCTCCTCCTCCTCCTCTTTTCCCTCCTCCCCTTTCGTTGCTCCTCCCCCTTTCTCCCGGCGGCCATTGGCCCAATCCCGGCCGCCCCCTCACGCCGCCGCTCAGCTGAGGAGACAATGGGCGATCAAAGGAGGGGAGGGGGAGGAGGAAGAGGATGGCGCTAGACGAGGCGAGAGCCCGGCCGGGTGGCGCTTTCTCTGCGCTCGATTAGTGATCCTAGAGAGAGAGAGAGTCAGCCAGGCGCCGAAGCCAGGCGCTGGAAGGGACACCGAGTGGTGGCGGCAGCGGCAGCGGGTACAGGGAGTCCTTGCCGCTGCAGCTGCTACCTCCTCCTCTTCCCTCTCCCCGCTCTCCCGCGCCTCGCGAGCAAAGTGTGTGCGAGAGAGTGTGAGTGTTGAGTGTGAGTGAGCGAGCCCCGTTGCGCAGCTTGGTTTGCGCACAAGCAGCACCAGCAGCGGAGGAGGAGGGCGGCAGAGGCACTACCACCACCAGCACCACCACCACCAGCGCCCGGGCATTTGAGGAGAGGAGCGCTGTGGAGCGAGGCAGAATACACGCATATCTGAGGAGGTGGGGGGAGGGAGGAAAAGCGAAGCGGCGGCGGCGGCGGCAGAGGCCACACCAAGACACCAAGTGAGACAAAAGTAGCTCCAAACCAGCACCCAACTCCACCTTGGGAGGCAGGCGGCAGGCGGGCGCCTCAGCATGGCTTCCGAGGAACTCTACGAGGTAATCAGCCCCAATGCTTCCCCTCTCCTCGTCCCCGCCTTATTCCCGCCAGGGCCCCCCCCTCTTTTTTCGGGGTGTGTGTGAGGGCTAAAAATCCGGCTCCCCCTCTCCTCAGTTTCTTTTGGCTTCTGGCTTTTCTTGGCGGGGCCCTGTGTGTGTTATATGTGTGTGTGTGTCTGTTTCCAAACTGCGAGCCTGCCTCTCTTCCCTCCCCCAGTTTCGCTAGAGGAGGACGGAAATATGACTGAAAGCAGGAGACGGTAAAGTGTAACCATTGGCTTGCGCTTTCTATCGTTCCCCCCCCCCTTTTCTTTTAACCCGACCCCCCCCTCCTCTCAACTCCACGGCCACCCCTTTTACCCTCTCCGGTCTCGCCACGAGGAAGGGGAAAAGGGTGGGTGCCGGACGTTAGGTAGCGGCGCTGACAGCCGCCACTTGCCCAGACCCTCTTGCGCACAAAAGTGTTTTTGGTAGTGTGCAAAAAATGAGTTGCAGAAGTCCTGCCCGCTTTTTGTGGGGGCTGGGGGTGGAGGGTGTGTGGGAAGGCGAAAGGAAGGGTTATCTTCTTCTCTTTTGAAAGTACATTGACACCTTTGCCTGGCGAGTCAGCTGCGTTGATGCACAAAACACGAAACATCCAAAACTAATATTAACTCTGCATTCTTTAGCAGAATGAACAAGTTTGGGGAGGTTTTTGTGGGTGGGTGGGTGGGTGGATGAATGGAGGGGTTGGCTGGTTCCAACCCATGCTGTTTTATTTGAGGGATGCCCAGGTGGATTAAGCGAGGTAGTAAATAGCTTCGTTGGCTTTGCTTGAGGATGGAGGAAGGTGACTTTAACTTTGAATTTCCAGTCTTTTGATGCCATTTATAAATCTATAATGTACAGGGACAGGATGGGGGATTCCTTTTGAATGTAATTTCTTGATTTTTGGTTTTTTAAAAAATATTTTATGGAGCATTTTGTATAGGTTAATGCATTAAATTTTTGAAACCATTCTAATTCATTTGGTAGGTAAAACTCATTGAAGTGCTAGTTTTCTTCTACCATGGACAAATACTTACTTAGACAGGTTTGATATGTTTGTGTGTTTAATTTACTAGCAGCCATGTGAGTCTGGAACCTTAGAATTAATATATATATTCAATAGTAGTACAAAACAGGGTACAACTCTTTAACACACTTACTAGGGATTGTGCTCCACTTTATAACTTTATTTATAGTAAAATAGTATTGTGCTTTTAATGTTGAACTCTAAGTGATGCAATAGGAAGAATTTAGGAACTGAAAATATTTCCAGTTCAGCTGATCAGTGGACAGTAGTCCATATTTATGAGTGAGTAGAGTTCAGTTTTTGAACAAATGAAGTTTTTCAACTAATAATCTGATTGATGATTATGTGCCATTAAATGTTAACTCTTAAGGGACCACATAGATTTCATCTAGGATTATCTATTCCCAGTCTGGTCCTTTAGATCTTCCAGTAGTGTATGTCGCTGCTCTAATGGAGTCCATCCATCTTGTGGTTGATCATCTCTTTCCTTCCACCTTTTCCAGTATTATAGACTTCTCAAGAGATCTTTGTATAATGTGTTCCAAATATCACTTGAGCTTGGACATTTGTGTCTTGAATGAGAATTCTGAATTGATTTGTTCTTTGATCCAGTAATCTGCAACCTCAGTTGATTATAAGATTAGTTGACTATAAGTTGATCTTAAGAGTAAATTATGGCTAAATACGCCAAAGATTTGGGGGATCTTTAGAGGGGAGTACAAACAAATTATCTGAGGGAATTGTCAATAATATAATAACTTAGCAGCAGGTTGAATCTGTTGGGGTATTTGAACCTATATTTCATAAGTGCAAATATTTTCTGTTTTTCTCTAGGAAGGTCATTGGACAATTTAATCCAGTTCCTTATTTCTGATTTTGGGGATTCTTGAATCTGTTGTCCAGAAATGGAACATACAAGTTGCTTATGACTATAGTAACCCATACTGTTGAGTGCACAGAATGGTCCCCTCCAAGCTGCATTGTCTTTACTTTATCACTCAGTCATGTTAATTGGGCTATTGAAAGCTAACCCTATGAATTAAAGAACTTGGAAGAATGCTTGAGAAAGCAAATTAAGATATTCAAGACTATGGCAGTTGCTTTATATAAGTATACCATTTGGACCTTAACTGGAATGGAAGAATTAACTAAGGCTATTACTGAAGCTGGGTTAGGTATAGAAACTTTATTTGCAAATATTCTTGGACTTTTTTAAAAAAAGTTGTTATAGAGCAGGGGTCCTCAAACTTGGCAACTTTAAGACTTGTGGACTTCAACCCTCAGAATTCTCCAGCCAGCTATGCTATGCTGGCTGGAGAATTCTGGGAGTTGAAGTCCACAAGTCTTAAAGTTGCCAAGTTTGAAGACCTCTGTTATAGAGTCTGCTTTACTGTTGAAAAATTTAGCAAGAACATTTAAAAAGCCAGTTTCTTGATAATCATTCATATCATGTTTCAGATGGAAGAGAACTGAATCTTGTTATATTTGTAAAAGATAATCATACTGTTTTCAACTGAGATGTATGTCGTGTTCAGATAAGTTATGATACTGGGATTCTCTAATAATTTTTTCAGTTAGTGGTTTGGAATTATTGCATTAGGAGGCAATAACATAATCTCAAATGATTAAAACAAGATATGCCTATTTTTTTTTAAATTCTAGAAAACTGTCAAAATGAAATATAAACTTTGTAGTAATATATAATCCAGTTAGGAAATGGTGTTGATAAGATCTTCAAAGCACTTTAATTGGAAAAACATTGATTAATAAATTATTTGATGATTTTGTGTATGTGCGTGTATACAGAAGATTGTTGAAAAGAGAGAGCACTGCAGCTTATGCAAAACAACTTTGCCAACCCTTGCTTTCTTACGAAAGAAGAAATTGCTTGGAGAAGTTGTGGATTAAATTTATTTGTACTAGATTTAATCATCCTTTGGTTTATAAAAGAGTTGAAAGGATGGTATGAACATCAAATGGAATTAAATAGACATTTATTCAAGATGTTGGATAAACCATGAGCAACATTAATCTTCCTTCTTTCCACCCACATACCTAGCTACCCATTTATGGCATGGGCATGTTTTATAATAAGAAATCCAATGGTTTTTTTTTTGAAGCTTGAAGAAATTTCCTCCATTTATCTTCAACAACTTTAGAAAGTAATTGATAAATTACTTGTGCTGCTGAGTGACCCAAGTCAGGAGCAAACACATACTACCTTTATGAATGACTTCTCTTTAAGAAATTTAGAATCAGTAAGTTATATGGAGTTGTGATTTCAAGTACTTTTTGACTCTATAGAGGTTTTATAGAAAAATCTTAATCTGTTTTAATGAAATACCTGTGAAAAAAAATTGGGTTGGATAACTGAAATCTGAATATGAGTTCTATAAAGGCAAATACAGTGACAATTTACATTAACATAGCTTCCAAATCATGGGATATAATTCCACCTTATTTTGATTTGACCAGATCTCACCTCAGATATTGTGTCTAGTTTTGGTCACCACACTTTCAGAAAAATTCAGCAAAATTGAAACAGAATTGGAAGGACACTGAGAATCATTCAGGGATTACAAATTCTTACAGAGATACAATAGGTTGAAGTAGCTGAGCCATGTTTAAGGTTGAGCAAGGATACGAATCACCCTGTAAAAAAAGGCTTCTGCAGGGTGTAATAAAGGAAAATGATAAAAGTAGCATCACCCAATACCAACTCTGCCCTTTGGTATGTGCATCGGGATAGTGCATGCAGGTACAAAAGAAAAGAAATTTGTCACAGTTAAGTGATGCATAATTGAGTGCTTCTGTGGTCATAATTTGACAAAAATGCTGTATCCTGCAGATTCAATTAAATGCGGATCCTATTCAGGAAAAGAGACCTCATGGAAAATGTCAGGACTTATACTGGAATTATGGATTTAAGATCCAGAAAATCAAATTCCAACTAAATGTTTAGAAAAGGCTTGTTAAGAGCATTTTGATGATAGAACTAAATATCCAAAAAGGTGATGGGCCTTCTTGTATTGGATAAATTTAAGTAGAGGCTAAGTAATAATACGTTGTGTGTACTTTAATTTCAGTTCCTTCATTGACCCTGAGTTCAACTCTGTGGGCTAGATGATCCCTTCCAAAACTGTCTTAAGATAATTTCTCAGGTGCAGTTTCAGAAATAATTTCCTTGGCAACTGGGAATACAGCATTTTCTTATGATGTCCTTGCAATGGAACTTTCTCTTAGAGACTTTTATATGGATTAGAAATTAATAGATAATAAAAGTGTTTCTTGTTTATTAAAGTTATGCATTCTGCTAAGCCATAATGTTCAGTATGTGGTATTCTATTATATATTGGTATTATACCAATATGTGGTGTAATCTCCAAACATTGAAGATTATGCAACAAAACATGGTAAAATAAACCTGGAATACAATATGTGAATCAATCTTTTGGGTTTCATTTTAATTTTTTAAAAACATCATTTTTAAAATAAAATAATTTAAAATAAACAATTGGGAAGATGTGTTTATTTGTATTCCTAATTGTTAGATGCTTTGCCCTTTTAATGAATGAATGACAATTTTGTATTTTGTTTCTTATTTAGGTACCTTTAATAATAGTACAGGTAGTCCTTGACTAACAACAGTTCATTTAGTGACCGTTCAAAGTTATAAAGGCACTGGAAAAAGTGACTTATGACCGGTTTTTACAGTTAACAACCTTTGCACCATCCCCATGATCATGTGATCAAAATTTAGATGTGTGGCAACTGGTTCATACTTATGATCGTTGCAGCGTCCTGGGGTCATGTGATAGCTTTTTGCAACCTTCTGACAAGCAAAGTCAATGGGGAAGTCTAATTCACTTAACAACCAGATTACTAATTTATCAACTGCAGTGATTCATTTAACAAATGTGGCAAGAAATGATGTAAAATGGGGCAAAACTCACTTTAAAAAATTGTCACCCAACATAAATTTTGCGATAATTGTAGTCATAAGTCGAGGACTATCTGTATTATATGATAATATAAATTACTTTAAAATAACATAAGTTATATCTATTCAAAAATTATCCTTGGTATCGTCTAGTGAATTTGAAAAATGAAAGTGAAATACTTGTAAAATTGAAAAGTAGACTAGTAATAGTTCCTGCAATCTAATTAGTTAAAGAGTTTAGAATTATAATAATTCACAATGCCTGGCAACTTCTCTCTATAATCTACTTGGTCATTTTATTGTTTGAAAAATGTATAGTAGAACAGATCAAATATGGCTTGAAACCTGTTGCACGCTTTCAATTGTGATTCTTTAGGTCAGGAATTGGGAACCTATAATTCTCCCATCTGTAAAAGCCTGACCATTACATCAGTAGTGAAGGATGTTGAAAGTTGTAATAATAAAAGTAGCATTTAGAACAGTGGTTCTCAATCTTTTCTTCAGCATGGAACCCCTTTAAATACCTTTTATGGCCATGGACCCCCAAGACTTAACTTAAGATTTAAATCACAACATTTCTTCAAGCCTTTGCGGAACCCCTGTGATGACATCGCGCCCCCCCAGCAGTCTGTGGACCACAGATTGAGAACCACTGATTTAGGGAGCCAGAGGTTTCCCACTTTTGTTCAAGTAAAAGAAGGCTAGCCTCTGTGGTTTTGATTTAACTAAGTATTACGTAATCAAGATAAATGTGATGAGATGGAAGAGGAAAAAAGCACTCTTATCTATGTAGGGCCCAAATCATGTCCAATATTGTGTTGGTAGTACCCATAAAATCCTTAGTCTGATTTTATTTTTCATGGTAGCTGTACTATTAGGTTTTTATTCATTATTAAATGTCAGCCTTCCTAGGTAGGCCAGACAGGAAACACAACAAGCTGAGCTAGTTCTACATTATTGTAAGGCTACGTTAACAGAATCTTGCAAGTCTGAAAATGGAAATCTCCTGCAGTCCCTTTTTACAGCTTGATAGGCTTGGGAGGTTCCTTTCTGAGTTTCTTTCTCTCTGCCTATTATGCAGCCTCGGGCTCCCCCTTATCATCTGATTTTTTCCTAGGCAGCATCTCCCCTCCCCCAGGGTGTTCTCACATAAAATCAGTGTGTAACTTTTGAGTTACAAAAATTCTTCCCATCACAAAATATTAAGGTGGGCAGCTGTACTAATAATCAGTTAAATAGCAAATGTCTAGTTTTTATCAATAATCAGAAGAATGAAGAAATAAATTATTAATAATTATTATTAATTTTGTCAGACATATACAAGATAACAGGTATAGTATAAACATAAATATGAACATAGTAAATGGGTACAAAAAAATGGAAACAGTAGGACAGGGACGGTGCACTTATGCACGCCCCTTACAGACCTGGGAATGGGGTGAAGTCAACAGTAGACAGTCTAAGGTTAAAGTTATGGGAGTTTGGGGATAGTCAAGGTCGTTCTCCATCTTGGGAGGAGCCATCATTCAGGTTGGGATGTCCTCGTCCAGTCACAGGTAAGGACCGAGTCTATTTTTGTATAAAAGGCTGGATCCGCCCACCTGGATCCCAGTTTCACTCGGTCCTCAGACTAGGACAATCGTGGCTACCCATATCCCTTCCTGAATGTGGCTTCTCCCAGTAGGATCTCTAGGATATATGTGAGTGCATTTTTTCCTTGATTTCTGCCTCTGGAATAGGCAAGCCTTCTTTAGGAAAGTTCTCAGCAGTTGAGCCCCGGCTCCTGCCCTCCTGCGGGATCACGGAGTTTAATACTTCAGGCATTGATCACACGAGCTTGCTTGGATCTGTCTGATTGTATTGAACAGAGAGAGAGAGAGACTGGCATAGACCTGCTTGGGGCTCGCTCCAGTCTGCCAGCAAAAGAATGCTAAAGAGCGAAGTGAGGCAAAAGGGGGAATCCCCAGGGACAGCCGAGAGCTCAAGCTGGCTGCAACAATTTATTAAAGAGTGGAAGAGTGAGAGACCAGGGACAGCCTAGAGCCTCTTGCCAGCTGCCGGAAAGAGCCTAAACAGCAAAGGGGGTCGGAATTGCCCAGGGACAGCCAAAAACGCTGTTTAAAGAAGGAGCGGCCTCCTTACCAATAGAGCAGCGACTCGCGGTTATCCCTTCACGCTGAGGCATTCCAGAGCACACCCGCAGCTATTTCAAACCACTGGGGGGCCTAGACAAAGGGAGCTTGCTCTTGTCGGCACCCATAGCAATTCAAATTTCCCGCCGCCCGCCATCTTTGTAGTCCCTGGAGACAAAAGCATGCCGAGCACTAACAAAGAACAGGAAGACGGGGGCAAGCAGCAAAACAAAAGGAATCATTCTGATTCAGAGGGGGAGGTGGAAGGAAGGAAGGAAACCCCTCCCCTCTACCAGAGCCATGTGCAACATGCTCTAAGAAGGATAGGGCTACAGAGAATGATGAAAGGCGAAGACATAGGATATTCCAAAAACTATGCGAACAGGCTTCTGTCGCCCAGGTTTCACAATTCTATACCCCAGTAGCCCCTCCTCCTTCCGGGGGGGAATATCAATTTACAACTGTCTGTATTTGCAACATTCATTAACCACCTATTCTCCACTGTTTCGGGGAGAGAGTCCAGTGAAATGGGTTTTTGCTCCTCACTTCCTCTTGAGGCTGAGTCAATCATTTCTTGGTCACGCCTCCCTTGAGTGCGCATGCCCCAGTTTTGACTTAGCCTTCAAGAGAAAGGACATGAGCAAGTGCTGGAGAGAAAAGAGAAAAACATTCCATTGGACTACAAAATAAGTACGACCCCGGCTCCAGGAAAGAAAGCAGCCATCGGAAGGCCAGCAACGTCGATGGTTTTGGCTTTTTTAGCCAGGCCGGCCCATAAAGGGGGCAGCAACTCCGTTACACGGAACACAGGGAACCCCGCAGCTGACTCCCTGGCTTAGCCCTGCACAGCAGCCAGCCCCTCCAAAAAGGACGGCGGCGGTCCGGAATCACCGGCAACCCTGTCTGCAGGGGGGGCCTTCCCCGACAGCGAGGCGCAGGAACCTTAGGCTGACTTCCCGGCTTAGTCTGGCATAGCAGCCCCACCGCCGATCTGAATTGCGGGCGTAAGCGCGCAATACGCGGAACAGAAGGGAACATCTAGTTGTCTGCCCAGTGGAGACGGGGCACACTCAGAGGAACCTGCTACCTGAAAGACAAGGGGGCAAAATGGTGGACCACATGGATCAAACGGGGAGGATCAGGGGATCCCTGTCCTAACCCCAAATCAACCCAGAACGTCCCAAAGCCCTAGGCTTGCCACTAAAGCAGCAACCGGGCAAAAGGCAAAGGTTCCTGCTTCCCAAAGGACCACAAAGGCCGAAGAAAAAGACGCCCGAAGGCGCCAGAAAGCCATCGATAATAGTTAGGGCTGAAAAGGAAGAGGAACAAAGGAGGGGGAGGATTTCCCCAGGAGAAAGAGGGATTGAAATTTCCCGCGTCTCATCTGGGCTGCTCCAAAATCAGCCAATGGTGGTGCAGCAGTGCACCTTTTGTCCTCAATTACATCTTTTAGAAGAAGCAATGAGGTTTGCACTCCTGCAAGCCTGTTGCAGACGCCAAGCAGTGATGCTTTCCCTGCTGCAAGTCAGTTACAGACTGAGGATCAAGAGGAACCTCAGACAAAGAGGGGGAAATTGACATCAGAGGCCACATTTACCCCAAATGGAGAGGATGATCTCTGCAGCCATATCTCAGGCATTCACTGTCAACCTACAACAGGGGCAGCACTTGGGTCAGCTCATGGCACCACAACAACATACCTTTCAGAGATAAGGCTCAATTTTATCATCCATGCAGAGTGAGACCTCAATCTCAGGAGATTGGCAAAGGATAATGAGCTTTCAGTGGATGAGGGCATGGCCCAAGAGACCCCAGTATTTGCAGGGCTTTTCCAGCCTGTGCTTTTCAAATCATTGCTGTTCAAGGCCAAGGTAGCAACACGACTGGAGGAAGATCCCTCAACATCAGAGTCAGCATTGGATCTGCAAGATTCAGGGGAGCTTCTCTTTGCAAAGCCAACTAAGGAATGTGAGGAAATACCCCCACCTGAACTATTTAGAGACGTAGTTCAGGGCCAGTGGATCCAATCAGCAGTTTTTACTGTTCCTGGTGGAAACGAAAAGAGATTTTATAATGTGGCAACTGATTTCAATGAGGTATTACAACCACCAACCATTGATGCCCCAGTGGCAGCATTAACATCCCCCACTATACTGTCCAACGATGCTGAAGATGCATTGAAAGCAGAGGATAAAAAGACAGAGATGACACTCTGCAGGGCTCATCAAGCAGCCGCCTGGACGGTCAAGGCAGCGTCAGCCGATCATTTTTTAACAGAGCATCACTCATATGGCTGCAGCAGATGCAGGAGAAAATTATTCTGGATGACCCTCACAACAGGATTTCAATAAACTCATAGCAGCATTGGAGTTCTCATCGGAAGCCAACTTGAACGCATCCAAGTATGCTTCCGAGGCCATTGCCTCTTCAGTGACGGCTCGCCGCATGTTGTGGGTTTGCCACTGGCAAGCAGATCTGAAGTACAAATGGAAACTGGCCTCTGCTCCCTTCAAGGGCAGCAAGTTATTTGGAGAAGCCCTAGACCCCTTACTAGTGGAGACCAAGGATAGAGGGAAGGTCTTACCCTCAGGATACAGGCGAGCAGACAAGCGTTATTCACCTTACTTCAGGAAGCCTTCCTTTCGGTCCACAGATGCAGGATTCAACATCCCGCAACTTCAAAGATCGTACAACCACAGACAAGACAGATACCCAGACAAATCGGGTTTCAGAGATAGGAATGGCCAGCAACCCCAGGGCAAGTGGTCATTCAGGGGTACGGGCAGCTGCCCCTTCCATTGTAATAAGTGATGGCGGGGCTGACCCCCCCCCCCCATTGATAGGTGACTGAGCCTCTTCGCCAGCCAATGGGAAACAATAACCACAGATGCCTGGGTTCTAAACACAGTGAACCTAGGTCTCACTGTAGAATTCCTCTCCACACCCCCGAGCTTTTTCATAAATTCTCCCACATCAAGGGACAGAACAAAAAGAGCAGTCATGGAATCAGAAATACAACACCTGCTACACATTCAGGCCATCAAGCCGGTCCCAAAGGAACAGCAAGGGCAGGGTATCTATTCCATCCTATTCATAGTACCAAAAAGCTTGGGGGGATGGAGGGCAATTTTGGATCTAAAACGACTGAACAAGCATCTAATTTACAGAAAATTCAAATTGCAATCTCTGCAGTCAGTACTGGAGAGTGTTTGACAGGGCAACTTCCTGACGTCTATAGACTTGATGGAAGCATAATTGCACATTCCTATCCTTCCATCACATTGGAAGTTCCTACCTTTTCACTATGCAGGTCAACATTATTAATACAGGGCCCTTCCATTTGGCCTATCATCAGCATCCAGAACCTTCACTAAACTTCTGGCGGTAGTAGCAGCGCACCTCAGATCAATCCCTGTAGGCGTTCAATGCTACCTGGACAACATTCTAATCCAATCACCCTCTTACCTCCGGGTGACAGAGGACCTCAGGGTCACAATCCAGATCCTACAGGATCACAGATTTTAGGTGAACTTCGTCAAAAGTCAGATAATTCCTGCCAACTGGTTACTGCACCTGGGGGCAGTGATAGATACCAATGCGTGCGAAGTTTCCCTGTCCCGGGAACGTCAGCTCAGCATAAAGACCCTGGTGGAACAAATCCAAAGAACCCGGTCAGTGCCCTTGAGCCTTCTTTTTCAACTCCTGGGCAAGATGATATTGTGCATATCAATAGTTCCTTGGGCACGTCTACACGCCAGCTTCAGTATTGTCATGCTGAAACCTAGATTCCCTGGCACAGCATCCGTTGGTACGCAGCTTAATCAAGGGTGCAACCAACCTGAAACCCCCAGTGGTACACAGATATCCCACATGGGACTTAGCCAGGGTGCTAGAGGCTCTCACCTCAGGACCATTCGAACCATTAAAATCAAGTAACCTAAGACTACTTACCCTCAAGGTAGCCCTCTTAGTAGCCATCACCTCGGCGAGGCGAATATCAGAACTGGCAGCCCTCTCTATAAGAGAGGACTTGTGTATAGTCCACCCTAACAGGGTGGTCCTACATTTGGACCCATCCTTTCTTCCCAAGGTAAATTCCTCATTTCACTGAAGGCAGGAATGAATGTTGCTGGACTTCTGTCTGAGCCCAACTCACTAGTGGTGATAGTCTCCTTGAAGAATTCTTTTCTTTATATTATCCTCTCAATCTATCACCATTGACCAGCAATTACATCTTCCATTGTGCTATTGATCTTTGCACAAAGTTTCTAATGTTTCAATTAAGTCCTGTTATTTCTAGGCACTTGATTATACAATCATTTGGGAGGTAGTTGAATGTCATCTGGTAAATCAATCCAAGCTACATTAGTGTTGGTCTTCTCTTGCAGTTTTTTGTTCTTGGTTGGTCTTCTCTTGCAGTTTTTTTTGTTCTTCTGCTGTTTGGGCAGTTTCCTTTCTGTGCAGGTGGACAGAACCTGTTTTCAACTAGATGCATCAGCTACCACATCAGTTAGCAGTTTGAAAGTTGTGGGTTAGCAGGTAATTAGTCTGTAGTTTCCTGGTGCAGCCCCTTTTCTTAGATCTTTCATTATCAGATAGCCTTGGCCAGACATTAATCAATTCTCAACTTCACCACTTTGCAGTATGTTGTTAAACTGCTTGGCAATGACTGGGTGGAGACCCATCAGATGTTTCAACCCAAAACCATGCAGTTCATCTTCGCCTTCTGCTGACCAAATCTTGATCTTCCATGTCTTTTTTCCACCATTGTTTCTGTTATTACAATTTTGTTTATTTTACCTTCTTTTTTTATTCTTATCCAACTCATTTATCCAAGCTGCATTCATGTTGTATTTCTTTGGGTTGTCCCATAGCTGTGCCCAGAACTTCATAGTTTCTTCCTTGTCATGTGTTGATTGCTTTACTGCAGTCTCCCCATTGATGGATTGGTAGAAAACTTTCTGATTTGACTGAAATTGGAAATTCTGCCTATAGTGTATCATTCAAGCTTTATATTTTCTGATTTCCTTGGCTATAGCTGTTATTTGCTATTTTATTATTTCCAGTGCTTCCTTGATCTTTCTCATTTGTAGGTTATGTTTCTTGATGGGGTATTCTTTGGTCTTCTTGCTCTTCAGCTTATTTTCTTTCATCTGTACTAGCTTGCCTGCATCTGATTTTAGATGATTGATCTTATTTTCTAGTCTGAGCTTTCATTCTGGTGGTATGCTGTTGGCCTTTTTTTTCCTGTTTGTTGACTTTGCATCTAAAGTATTCAGTTATACAACTGTAAGTGCAGCAGCGCTGTACATAAGTTGGTTTATTTCTTGCAGTGAACTGGTGCTTATATTTGATATTACAGTATTGGCATCTTTTAATACTTGTGCTAGATGTTTCTTTAGAACAAGCTTCAATACAGGCAACAATATTCTTTTGTTTTTTGTGCTGCTCTAGATGCTCAGTTATTCTTTGTTTCAATTCTTTTTTAATTAGAGGCTCTTGTTCTTTCTGAGGAAAAGGCAGAAGAGAGGACTTCTGGTTTGGAAATAAAAACAATATCTGTGCTGGCTGACTCCTCCTGGTTGGCTTCTGTAGTCTGAGTTCTACAGTTCAGAACTCTACAGTTCTGGCAGGGCTTTGATTTCTTTGCCCTGGGTAGACCTTTGCAGTTCTTCCAATTCTGCTTCTCTGAATACCTCATTTTAAAAAAATATATAAATTGACTTTGATTTGGCTAGCCCTGTTCTGTTATTTCTGGTTCTGGGTGTTGTTATTTGCAGAACTGGTGCATTTTTTTCAGATATCCTCTTGTTGAACTTGATTTGTAATAACAGATCATTATTTCTTTGCTTTCAATCTCTGTATGTTTGCAACAGGTAAACAACTTTTTAGTCCTGCAGTTTCTGGCCCTAATTGCTAACCAACAGTCCTGAGTTGTGTAGCTCATTGTCCAGGAACTCCAATACCCAACACAGTTCTTGTTAGCCTGGGTAATGACCAATCTGGTATGGGTTTCTGTAAATTATATCTCACTATATAGAAGAGAGACTCTTCAGCTGGCTCCTATGATGAGCCAGTCCAGTATGTTTCTGCCATAGATCTCTTCCTCAGATCACATTATTAGATTTACATACTTACATTGGCTTGAGGTTTTATCTCTATGCTGATAACTCCCAGTGTTCTTGCTTCTTACCATCTAAGTAAAGGATATAATCTTTTAATGTTGCTAAATCTTCATAAACTAAACTAAATCAGCTAGCGGTACCTGAACACACTTGTAAGTGGATCACAAGCTTCCTAACAGATAGGAAGCAGCAGGTGAAGCTAGGCAAAATCACATCAGATACCTGTACAATTAGCACAGCCCCCCCCCCAAGGCTGTGTACTCTCACCACTTCTCTTCTCTCTATATACCAATGACTGCATCTCAAATGATCCATCTGTTAAACTACTGAAGTTTGCAGATGATACAACAGTGATTGGTCTCATTCGAGACAACAATGAAACCACATACAGATGGGAGGTTGAACAACTAGCCTCATGGTGCGACCGGAACAATCTGGAACTGAACACACTCAAAACCGTAGAAATGGTGGTAGACTTTAGGAGAAACCCTCCCATTCTACCACCTCTTACAATACTAGACAACACAGTATCAACTGTAGAGACCTTTAAATTTCTAGGTTCTATCATATCTCAAGACCTAAAATGGTCACCTAACATCAAAAACGTCATCAAAAAAGCACAACAAAGAATGTTCTTTCTGCGCCAACTCAGGAAGCTCAAACTGCCCGAGGAGCTGCTGATACAGTTCTACAGAGGAATTATTGAGTCTGTCATCTGCACCTCTATAACTGTCTGGTTCGGTTCTGCAACCCAATAAGACAGACACAGACTTCAGAGGATAATCAGAACTGCAGAAAAAACAATTACTGCCAACCTGCCTTCCATTGAGGACCTGTATACTGCACGAGTCAAAAAGAGGGCCGTGAAAATATTTACTGACCCCTCGCATCCTGGACATAAATTGTTTCAACTCCTACCCTCAAAACGTCGCTATAGAGCACTGCACATCAAGACAACTAGACACAATAACAGTTTTTCCCCGAACGCCATCACTCTGCTAAACAAATAATTCCCTCACCACTGTCAAACTATTCACTAAGGCTGCATTACTATTACTATTAGTCTTTTCATCGTTCCCATCACCCATCTCCTCCCACTTATGACTGTATGACTGTAACTTGTTGCTTGTATCCTTACGATTTATATTGATATTGATTGTTTCCTGATTGCTTATTTGTACCCTCTGATAATCATTAAGTGTTGTACTTCATGATTCTTGACAAATGTATCTTTTATGTACACTGAGAGCATATGCACCAAAGACAAATTCCTTGTGTGTCCAATCACACTTGGCCAATAAAGAATTCTATTCTATTCTATTCTATTCTATTCTATTCTATTCTATTCTATTCTATTCTATTCTATTCTATATTGGATGGAGGAGTGAAACTAAACTATAGTTAAACTCTTATGAAACGGTAACTGCACTTGAAAATTGAAGTAACACTGTTTTTGATGGGATTGCAGTCTTCCACAAAGGACAAGGTCACAGCATGAATGTGCTTCTTGAACCCAGCTATCACTAGATTTACAGATGACAACTATGGTGAAGAGCATATCTCCATACCTAGACAGGGATAACATATCAGTTGCCTACTACTTTCCATTTAAGGCTGTGTTTCTCAACTTTGGCATCTTGAAGATATATGGACAATTGCTGGCTGAGGAGTTTTGAGAGTTGCAGTCCACATATCTTCAAGTTGCCAAGATTGATAAATGTTAGTTTAAGGTATTAATGATGATATTTAAGTCCTAAACAGCTTAAGAGTAACTTTCAAAGATTGCCCTTTCTTCCCATTACTTAAATCAGTTAGAACACTTCTTCTGAAGATGTGTTGCAATTTCCTTCTTGGAAATATGTCTTAAATGAAAGAATGCAGTAATAATATGAGAAATTGCATACATCAACATATACCTTTGGTAATGGCAGTGGCCATGTGTCTGCTTCTCTATGTCTGATTTCTAGACAACATAAGCATACAGTGGGGCAAAAAAGTATTTAGTCAGCCACCAATTGTGCAAGTTCTCCCTCTTAAAAAGATGAGAGAGGCCTGTAATTGACATCATAGGTAGACCTCAACTATGAGAGATGAAATGAGAAAACAAATCCAGACAATCACATTGTCTGATTTGGAAAGAATTTATTTGCAAATTATGGTGGAAAATAAGTATTGTTTAGTTTCCACCCATTGCTTCTTGTTCTACCCCCAGGTGCCTTGTAGAATAGCTTGACTCCCTCTTGAAAATGAAAATGAACAGGTTGATGAACACATTAAGATTTATAATGATTATGTTGGGATTTACAATGACAAAAGGGAAAAATACTGAAAATGAATGGGTTGATGATTATTACACTGGGATCCACAGTGACAAAAAGGGGAAATAGGGAGAAAAGATTAAGGGGAATTGAAGATGGATATACACAGATAATTTATTTAAAAAGGAGAAAAGGAGTTGGGGAAAGAGAAGCTGTTTGTACAAAAGTAAAAGAAAGAGAAAGAAGAAGATGATAAGGAAATGTGGGTGGAAAAGATACATTTATAAGAAGGGAACAGTGGAGAAGTTAAAAGAAAATGGATGATTGGTAATGGAATGACATCAAAATGTTCTTCCCCCTTTTTTAGAACCTTTATACTATAAGAATGTTAATTGTTTAGAATTGATCATAAACAATATAATTATTTAGTTAAAATATTTTCTTTATAGGTTAATAATTTTGAATTAGATGGATAAATGTTTGGTGGTAGATTAAATTTTTGATTTAATGTAATTAAATATTGATACTGATTGAGAAAACAAAGAATTAGAAAGAATGAAAGTGGATCAAACGGAAAAAAAGGTATATTCGAAATGGGTTGTTTTTGCATATGAGATTCAATACTGATAAGATTTAGATGACTGTAAATTGTTGGAATGATGTATGATTTAATAACAAATAATACTATAATGTTTTTATCTGAAATTAAGTAATTGATGAGTTGGATATTTTCATTATGGGGAATTTAGTTCTCAATTAATAGATGAGAGAGTAAAGATAAAGGCTATTGACTAAAATTAGGAATTTGGGGCAAATGTTAGACTTAGGGGGGAAAAAGTGAATGATGAACAAAGATATT
This sequence comes from Diadophis punctatus similis, assembly GCA_023053685.1. NCBI lineage: Eukaryota > Metazoa > Chordata > Lepidosauria > Squamata > Dipsadidae > Diadophis > Diadophis punctatus. The sequence goes on from JALIGW010000003.1 coordinate 132,828,592, forward strand.
AAGTGAGGGAAGGAAGCAACACGGCTCAGAATTAAGAGGCATGAGAGACATTAATATTTTGGAAGTTAAGCTGTAGCGATGAATTTGAGAATAAAATTGAAAATTAATTGGTGGTAGTCCCAGGAGACAAAACTAGGTCTGGAGGTAGCACAAGATAAAATTATACCTAAAATAAAGATTCAATAGTATAGATATGAGGATAAGAAACAAGAAGCACAAAAATAAAAGCTGACAAACCTAGAGGAATGTGGAGATATGTTATTAGTCTGTTATATGAAAAATGTATTAGATTTAATTCACTCAGGGAAGGATTTAGAAAGAGGAAGAGGAAGTAGAAAGGAAGAAGAGAAAGAGGGAGAGAAGAAGAAAGAGGGTGAGAAAGGAAGGAGGAGAGGGAAGTAGGAAGGGGAAGAGAAGGTACAAGAAGGTAGGAAGAGGCGGAGAGAAAGAGGGGAGTGAGGAAAAAAGGCAGAAACAGACAGATTAATAATAGTAAAATTAGGAGTAAAAATAGATTATTGATTTCTTGATGAAAATGTATTTTATTGATGTTCTGGAGGTATATGTGCAGATGTAAATGTGATAAATGTGGAGAAAATAAAAAAAGTTATTCAATAAATAAATAAATGTTTAGCAGTGTAAAGTTGTGACCCAGTCTGAATTATTTAATTTGGTTAATTATAATACGACACATTGGGGGAGAATCTTGTGTTACAAGCAAAATGATTCAAACCAAGTTAATATGTTTTGTGCTGCATGAGTGGTGATGTCTGTATTGGGAGGTTACAAAATGCTTTTTAAAAGCAAACTACAAAATGAGGTTGTAAAACCATGGGGTAGTATTAAACCTATTATGATATTTTGGAAGTTGGATATATACATACACATATACACATACACATACACGAATACGCACACATACACATACATACACACTTTTACCTATCATAAAGAAATGATAGAACTCTTAAGTAGTTAATTACTTTAAGATTTTTTTTTAACTTTCTGTCTTTCTCCAGTGTGCTGAGCAGAGAATCCAAAGAATGGGGTTGACTCCGCCTTTCTGCCCAGAGACTGAGTCTTTTTAAAATTTTATAGCCACGCCTCTCTTGACTGTATCCCAGTTTTTGACTCAATCTAAGCCCAAGAGAGACATGTTTAAGAAGAGCTCCTCAGAGCAAAAAGGCAGAGTTAGGATTCTTTGGATTCTCAATGGTTTTCGGCACAATACAGCCGCAGCAGCAATCAGCTGTTTGGCGGAGACTGGATGGATTAAAATCAAATCAGCTGCTTTTCTGAAAGCAGCGGGACCTCGGGTGGACATACAGCCAATTTAACAGAGCAGCTCCCGTCAGCTGCTCTTCGGCAAACGGCATGGCTTTCGAGCAAGCGATACCGCCACTGCAATGATCAGCAGTTTTTCAGGCTTCCCATTGGAAAGCCGTCGGGACAGCTGAAACAACAACTCGGCTGGCTTGCTGTTGGATCGGCACAGCCGCCGCAACGACTCAGCTCGATCCGGCATAGCCATAGAGCAACGTGGCTGGCGGCTTTGTTCCGCCCAGGGCTGAGCTCAATCCGGCGTAGCCGTAGAGCAATGTGGCTGGAGGCTTTGTTCTGCCCAGCCCCACCATCTTCCGGTTCATTCAAGAGGAGCTGACATTTGGCACGCTTTTCAGCGGAAGACACCCTGGTGCCTCCCCAGCAGGGGGCCGGAAAGCCTCCAATACAGCAGGAGAAACAAAGGATCGAGGATAATGATACCTCAGAAGACCATGAGATGGCTCATGTGAGTGGGGAGGAGAGGGGGCCCCCAGTACAGCCCAATTTCAACCAGAAAGACCCTCAGCATTAAGAGTGGGCAGTAGAAAAGTGGCTGCCCGAATAAGGGCTTTAGCATTCCAGAAAAGCCTCTAAGTCTGAGGAAAGAGATGCACGGAGACGCCAAAAGGCTCTGGAGAGAGAGATCTCCAAGGCTGAGAGGCAAGCTGAGAGACGAAGACAGACAGACATCCTCCCGGGGAGATTCCACCACCTCCCATTCACTATCTGATTCAGCCAGGAAACAAGAGATTCTCAGCCCCTAGATTCAGTTGCCAGAGGGCGCCAGAGAACAATCTCCACAGCTACCTTTTATAAAAGGCAGCAATGAGGATCCCTTTGCGCCACAGTCAAATAGACTGCCAGCAGAGAGTAATTGGGAGTCTAGTTTGAAAAAGAGGCAATCTGTTCCGAGGCCACATTTACCCCCACATCGGCGGGGCTCCGCACAGGGGAGAACCAAGGACCAGAGATTTCTGAGCAAATGAAACTCCTGATCTCCATAATGCAGGGGATTGCTACAGCATTGGAGCAAGGAAACCAAGCTGATTCTGTAGCATCAGACTCATCCTTAGAGCATAGTGAGCACCTGACATCTCAAGTTCATGCAGACTTGGCGAACATTAGGGAACCTCACTCTCCTACTTCATCCTTACAGAGTAAGGATTGGCCAGGAGACGAAGACCAGAGAGAACTAACCCTCTCAGAGGATGAGGGATTAGTTCCTGATCCACCAGCTTTCACAGGGCTTTTTCGCCCAGCCCTCTTTAAATCCCTCCTGTTTAAAGCCAAGGCCACAGCCCACATGGGAGCTGAGCCAAGTACATCAGAGCCAGCATTGGGGTTACCAGACCCAAATGAGCTCCTCTTTACAGAGCCAACAGCGGAGAGTGAGGAGATCCTGTCACGTCCACTCGGTAGCGGCCCGCTGGTGACGTCACAGTACCGGTGCGGTCGGTTGCCGGTGCCTGGGTGCCATTATTTTTTTAAAAAAATTTTTTTACTTTTTTAAAAAAAATTCTTCTGCGCATGCTCAGAAGCTGAGCTTCCGGCACTGTGCATGCGCTGCCTTCCTACCCCACAGTGAGTCCAAGCAGGGGAGGATGGCTGAGGGAGCGTGTGAGACACTGAAAGAACGGGAGGCAGGAGCTATCTCCCTTCCCCTCCCTTCAGCAGTCCGAGAAGTCACGAACGTGCGGTGATGATCCCAGGCATTTTCGCATGTTCGAGGCTTCTCGAGCTGCTGAGGGGAGGGGGAATGGGCGGCAGGACCTATCTCAGTTCCCCTCCCTTCAGCAGTCCGAGAAGCCACTAACGTGCGGTGATGATCCCAGGCATTTTCGCACGTTCGAGGCTTTTCGAGCTGCTGGGGGAGGGAAACGGGCGGAAGGAGCCTAGGATCATTGAATGGGGAGAAGCATTCAGGCCAGATGGAGCCACCTAGAAGAACTGCTGCCGCGGTCTTGCTGCTCCCGCTGCGGGGGGCTGCGTTGCAGCTGGGCAATGTTCCCCTGCTTCTCCGGCCGCTGCCAAGCTCCCGAGGCCACCAGCCTCGGTCGCCGCCATCTGGCTCCTCCCACCCCTTCCCCACCTTTAATGAGCCCGGGTGGGAGAAGACCCTGGGCTCGCTCGCGATGGGCTCCAGGCCTGTTCCTGTGGAGCGGCGGCGGCAGCATCGCTGTCATTACTGCCGGGAGCTTCCCTCCTCTGCCGCCGCCTCCACAGCTGCCACTTCCGGCCGGGGGACTAAGCACAGTGGATGAAGGCAACTCTCTCGACGGGCCCGAGTATGAAGAAGAGGAGGTGGCCATCCCACTGAATGAGCCCCGCACGAACCAGTGAGTATGTCCCCCACCGACCCTCGCCCCATCCAGGCTAAGGATTCAGATGAGGAATAAGTCCCGGTTTCTCCCCAAAAGTCTCGGTTTCTAGCAACGCACCTGGTGGAAGTATGTTGTACTGAGCAAGTCCTGAAAGTTTCTTTGTGCCTCCTTTTTTTCTTCCCGCATGCCATTGGAAGCTGCTTAGTCAACTGCCTGCTTGCCTGGAAAAACTGAAAACCTGACAATTAAGTCTTTCCCCGTCCCTTTGCTTGAAAATAATAAGAAGCTCGCATTTGACACTTTTCCTTCGCTTTTGCCTAAAGCTTCCCAAAGTGGGCGTTTTCCAAAAGCTTAACCTTTTATACCAGTGATGGCGAACCTATGGCACGGGTGCCACAGGTGGCACGCGGAGCCATATCTGCTGGCACGCGAGCCGTTGCCCTAGCTCAGCAACAGCACGCATGTGCGTGCCCACCAGTTGATTTTTAGCTTGCGCAGAGGCTCTGGGAGGGTGATTTCAGCCTCCAGAGGGCCTCCGGGGTGGCGGGGGGAACGTTTTTGCACTCCCCAAGTTCCAAGAAAGCCTCTGGAGCCTGGGGAGGGCGAAAAATGGGCCTACTAGGTCCACTGGAAGTCGGGAAATGGGGGACTGGGAGGGGTCATGCACGCATGCGCAGGGGGGTGGGGCAAGTGGGGGGCTTTGAATTATGGGTGTGGGCACGCACGTGCGTGCGATAGCGTGTGCGCACACTATTTCGGCACCCGAGGAAAAAAAGGTTCGCCATCACTGTTTTATACTGTTAATTTTATACAGTTTTATACTGTTATTCTTTAGACGAAAACATTGAGGACTGTTAAAAGATACTGTTTTTTTAACAGTCCTCAATATTTTCGTCTAAGGAATCCATGACTGAAACCAAAAATGCTGTATGAGACTTGCTTGTCTTTTAACTATAGCATTTTCTGCATATAAAGGTTGATGTGTTGCCATGGTGTAACACACACTTTATATGCAAAGCTTTTCATGTAAGGTATAAAATAGCAAAAATAGTAGTAACATCTCTCTGAAATAACTAATATATGACCGGCAAGCCACGCCCCCGGTCACATGGCTGGCAAGCCACACCCACAAAATAAGCCACGCCCACAGAGTGGTAGTAAAAAAATTAGGAACCCGCCCCTGCGTGACGTGGTCCGGAGGCAATGGGTTCACTCAGGAACCTATGCCAACCCGAGTGGAAATGACAAGAAATTTTATAATGTAGCTCCAGAATTCACTGAGGAGCTACAGTTACCAATGGTGGATGGACCGGTGGCAGCCTTAACATCCTCCACTCTCCTGTGTCTCTCCAAGACACAGCAGACGCTCTGAAAACAGAGGATAGAAGAGCTCAACTGACCCTTCACAGAGCTCACAAGGCGGCAGCCTGGGCAGTAAAGCCAGCAACTACCACTTCTTTCTTCAATAGAGTCTCCTTACTCTGGCTTTGCCAGATGCAAATGAGAGCTTCACCTGATGACGAATGCCTCCAACAGGACATCAACAAGTTGATAGCGGCAATGGAATTTTCGGCAGATGCCACCTTAGATGCAGCCAAATCAGTCACAATACAGGTCCTTCAGAATCACAGATTTTCCATCAATTACAAGAAGAGTCACCTGACTCCTTCCACACATTTACCTCACCTGGGGACGATCATAGACACTTCATTATGCAAGGTTTACCTATCACAAGAGTGTCAGGACAGCATAAAAACATTGGCAAACCGGATCCAAACAACCCAGTCAGTTCCACTGGTTCTCCTTTCACAGCTCCTGGGCAAGATGGTATCTTGCATTGCAATCATCCCCTGGTCATGTCTACACGCCAGGACCTTACAATGGTTCCTCTTACCCTACCAAAGGTTCAGCAAGAGCAACTCACCCACCAAGGTTCCAGTTCCACATAAGGTACTCCAGTCCTTCCAGTGGTGGATGTCCCAGGCCATGACAAAAGGGTGTGGCTTCAAGGAGTCCAGCCACCTGACTATCACCACAGACTCCAGCCTCTTCGGCTGGGGCGCTCACTGCCAATCGCAGATGGCACAGAGACAGTGGTCACAGGACGATCTGATGAACAACATCAACTGGCTGGAGCTCAGGGCAGTCCATCTGGCCTTCATATCGTTCCAGGACAAGGTCTCTGGCCATCGCATCCTCATTCTGACAGACAATGTAGCCGCCAAGGCCCACATCAATCGTCAAGGGGGCATCCACTCCAAGCCCCTCATGTGAGAGGCAGAGAAGTTGGGTCTCTGGACAGAGAAGCATCTTCTCTCCAGGGTGGAACACATCTTGGGGACAACAAATGTACAGGCAGACTGGCTCAGCAGGACCACAGTCGACCACTTGGAGTGGTGCCTGCATCCAGACCTGTTCAGGAAGCTGTTAGGATGGTTCGGGACTCCACCCTGGTGAGAATTAATATTTAGATGATCAGATTATAGAAGTTTAATAGGAATACAAACATTTTTTTCCAGAGGCTTGGAAAAGATGTTACTTTACTTGTCTGTTGTTCATTTGTAGCTTTGTGTGAAATATTGCTAAACATATTACCTCTGTTTAAAGGTGGTTACTGTTGAATTATCAGTTTTGAGTGACTCAACTCAAAAGTGACTCAGCAGTGCTTTAGTACTTGATTGTAAATACTGAAGTAGGTAGACCATTTTTTTGTGTCAGAGTAATTTGATATTTATGTTTTATTGAAAATCATGCTAATTGGACAGCATTATTTTTGTAACTTCGTTAAAAGTGAAGTTCTGTTCCTGTACTTTAAGATCTGTGCCTGTACTTTCTGAATACGAGTTCTCATTATTCTGTTGTGTGCTCAGTAGATAGTCCACTTAATATTTAATTTAGACAAAATGTTAATGTTGTCAGAGTTTAAAGTCAGATGTGGGCTTTGGTGATATCATACTGAAATGGATACAAATCAATGTGTGTTAAGAACATAACACATGTCTCTGCACATTATTAAATTGTTGGTAACTGGTTGTGGTGAGAATGTTTATAACAGTGGATGTTCTGAGCATGTGCCTGAAAATAATAGCTTGTTCATTGGTTCCATATAGCTCCAATTAGCTAAAAGTAGAACTATTGTGTGATGGTATGGTTCATTAAAGGGCTAAATTGTTTGCAGTGCTGTATGCTGAATAGATGTGATTTTAATTTGCCATTGTATATGCAGTTCCAATATATTCAGTCTGTTGCCTATGGCTGCTTTGGGCAAATTAGAAATGTAAAATATTTTTTACGAATTTAGGTAAGAACATACTGCTGTTAGTGTCATTATTCAAAGAGTGTATTAAATTAAATAAATTGGACAGCTCAGGGAGTGCAGACTTTTTTGGTTGTGAATAGCCAGCTGCTATGGCCTAGAGGTGGAGCTCTTGCCTCCCAATCAGGAGGTTGTGAGTTCGATCCTAGGTAGAGGCAGATGTAGGGTCTCCTGCTTGGGCAGGGGGTTGGACTAGATGACCTGCAAGGTCCCTTCCAACTCTGTTAATCTGTTAAAACCTTACTAGGCCTCAAAATGCAGTGATCTTTGGTGTGATCTCAAGATGGAGAATGATGTCAAGGTTTCATCCAAAAGAGAAAATGTTATGTAATTAATAATTACAGTTAGACTCACATAGATTGGATAAATGATGAAATCTTTGCATATACTAAATGCAGTTCAATCTTTATGCTAAGGGACATTGAAATATGTAGTCTTGAACTAGTTGAAAACAATAACACTTCTATAAAATATATATTTTAGTGTAAAACGTGCTAACCAAGTTAGTTTTCAGTTTAAAAAGAAATTTATAAAAAATGAACAAACACCCACCAGCCAAAGGAAGAGACATAAAGAAAATTTAAACAATGCTAAAAGGATTAAATATGTCCCCAAATGATATTTAGCTAAATTCTACTCCTGCAAGACAGATGTGTGAGAGGATGTCAACAAGATTGGCAACATGAAGGATGCTATTAGAGGTAAGGGGTGTTCTTTTCAAAATGGAAAATTTTCCATTTCTAACTCATTCATTATTTTTTGGTTCTAAGAAGTGGAGTGAATCACTTTACCCAACTTCCGGAAAATGGCTTTTTTTCTCTTTAAAAATTCCAACTAACTTCCATAAAGAAATAATAGTTCCAATTCTAATTTCTTTATTTTGTCACTATCAGTTTTGGCCCATATATTCTTTTTCCCCTCTCCATTTGTGCTTATACATACTGCCTTTTAAATATTTAAATTCTTTTTTCCTCATGATTATTTTCCCTCCAAAAGTTTTTATAAATATGATTTTAATTCCAATTTCCTATTAAGCAAATAAAATCAAAGACTTCCATGTATCGCTAAAATTAGTCAAGATGCTTCATGCATATTAAGAGCAAGAAAATGGCTATTAGTAATGTTATGGTGAAAGAAACCAACTAAATGAGATGAGTAGTCATGGTGTATGCTAAATATACACTGTGTATTCTATCAAGAACTCTATCAAATTTGAAGAGAACTGGGCAATGAGAATGCATTGGGGACCCCAGAAATCCACATCCTTCCCGCACAGGAGCACATAATCCCTTTTTTTCATACATATCGTATTCCCAAGAGCATATTTTGCTTTATGTACAGCAAGACAACTATTATGATCACTTGGTTCTACATTTAGATTGACTTGAGAACATGTCTAAAAGCTCATTATCGTTAAGAATTCAACATATGCTACATTCTTAAGTTTATTCATTTCCCTTTTTGTTGTCTAGAATTGTGTGTATTCTTTTAATGTTTTATTATGATTATTCTTATACATTAGGCAAGAGTTGTATGATACATTTTTAATTTATATGGATATTGTGCTTCCACATTCTGTAGAAATTAGGCTGAAAGTACTGTGTGTTCTGATGGATATTAAGTTCTAAAAATAAAATATCACACCTTAAAATGTAATTTTAAGATTAAGAATTCAACTTCTTAAACATTTTGACCCAATAATATTTTAGTCATGCAATCAACAGTATATAGAAATAAATAAAGTTGGTACAGAGCATCCTTAATCTTTTTATAAAGCAGATACATTTAGTATACGTATACCTACAAAAGAATCCATATTTATTAAAATACTTTTAAGATTGTATCAACAGAATATATACTCAAAATCATTGGAAACAGTCATTCCACTTTACCCTCCTTTGGTCAAAACACGTTTTAAATTCAATATTCAGTTCAGGGAACTATATTTTAAGGAATCTGAGAAATTGGAGCAGGTTCAGAGAAAAATAGTGAGGATGATCAAGCAACTGGAAACTTGACTCCTAAGAAGAATGAAGCCTTGAGAAAAAATGACTGAGGAGGTATATGATAGCCATCTCAAGCACTTGAAAGATTGTCAAATGGAAGAAGGTCAAGATCTGTTGTCTGTTATTTCAGAGTGCTGGATATTGAATAATGGGTTTAAGTCACAAAAAAGGTTGATTCCAGCTGAATGTTAGAAATAAACTTCCCCTAAGAATAAGAACATTTTGTTAGTGGATCTATCTGCCCTCACAGCTGAACCAGACAGGAAACATGAGTAGGTGAACTAATTCTATTATATTGTAAGGTTACATTAACAGAATCCTGCAAGTCTGAAGGCAGAAGCTCCCACACACCCACATTTAGATCCATTTTATTTATTTTATTTATTTGTTTTTGTCAAGTACGTATTGGTGATATACATAGATATAACATTGTTTATATAAGATGGGTACTAATAAAAGGGAACATTAGGACAGGGACGGTAGGCACGCTGGTGCGCTAATGCATGTCGATCTTTTTTAAGTTTCTTTCTCTGATTGTTAAGCTACTGGGGGCTCTTGTCTTTCTTATCTGATTGTCCCATAGGTGCTTTTTAAAAGGCAACTGAACTTTCTTTGTTTTTTCCTTGAAAACATTTGCTTCTTCATTTCTGACTGAATGGTGGGGAATGGAAGGATTTGTATTCCTTCCAGTCATATGGTCTTTAGCATTCTGAAGGTTGGCAATTAGCTATCTGAGAGTCATTGAGGCCACTTGGGCATTTATCTATATTCTCAGGATCACCTGAATCAGATGTGGAAGCTTTTTGGAACTGCTGAAAGGACTGTGTTGTAGATAGGAAATAGGTGGTATTGTATACCTCCTCCTCTGTTGAGAGAGGGCTGTTCAGTTTTAACATATTTTATTTATTATTTATTTATCTATTTTGTCAAACATGTACAGGATAGTAGTTGTTTGTATAAACATAACATAAGTAAAAAGTACTGATAAAAGAGGACAGTAGGACAGGGACGGTAGGCACAGTGGTGCGCTTATGCACGCCCCTTACAGACCTCTTAGAAATGGGGAGAGGTCTACTGTAGACAGTCTAGGGTTAAAGTTTTGGGGGTTTGAGGAAGAAACCCACAGAGTCAGGTAGTGCATTCCAGGCATTGCTGTTGCTGAAGTCGTATTTTCTGCAGTCGAGTTTGGAGCGGTTTACATTAAGTTTGAATCTATTATGTGCTCGTGTATTGTTGCGGTTGAAGCTGAAGTAATCATTGACAGGAAGGACTTTTTGATATATGATTTTATGAACTACATTTAGATCAGATCGGAGGCGATGTCGTTGTAAATTGTCTAATCCCAATATTTCAAGTCTGGTGGAATAAGGTATTTTATTGCAAGCAGAGGAGTGGAGGACTCTTCTTGTAAAATATTTCTGGACTCTCTCGATTGTATTAATGTCTGAGATGCAGTGCGTGTTCCAGAGAGGTGAACTGTATTCCAGAATTGGTCTAACAAATGTTTTGTATGCTCTGGTTAGCAGTGTAATATTGCCAGAGAAGAAGCTACGCAAGATTAGATTAACAACTCTCAGAGCCTGTTTGGCAATGTTGTTACACAGACAGCCTCTTTTATCCCTCTTTCAAACCATTGGTTTTCTCTATCCATTCCCCATTCCCCAGCATTCAATCAGAAGTGAAGAAGCTTCTTGGATAAGAAGCAAAATATTTTCAAGGAAAAAACCAAGAAAGTCCAGCTGCCTTTTCAAAAGCACCTTTGGGATATCCATGAATTGGATGATTGAGATTCTCCATAGACATTCTTTTCTGTTTCCCAGGCAGCGTCTCTTCCCTTCTTTCCCTAAAATCATCCACACATTCCAGTACAGGATCTAGAGATATCTATGGAGAAAGAACAGAACTAGGAGGCAAATAACATGAACCATTACAACATGGAACAAAGAAAGCAAATTACATCATGTCTTGTGATGCAACAACTAAGTTGTCCTTTGCACAATGATATGATACATATATTTTGATATTATTATAACTGGCTATAGGCACTGTTGAGTAGGACCGGTTTCAAGAGTAGTACACTATTCTTCACTGATTGTTTTTAAGTAGAACACATGGGGTGCTTTTGCTTGGATTCCTGCAGGAGATTGAACTAAATGGCTATTTTCTACTCCTGTAATCTAATCTGATTGCTTTAGTGTCACACAATTTGGCTTTTCAGTTTTCCACATTTGCTTGTAATAGTGAAAATTGATTCCTGATTGCCTATGCTATCCAGTAGACATGTCTGATTGTAGTCTTATATTCTGTTCTTCAAATTCCTCTTCCCTAATCCAGTCTGATTTTGGAGAATTTGAAATCTACGGTAATAATTAAGGAGGATTGCAGTTTGGGAAAGGCTGATCTGTCCAAGGTGACTGAAGCTGATCCTGTTCTATCCACAATTACAAAGGAGGTGAATGAAGTTGTAACAGCTCGGGTCACAATTTGATACTTCTTTTGAAATACCCAGTTAGAAATCCCCATATATGTAATGATCTGTAGACTTGCTAGGTCCAATTTTAGAGCTAAAAGAAGTGTTTCTGTTTCAAAGGTGTTGCCTTGTATTACTGTGATTCAGGCTAAACCTACTGAAAAGCTGTCTAATTATACTAGAAACTGTCTCATAAATTATATGAAAGCTGCAGTACTAAGCACAATTTCATGCAAGCAAGTCCCATTATGTTGAGAGTTAATTTAGAGTAAGTCTGTCTTGGTAGTGAGAACTATAGTCAAAGCTAATGTAAAAACTATCTGGCTAGAACAAAAATAATGTATCCCAGACAGTTCATCTAGATGTCTAGAAATGTGATACCATCTGATATAAATATGCAATGCTTATTCAATCATGGAGGTTTGAGAGTTAGATATTTTGGGAAGATAGAATGTGGGGCATTTTTTCTCACCTTGATATTAGTAGCACAAAATACCGTGTTTCCCCAAAAATAAGATCCTGTCTTATATTTTTTTGAACCCTGAAATAAGCGCTTGGCCTTATTTCCATGCACTCAAAAGCCTATTATCAGGGGATGTCTTATTTTGGGGGAAACAGGGTACTGAAGTCAAAATATATACCAATTGAACTATGATCAAAAACTCTCAATTGTAGCATATTTCACAAGCATATAAAAAGTAAGCTGAAGATTTAATTTAAAATTATTTTCTAACAATAAAAGAACCAGTATTGAATTTTCTATAATGCCATTGCACATCAGGCAATATAAAAGGCTAATTTGTTTTTTAAACAGACTCCTTCCTTTATTGCATTATTAAGTAAATTATATGCCTTTATAAATCTAATGAATGGAATCTTATTAATTAAGGAGAAAAATATGCATAATCTATATAAAGGAAGTCAAATATTTTATAGGGGGTGCCGTGGCTGAGCAGTTAAGCTGAGCTTGTCGACTGGAAGGTTGGCAGTCCAAGACCAGTTCAAGACAGAATGAGCTTCCATTACTTGCTTGCCCCAGCTCCTGCCAACCTAGCAGTTCAAAGCATGTAAATGCAAAATAGATAAATAAGTACCACTTTAGTGGGAAGGTAACAGTGTCCATGCGTCTTTGCCACATGACCATGGAACCATCTTTGGACAGCACTGGTTCTTTGGCTGTGAATTGGAGATGGGCACTGCACCCTGTCTAGGGGAAACCTTTACCTTAAAAAAATGTTTATGCATAGGTGGCCTTTTCTCTGTGAATTGAAGAATTACCCATTATTTTAGTTTGAAGTGGGTAAAGTCAATTAGTCCAATCATTTTGAATGTGATAGAACTTGACTCAAGAAGAAAGTTAAAATCAACCGATAAAAATCAACAGTTGTGAAATAAACAATAATTTACCTTGAACTACTGATTTAATAGAGTGTGTTTAAGAGTGCTGAAATATCTGATTTAAAATGTCTTTACAAGCTGCAATTTGTCATATAGTTCAGATAACAGCATTGATGTAAGTAGGAGATGAGCAGGCTGAGCCGAGGGCGGGGGTCAAACACATCATCAGTTTGGAGTCACTATGCTTTCATAAGGGACCCAAGTGCCGCCCACCCAATCCGTTGACCCTTATCTTGCTCAAATGTGGTTTGACCTTCAGTAGACAAGACTCTTGTGTATAGTTAGTATGTAATAAACTTTTAGTGCTTTGAACTCAACTCCTGTTCTGATTACTTGTACCTGACAAGAACATTTTAATGCCTAAGGACAAGCTTGTTTGTTGGCAAATTTAAGCATGACCCTATACTTATAGCCCTATTTTCACTATAGGTAGTCCTTGACTTACAACTCTAATTGAACCTAAACCAGTGATGGATAACCTTTTTCTCGTCGCATGCCGGCACCCATAATGCAATACGCGTGCGACACCCCCTACACATGTGCGCGTGACACCCCGCGCTCCCCTTGCCCCCTGCACATGTGCATGTGACCGCCCCCCGCATGTGCATGCCCCCTGTGCTCCCTGCATATGCGCGCATGATCCCTCCGCCCCATTTTGGGCCTAGCAGGCCTCCCTGCAGCTTGGGACCAAAAACGGGCCGTGGGGGGTGCCACACACACCCATGCTCCCCCACCCCCACGCATGCGTGCGCAATCCCCCCCACCCTCCTGCCATTGCGCACATGTCTCCCGCATATGTCCCGCCCTCCGCGCATGCACAGCAGGTACCCAAAAACCAGCTGGCCGGCAGGAGGCACGCGCGCATACACTGTGGAGCTGAGCTGGGCGATGGCTTGCATGCCCACAGAGAGGGCTCTGTGTGTTACCTGTGGCATGCGTGTCATAGGTTCGCCATTACGGACCTAGACTTTTTATCATTTATGGTGGATAAAGCAAAGAAATACTGGTGTAGGATTCATATCCTAATACAGAAGATTCTCAAAGTGAATATAAAGATAAAACCAGAAACATTTATTTTGGGTTTAATGAAAAAACATTTGGGGGGAAAAATTTGGAACTTTGATGTTATGTATGCTGACCGCAGCAAGATTACTTTTATGCACAAAAATGGAAGGACATTTTGATTCCCACAATGGACCAATGGCTGCAAAAGTTGATGGAGTTTGCATAGATGTCTAAACTGACTGTTTTTATTAAAGACAAAAACACAAATACTTTTCTTTCTACTTGGAAACTGTTTCGGGACTTTGTGGTTCAGGTGGGGGGGGAAATGAAACTTTGATTTTGGGTTTTACTGATTAGATAGATTTGTTGTTATAGAAATGGCTACTTTACACTATTATGTAAAAGTAAAAAGTTTGAGGCTTGATGTTATTATCTTATTCTACAGCAGGGGTCCTCAAACTTGGCAACGTTAAGACTTGTGGACTTCAACTCCACAAGTTTGAAGACCTCTGTTCTACAGCACCAAAGGGAGTGGGAAGTCAACACCTTTTCTACACCCTTCTTTTCTACACTTTGCCTTTCCCTCCCCTATTTTTCCTATTATTTGCTTTTGTATTTTTGTACTTTATATTATAAAGTAATACAAAAAAGAACTTGAAAAAAAATAAGTCATGTCCTTCATTAAGTGGGTCACCACATGATTGTGCCCAATTTTACAACCTTTTTTGTAGCAGACCTTAAGTAACTCACATGATTATTAAGGGAACACGGCAGCTATTAAGTGACTAGAATAACATAAGTAAACTGCCATGGCTGTTTTTTTTGCCTGAAACTAGGCAAATGCTGGTTTCTGGTTTCTAGCCATCTGACTGGAGATGCTGCAAACCGCTGTATATACAGTCTAATTGCTGAACACCCAAAATGTGATTATGTGATTGTTGGGAGATGCGTTGGAACTTTCAATCCAGATTGTAAGTAACCCTGGGAATAGCCATTGTAATTTCGAATGATCGCTAAGTTCATAAAACAGGGACTATCAGTATATATAGCATGCATGTGAATATATACATAAAGATTGAGAGGTAAGAGAAAGTTAGCAAGAGGGAGTGCAAAAACTACTAGGGGATTAGTTTGTTAAATATCCCTGGAAAGATGTTTTTGGAATCATTCTGACTGAAAGGATACAAAACATAAAAATGAGCAAAATTTAAAAGTACAC
This sequence comes from Diadophis punctatus similis, assembly GCA_023053685.1. NCBI lineage: Eukaryota > Metazoa > Chordata > Lepidosauria > Squamata > Dipsadidae > Diadophis > Diadophis punctatus. The sequence goes on from JALIGW010000003.1 coordinate 132,843,650, forward strand.
TGCAATTTTATGCTGTGCTGAGGATGTGAGCAATGTTCCCTGTAACATCAGAAAACGGCGCGCGGCAGTTAGAAACTGCCGCTGCCGTTCTCTTTTCATGTGTGCAGGCGCGCAGCCTCTGCCATTAGAAAATGCCGCAAGGAAGTTAGAAACTTCCACACGGCGTTCTCTCGTTACATGCGCGGCTGCACGGCCACGCAGCTTAGAGGGAACAGTGGATGTGAGAGCCAGTTTTTAATTGAAAACTATAAATGCAATAAGGTAAATAAGAAAGAGAAAACCCATGATAAAGACAATGAAATTCAATTATGGGGGCGGGGGAAATGTGAATATGAAACTGAAGGTTGGTTGCTGAATGTGAATATAATTTGAATATGATGTGTGAATATAAGAGGCATATGTAATGAATGATTCAGTATTGAGTGGTAATTAGATCAAGGATGTGTGATGTCCCCTGATTGTTTAATGTATTTATAGATAAATGGTTAAGGAATATTGGTGGTAAAATTAGAGTAGTTTGGGTTGGGGACATGAATTTGCATGTATGTTTGTGTGCAGTGTATCTTAGTTCATATAATGGAATGCGAGAGATATGGATCTCAAAATTTAAAAAGCATTTAGTTTTAACAGAGAAAATTGAAAGTTTGCATTGTTCATGTATGAAAAAAACTAGAGTGCGTAGACAAATCAATTACTTAATAGAATATTTCCTGAAAAACATGAAAAAATCTGTATGAAAGAATATTATTCTGCCTAGCATATGATCTGGAAATTTTGAGTTTGGCTTGTCAGAATAAACATAAAGTTAATGTAGTGTGTATGAATTACTTAAGAAAGTACCTAGTAAATGTGAGACAAAGTGGATGGTGTTGGTATAAATTCAGTTGCATTTCCATTTTCTCAAGCAAAGAGGCATTAGAGTGTCTTCCCTTGAAAACTGGATTCTGACGTACAAGGGGACAATTTATGAGGGATGAGGATGCCATGAGGATTCCCAGGCAGAAAAGTTGTAAATAGAGTGTTCATCTACAGATAAATTATCCATAAGAACATTGCTTCCAAATGGGAGTACCTTTACTCATGAAAACCCTCTTAAGTTTTCAGAGCCATAATGGCTTTTAATTGAGCCATGAAGAAAGGTAGGAATAAGTAAGTGTACTTGTACTGTTTTGGCATTGGAACAAGTATATGTAGTCATTCTGACCTGCATCTTAAAAGACCCTCCCCCCCCCCATGTCTAGATTTCTTTTGCTTTAACCTCTGGGTTGTTGGTATACTGAGTATGAATTTCAGTTTGATATCACTGCCTAAGTATCTCATGGTGGCCTTTTGTTTGCCACTGAACTAAGGTTTTGAAAGCTTCCATTATCTCCTCAACTTCTGTGATGTTGCCTGGGGAGTCTATTGCTTCAGGCTTTGATGCCCTGGAGCACTACATTGTGATGCAAGAGACCAATAATCAGTAGTTCAGGATTTAGTCAGATTTTTTCCCCTTATTCAGGTGTCTGCATAAGAGGAAAAGTGGAGTGATTGAATGAGGAGGCAGGAAAATGAAAGAAGACAAGAAATTAAAAGAACAGACAGAATTATTTCTCCTTCACATTTGGAGACTATTTTAAAAATATTCCTAGTAATAGCAGTGAGAGCTACCCATAGCAGTGGTGGGTTGCTCCCGGTTAGGACCGATTCTTAGAACCGATAGTGCCGGCAGTAGGAGGCTCCGCCCACCCACCCGGGAGGCTTCTGCGCATGTGCAGAAGTGTCACGAGCGCGCATGCAAACTGTTGGCAAAATTATTTACAACCCACCACTGACCCATAGACATCCATAGTAAGAGTAATTATTATTTTTTATTTCAAAAAGTTTTATTAGTACAAAGTACAAACATTTTTCTCTTTTTCTCCCCCCCTTCCCCCAACCCCCTCCCCTTCCCCCCATCCTCCCCCCCTCTCACCCCCCGCCCGACTTCCCAGAAAAAGCACAGGGTATAATATTCAATAAAAATAAAATTAGAATATACTAACAAATTATTAATTTCAAAATTTCTCTAAATCTTTAACTCCTTGTTGCTCACAACCTTTTAAGCATAATCTAAAAATCAAGCATATTATTAATCAATTAACATTTCAATATATCAGACTGTTAATTTATTCCACTATGTATCTTTCATTTATATAGTCATTAAGATATAGTAATAAAAAGAAAAGAAAGAAGAAATCTTTCTTTCACCATTGCAATCAGATACACAACCATCAACGTCATTTCCTCAATGCTGAATAGATCTTCCTTCTTCCGACGCTATACCTCCTTGATAAACATAAAAATTAAAATAAACTAACAAAGTATTAATTCCAATATTTATCTAATTCTTTAACCCCTTATTACTCAAAAACTTTTAAGCATAATCTAAAAAGCAAACATATTGTTCATAACCTAACATTCCAATATATCAAATTATTAATTTCCCAATTATTCTAAATCTTTAATTCCATATAACTCAAAACCTTTTAAAAGTAGTCAAAAAGAAAAATTTTTAAACCAATCCTCTATGTATCTTTCATTTATATAATCTTTAAAATATAGTAATAAAAAGAAGAGAATAAAAAGACAAAAAGAAGAAAAAGAAAGAGGAAGAAGAGAAAAGAAAAAAGAAAAAAAGTCTTTCTTTCACCATCTCGGCCAGATGCACAGCCATCAGCGTCATTTTCTCAATAATAAATGGATCTTCTTACTGCAAAATACCAATTTTTATTCTTCTCTCGATCTGGCCTATGATTTCCCATGCTAAGACCAAGCTCTAATCATTCCTTCTTCTCACTCGAACTTTAGATCAGACTCTTGCAGCCACTTGTGGCTTGGTAATTTTTTGAATTGTCAGCTTAGGTTGTTGTTGTCTAGATACTTCGATACATGTAGCTGCTGCTCTAGTCTGACTCAGATCTTCTGTCTCTTCTTCCACATTATGAACATCACTCTGGTTCTGTAAATCACCTTGACTCATCAAAGCTCCTCCCATTGGAACAACTGTCGACAATTCTCCTCTCTCATCTTCCATTGCTTCCTTCATTATTCTTCCTTCTGGAATTTTGGATATGTCGGCCTTTAACACTTTTACATAAAAATCAGTTGCTTTCAATATCGTATTAAGCCAATATCTCTTTTCCAGATGTCTCACCGCTATCCCAGTTGGAGCCTCCCATCTATACTGTATTTGCTGTTTTTTCAATTCTTCCACCAGAAAGGCATAATCCTTTCTGGCTCTCGACATTTTAGGAGGAATTTCTTTCAATGTCATTACTTCCTGTCCATCTACCTGAAGCTTGTTCTTGAAAGTCGCCTGTAGAATTTCATTACGTAGTGTCCTTGTAGTAAAATATATTACAATATCTCTTGGCAGATGTTTCTGTTTAGCAATCCAAGAATTGACACGATATATTTTATCAATTTGCATACCCAATTCCTCTTTTGTCACTCCTAACGTGTGCACAAATGCCTCCAACATCCTTTCTTTTAGATCTTCTTGTTTTTTCTCTTTTACACCTCTTAGTCTTAAAGCAAACTCCATATTTCTATATTGAATCATTAACACCTCAGCTTCAAAATTTTCAATATTATTTTGAGTCTTACCTATATCTTCACCCAAAGTTATCACAGACTGTTTAATTTCTTCCACCTCTTCCTCCAAAATTTCCATATTTCCTACCAGTCCTTTAAATGCAAATATCATATCATTCCTTAATTGCTGGTGTCGAGTAACAATCTCCTCTGAAACAGCCTGTATTTTTTCATTAATTTCATTAATTTTTAAGTTAAATTCCACAACAAGTTCATTTTTCATAACTTTTAAAGCTTCTCATAACTTTTCAGGTGTTAAAGTCTGTCGGGGTGTTGAATAAGAAGTGGGTTGTATTCTTGAAGTATAAACAGGAGGGTGCTCAAATCCTTTGTTAAAAACAGTCTTTCCAGGTTTAAAAGCCATTTAAGAATTAGAGTTAAACTTTTTGTTTTAATACAAAATCAGAGAGAGAGGAGAGAGTTCATCAAAATCAGGCATTTTCAGACAAAGGGCCAAATCCTTTATTAAAAACAGTCTTTCCAGGTTTTAAAGCCATTTAGGTTTTAAAATTAGATTTGTTATTTCATTCCAAAGTCAAAAAGAAAGAAAAAAAATTCCTCAGAGTTAGGCGTTTTCATACAAAGGGCTGCTAACGAAACGAAACGAAACTTTCATTCTAGCTTTCACTTTCCACGCCCTTTGAATCTTCAATCGCCATTTTGTTACTTGTTAGCTCAGTTAATTTGTAACTTCCGAAGTGAAAGTCAGCGTTGGAGTTAAAGTTAAGGTACTTGCCATTCGAGTCTCCTGCCTTTCTCTGACTGCTGTCTGCAATAAATCCAAGTGTTATAAATCCCATCTTGAAAGCAGAGCTGGTCGTGGCATCTTGCTCCGCAAAAGCGGAGGCATCCGAAGTCCTGGAGCAAATGACAGGCTGCCTGGGGAGCCCTCACCCTTCGCTCCCCAGATTGTCTCCTGGGGCACTAGGGGGGCTCTACCCTCACCTGTCGGCTCTCATCTCTCCCCTAAGCCTGGGGAGAAGATTTTCAAGCCGCCAGACAGCTGTTCTGGCGGCTTTACGGGACCTCGGAACAGGCGCTCAATGAGGAGCGTCCTCGATGCCTGCGGAGCCAAGCGGAAGTCCAAGAGTAATTATTTATTGTAGTCGGATTTGGTGTAGCTAAAAATTCGGAACAAACTATTGGAGACTCCTCTTGTATATAGTTATGCTGACTCTAATCTTCCTATTCTTGTGACATTGAAGGCAAAATTGCTCCTAGTCATGAATCTGAAGGAAATGTCAGTAGACTCTAGTTAACATAAGATATACAGGAGGATGAAAATTCTTTAGGTAAAATCTCTGTGAGTATTCCCTCTCAAATCATAATAATTATGTTATAATAACATTGGCATAGACTGTTGGGAAATTGGGAACGGGTAAATAGCCCAGGAAACTAGTTGGAACAGGAAAGTAATTTGGCTAGCTAGTTAGCTAGCTAGCTATCACATTGACAAAAAATGTTTTGAATACTGCCAGAATTGGAGAAGAGATCTCTCAATTGATGTCAGTGGAAAAATTAAACAATTTGATAGATGGTACATAAAATGTTGTGTTGGAGCTCTACTTGTATCTCTCTAAAGTGCCTTATGATATATAACATTTTCTTTGTATAGGCAGCTTCTGTCAATTTTCTCCAAATCTATACAATTCATCAGCCAGCATCTTGAATTTGTTCTGAAAATCCTCTGTGGACAGATTATTCAGGGAACCCGGGAGATTGCAGTGGAAAGGAAAAGTAATGAATTTCCCATTAAGTGTAACTTTTTATGTAAATGCAAAATCAAATGGTTTGAAACCATAGTTAAAATGTTCCTATGTGATTTCATATATAGCAGTGTTAAACATTTCAAACTCTATAAAGCAGTATATTTAAGTTACACATTTTGTTGCAAAATATTTCCAATAATTACATAAACATAGATTATGTAAATAAAAAACATACAAATGAAAAATAATTAGGAACACTTTTATTGTGTAAAAGCTGTATAAACGAGGAAACAACAAAGCTTTTTAAAAATTGGTGGGAAAGAACACAATTTTGGCTGTTAAAACATGAACTAATTTTTTTAAAAAAAATTAAATTTAAATTTAGAAAAAATGCAAAATGTAGACAAAACAAAATAAACTGGAAAACAATTAACTGGCACAGTTCTTAAACTAAAGAAAAATAGCAATCAAAATACAGTATAAAGATGTAAAAACAAACCAAACCAAGTGAAAGCAAAATGGTCAAATATTAAATGAATCAATAATTACTGGTTTATCAATCAAAAACGTATAGCAGTAAGGTATAATAAAATACAATACTCTATTGTAAAATACAATAAAATTAAAAAGGTTTATTTATTGTTATTTATTTATTTAATTTATTGGCTGCCCATCTAACCCTGGGCGGCTCACAGTTATAAAAATGTATCTATACATATGCAATTAAAACATAAATAATTAAAATCAAACATTAAAACTTAAGGACACATGGGGAATTCAGGGCAGGGGCGGGTTCCTCTTACCTGCCTACCAATGCGCTGCGTGCGCATCACATTTCACGCGTGTGCACGCTTGCTATGCGCGTGCATCCCCTCGCACGATTTTGCTTCTGCGCAAGCGCAGGAAGCAAAAAATCACCAAAAATTGTCAATTTTTTTTTAAAAAATGGTGCTGCGCGACAGACCGGCAAAGATGGAACCGGAGCTGTCGCGTGCAAATTGCGCAATCGGCGGACTGCTACCGGAATAACAGAGTGGACCGCACCGGTAGGAACCCACCCCTGATGCAGGGGTGCAGTGTGGGGAGGTGGAATCTGATGTTAATCAACCACCTCCACTGTGCTGGCAGTGCCAATTTGCAGAGCCAGGTCTTTAGACCCTTGTGAAAGAATAGAAGGATAATTTTATGGGTAGTTTTTAATTTATGACCATTTTTTTAACAACTGTTCACAGTTACAATGGCAATGAAAAAGGGACTTACAACCAGCCCTTACACTTAAGGCCATCACACTCTTCTTGTGGTCATGTGATCAAAATATGTGCACTTGGCAACTGGCATACAGTATATTTACAATGGTTGCAGCGTCCCGGGGTTGCATGATCATTATTTGTGATATTCCCAGGCAGATTCTGATATCCAAAGTCAAAGGGGGAAGCTAGATTCGCTTAACCGTCATAGCAAAAAGGTTGCAAAATTGGCATGACTCATTTAATGTCATATTGTTGAGCAATGGAAGTTCCGATCCCAATTGTGACAGTAAGTTGAGGTCTACCTGTGTATATGTAGAATATTTTGAACAAGCAAGAAGGTTCTCCATTTGCTGCATTCAAATGGCTTTCTTTTTGACTAGTTAGATAGATGCAGAATGCAAAAGCAGTTACATTATACTTCAGTTTAAAAATGGATTTATGAGAATATTAAAATGATTGAAGACCTTTCTATGAAACCGCATGCATTGGTAATAGGGCTATTTCATTTTATTTTATTTATTTTATTGTTTTATATATTCATTTAGAATGGACAAGGATGGAACTAAATGCCTAAAGCAGGGGTTGCCAAACTGTGGCGCATGTGCCAAACATGGCACATTGGATGATTACAAGTCGCGCATTCAAATCCCTTAGAAATGGAGAATGGTGGCAACAATGGACTGAGGTATACTGACAGAATCACCCAGGTGGCTTCAGGGTACATATGAAACAGGCAGCCGCGAACAAATGAGCCCCTCGGGAGTGCAGACCGCGAGCCAATCCAGCGCTCGCCCGAAGCCCAGCAATAAAAGGTGGGGGGAGTGTAGGCAGAGGAAGCGGGGAAGGACTACAACGTCCAGAGGCCCAGTGCACGATAGGTGTGTGCGTGCATAATATAGAAAGCCAGTGTGTATGTAACCTCTCCAGTGAATTAGGTCGTTTCTTCAAGTCTGAGCCGAGTGGGGCGCGAGGTGGTCTGGGGCAGGGGTGAAATGCTCCCGGTTCGCCCTTGCCTGTCGGTTGTCGCAGAGCTGATGGAGCCGGTGGCAGTCGCGGCGCGGAGCTTCCCCCGCCCGCTTCTCCCGCCCGCCTGGATGCCCACCTGGACGCTTTGCGCATGCGCAGAGGGCAAAAGAACTCAAATGGTGTCCAGGCGGGCGGGAGAAGTGGGCGGGGGAAGCCCCATGCCGTGACCGCCACCGGCTCCATTGGCTCTACGATGACCAACAGGCAAGAGCGAACTGGGAGCATTTCACCCCTGGCTGGAGGCGGGGAGACATCCTCTTTCCCTCTGCCTTGCACCCCTGGGACATGCAACCAATTGCTGATCTTCCCTGCTGGGATTAGCACAGGGGGGCTGACAGGGGTGCAGTTTGATTCTCCCTTCCCTTTCTCGGGGCTGCAGGATTTTTCCTTGCAAGAAGTCGTCGGATTGAGGAAAAAGGACAAAGGCTGTCGCTTTGCGGGCGATCGGCAAAGGTAACGCTAACACGGGGTTTGTGGGCAGCTTGTCAGAAGTTTCAGTCCACAGAGTTTTGAAAAGTTTCGTGCCACTTGTACTTGTAAAAGAGAGGGAGGGAGATTGAAATCAGCCCGGGAAAATGCTGTCTTGATTCTCGGCTTTGAAGCTGTTAGGTCCCTGACCATAACTAATATTGGGTAGGACAATATATGTTTTAGCTTTTAACAGCTATAAGTCTGTTTAGCTTAGGTGTTGCAGACTGCCACAAGAGGGAGCTAGAGTTCACAGCTTATTTCTATGGGAGTCCCTCTCTGTTTGTCTTTGGTCTCTACTACTGTGTGTGGTCTCTGCTACTCATTAGAGCAAGGCCTAGAGTATGTATGCTCTGCATTTCTCTCTGTGTTGTAGTTATGTATTATAGCTAAAATGTATTTGTACTTGATAGTACTTGGATTGTTATTATGACTATTAAGTGTATGACTTTGGACTGTTTATAGGAAAATGCTATTTCTCAAAGTAAACTTTTAACTCAAGTTAGTGTATCTGTGTGTGGCTGAGTACTTATTCACAACTGATCTCAATCTAAACGTTTCTGTATGCACAACCTTGATAAAACAAGGAATACTCTGCTAATACATTAACACAGGTTATGGGCCCAGAGAGATATTGAGAGTTAGTGTGAATATTCAGTTTCATACTCAGACAGCTAACTTGTGGTTTACTGTTAAATTAACAATGGCACAAGAACAGTCAACTAGCTTATCCCTGATAACCAGGTTAGATGGAACTAACTATGTTTCCTGGTCTATGAAGTGCAGCTTACTTTTGCGTAAAGAAGGATTATGGACTGTGGTTAATAATCCACCTGATATAACAGCTTGGGATCCAACAAATGATGAAGATAAGAAGAAAATAGCTGCCTTTAACCGGGATAATGAAAAGGCTCTTAGTATTATTGGACTGACACTGAGTGATCAGCAACTGGTCCATATTCATGGTGAAGATTCTGCTGCCAAGTGTTGGAGTACCTTAAAGAGACTTTATGTTCGAGATAGTGTTGGTGCGCACATACACCTTACACGTAAACTGTTCAGAGCACGTTTGTTAAAAGGTGGTGACATGTTAGCTCATTTGGAGTTTATGAAGAGAACATTACAAGAGCTACATGAAAAAGAACTGATTTTCTCAGAGTTGCATCAAGTTTATATTATTCTTTCTTCTTTGGATGACTCTTATGATGATTATGTGTCTTCACTGGAAGTTTTGACCAGAGATGAACTGACATTGACTGGCATAATAGGAAGACTGTTAGAAGAGTCTAGAAGAAGGCAAGATAGAAAACAACTGAGAGAGAAACCACCACAGGAAGAACAACGGTCTTCAACTGCCTATATTGTTAGGAAATGTTATTCTTGTGGGGCTAAAGGTCATATAGCCAGATTCTGTAAAATGGGTAAAAAGCAGAATGCTTGTAATATGCAGAGAGCTTATAATGATGTTAGTGTAGCTATATCAAGTACAAATAAAACTGTAAGCCATGATATCTGGATAATAGACAGTGGGGCATCTCAGTGTATAACTAAAAGTAAAGAGAGATTTGTTAATATGACTAAAAGTAACCAGCATGTATCATTAGCAAATGGCTGGAAATTGAGAGTATCTGGAGAAGGTAATGCATATTGTTCATGTATTAATGAAAGTTTACCAATGTTATATGTACCTAACCTTATATATAACTTACTATCTGTGAGAGAATTGGTAAAAGCAGGGTTTGTGGTAACTTTTCAGGGAGATAAATGTTTAATTGAAAAGCAAGGAAAAAGAGTTACTGCAAGATTGCATGATGGCTTATACATTATCCATGATAGTCCATTAAATAAGGCCAATTCAGTTTATGAAAATAGAAAGCCTCATGACGAATGTATTCATTTGCTCCATAGACGTATGGGACATTTAAATTTCAAAATTTTAAAGAAAACTGTTGAGTTATCTAATGGTATAAAATTAAAAACTTGTACAAGATATTTAAATTGTAATGCTTGCAATCAGGAAAAGAGCAAGGTAATTCCTGCAAACAGGTTAAATGGATTTAAAACCAAGGAACCATTAGAGGTTGTATTTGCTGATCTCATTGGCCCTAAGAAACCCAGTTTAGGTGGAGCCTGTTATATATTGAGCATAGTTGATCATTTTTCTAGATATGGTTTCTGTTATCTGATGAAAACAAAAACAGAAACATATCAGCATTTTGTAAACTGGTTAAGGTTTGTTGAACGAAAAATGAAAAAGAAACTGGTTAGTTTAGTAACAGATAATGGTACTGAGTTTACCAATAAGAGATTTGAAGATATGCTAAAGAGAGCTGGTATTGAACATAAGCGTTCTGCTCCTTTTCGGCCACAACATAATGCGCATATTGAAAGAAGAGGTCAGACATTACAGGCTATGTCTCGAACCATGATTTCAGATTCTGGTTTACCAGAAAGACTCTGGGGTGAAGCTATAATGTGTGCTAACCATGTTTTGAACAATGTAGTGAATGCAACAACTGGTGAATTGCCATTTACTCGTTGGTATGGTAGGAAACCAAATCTTAGTTATTTGCATACATTTGGTGCACCAGCATGGGTGCATATTCCCACACAAGTAAGGCGAAAGGGACAACATAGAGCACGGAAATTATGTTTTGTAGGGTATGAATCTAATCATAGATCATTTAGATTCTGGGAGCCAGGTACTACTAGAGTATATTGTAGTGCAAGTGCTAAATTCCTTGAGCATGTTGGATGGAGTAAACTGGAACAGGGAATACAAGGAACAAGATAGTATCGTTGTTGAGGATCCATTGTTTCCTGATGATTCTGATAAGAATAGTACTGATGATAGGATAGTGAAAGAATCCTCAATAGAGGAATCATCTATGGGTGATGTAGAAGATACCTCGATAGGGGAGGAAAAGGAAGAGGAAATTCCAACAACTTGTACTAAATTGCCTAGGAGGTCAACTAGGGAGAGACGTCCACCTGATAGATATCAGGCAAGTATTGTATGCCAGATTAATGTGGAACCGTCTAATTATAATGAACTTAAGCTGTATCCAACAAAGGAACAGGTAGCTTGGCAGGAAGCTATGAATAAGGAATTAAAATCTTTAAAGGATCTTGAGGTATATGATGATGTAAGGTTACCACCAGGTGAGCGTGCAATAGGTTGCAGATGGGTGTATAAATTAAAGACTGGTGTGGATGGCACTGTTACCCATAAAGCAAGATTAGTTGCTCAGGGATTTGCTCAATCAGATAAGGATTATGATGAGGTATTTGCACCTAGTCTGAGAGCAAATACATTGAGAGGAGCATTAGTTTGGGCAGCTAAAAATAAATGCATAATTAATCATGTAGATGTCGAAACTGCATATCTACATGCACCTTTACAACATACCATTTATATGAGAAAGCCATTAGGTTGAAAAGATGATGGAAAAAATGATTATTGGAAATTAAAGAAAAGTCTTTATGGTTTAAAGCAATCAGGTTATGAATGGAATAAATGCATTGTAAAAGAATTAGTTTCCATGGATTTTAAAGCTGGTATAGCTGATCCTTGTTTATTTAGGAGAGAGAAAGATGGTTTGATTTCTCTGTTGCTATTATTTACAGATGATATAGCGATTATAACAAAGACTGAACAAGAAGCAAATGATATTGTTTCTGAATTACAAAGAAAGTTCAAGATTAGAAATTTAGGAGAAATTAAACATTATTTGGATCTTGATATAATGAAGACAAATAGAGGATTCAAAATTTCGCAAGCTAAGAAGATTAGCCAATTGTTAAAAAGATATAACCTGGAGAATTGTAAAACTGCTAAGACACCAATGGATCAGGGATTTACAAATAGTGATACTAAATGTCCTGTGTTTGATAAGGAGATATATCAGTCTCTAATTGGTAGTCTCTCATATTTGAGTAATTGGTCTAGACCAGATATATCTTACAGCGTAAATCAACTGGCTAGATATAATGCTGAACCAAATGAAAGGCATTGGCAAGCAGCTAAACGAATACTTAGATACCTAAAGCACACAATACATTATTCTTTATATTTAGAACCGAGAAATGAATTAGTGTTAACTGCATATGCTGATGCAAGTTTTGCTACTGATGCAATGACTCGCAAATCAACATCAGGTATAGTGGTAATGTTGGGTAATGCTTTAATAGGGTGGAAATCTATTAGGCAACAACATATTAGTTTATCCACTATGGAAGCAGAATTCTCGAGTTTATCATTAATGTGTACAGAATTGGTGTATTATAAACAATTGTTAAAGGATATAGGAATTACTGTACAGGAGCCATTTATTGTGTATGAAGACAATCAATCTGCCATTAGTATGGCTAATAGTTTAGCTGTGAAAACAAGGTCGAAACATACTGATTTGAGATATCTGAATGTTAGACAATGTGTTCAAAATAAAATGGTTAAGTTGGAATACTGCATGACTGAACAGAATATTGCAGATCATTTCACTAAAGCGCAAGGTGCAATTAAACATAAAGAGTGTTGTGAAAACTATGGTTTAAAGATGTAAGGTATTATATATTGACCTACCCAAAGGGGAGAATGTTAGGTCCCTGACCATAACTAATATTGGGTAGGACAATATATGTTTTAGCTTTTAACAGCTATAAGTCTGTTTAGCTTAGGTGTTGCAGACTGCCACAAGAGGGAGCTAGAGTTCACAGCTTATTTCTATGGGAGTCCCTCTCTGTTTGTCTTTGGTCTCTACTACTGTGTGTGGTCTCTGCTACTCATTAGAGCAAGGCCTAGAGTATGTATGCTCTGCATTTCTCTCTGTGTTGTAGTTATGTATTATAGCTAAAATGTATTTGTACTTGATAGTACTTGGATTGTTATTATGACTATTAAGTGTATGACTTTGGACTGTTTATAGGAAAATGCTATTTCTCAAAGTAAACTTTTAACTCAAGTTAGTGTATCTGTGTGTGGCTGAGTACTTATTCACAACTGATCTCAATCTAAACGTTTCTGTATGCACAACCTTGGTAAAACAAGGAATACTCTGCTAATACATTAACAGAAGCAGTGTTTTATTGAGTGTACTAGCCTGGTTTTTGTATTGAGAGTGATTGAAAGACAGATTCAAGATTAAATATATATTACGTTTGTCAAATTTTGAAATGGCGTAAATTAATTAATTGAATTGCGTGATTGAGTTATTCCTTTTCCTCCCTTAAGCAAAGCAGATCCTACCCCTATCCCTATTTTACAACCCCAAACGTGAAAGTAAGAAGGTAAAAAGCGTGCTTGAGTTGTATGGCGCATCTGAACTCGTCTGTGAAAAAATTGGCGCATGGTATGCTTAAGGTTGGCCACCACTGGCCTAAAGTAATACTGAAAGGCAGCAAAACAGGTTTCAAACTGATTCTATGAGGCAAACATCCAGTTCAAAATTATTCTGAATCTTTGAAGTAGGATAATTTAATCAAAATATACATTTGAAGAGTAAATTGGCAGTCAAAAAAGCCATATGATATGTTATGATAACATAACAGGAGATATTTGGAGTGGGGCAGTATAACTAAATATAAATAAAATGGGAGAAATAGAGGGCCTGATACTAGAGAAGAACATAAATGAATATAACAAACTTGGAGGCGTGGAACCAATGCTATGCAATGACCGTAACTTCCTTCAATTATATTAATCTTTGACCTTTGGTTCCGTGTTTGCAAATAAAGTTGTTTATTCTACATTGCTTCAGTACCCAGAACATCTCCTTGTCCTGATGAGAAACTTATATCAAAAAACTACAGTACTGTCAGAGCATAACAAAACAGACTGGCTCCACGTTAGGAAATGGATGAGAGATGGCGGTGCTCTATACATGTGAATGACAAAAGTAAGTGAACCTGTAGCATGATTAATTCCTTTAAAGGGGAAATTAGAAACCACTAATTTCCAAGGCTGATCTTCACAATACTGTTATGTGGAAGTATGGTCTAAAGCAGGGGTGGCCAAACTATGGCTCTTTGAGGGCCTGTGGACTTCAACTCCCAGAATTCCTGAGCCAGCCATGCATGCATGGCTGGCTCAGGAATTCTGGGAGTTGAAGTCCACAGGTCCTCAAAGAGCTATAGTTTGGCCACACCTGGTCTAAAGTATGTGTATGTCTCTCTCTGTGTGTATGTCTGTCTGTCTGTCTGTCATCTATCTATCTAAAACTTTTTAAAAAGAAGGAAAAACTAATAGGAATTAATATAAAGTAAGAAAGAAAAAGAAAATGAAAAAAATCAAAGCTAAAAGCACCAAAAAAGAAAAAAGAAAGATAAAAAATAAAAAGCTGCGCCCTCGTGATGATTTTCTAATAATTCCTCATGTATTTTGTTTTTGTCTGATGCTTCTCTTCTATACCATGCTTCTTGAACTGAGATCTGCAAAGGAGTTTTCAGGCACAACCTGTGTTTATATCTATTCCATATTCTAAATATGGAATGTCTAATAAAATGTCTTTTAAAATACACATTAATTTTAACTTTATTGTACCGTAACTATCCATGTCATCCAAACTTCAGTTTATGACTTTTTAATTCTAAGTCTCATTTCTCAACAGCATCCATTATTTTATCCAGAGCAAACAACAAGCTGCGAAATATAACTTCAAATCTTCTAAACCCAGTTCTCTTTTTTCCTTTGTATTCTGTAACACTTTATATTTAATTAGTATTTTTTTCCTTTGCCATATAGATATATCTTTTACCACTGTTTGATTGGTACATCAGTTGTCAAAAAGGATATTGTCTGAAACAAAAATATTCTCAGCAAAAGAATCATTTTCATCACAGTGACAATTTTAATTTCCCCCATCTTAATAGGTCATTTGTAATTCCATTCCATGACACTTTTTATTTTATTTTATTTTATTATTTTTCCTATTTTTATTACTTTTATTACTTTTATTAAGTAACTCAAGGCAATGAACATACACAATACTCCTTCCTTCTCCTATTTTCCCCACAGCAACTACCTTGTGAAGTGAGTTGGGCTAAGAGAGATTGATTGGCTCAAAGTCAATCTTCCAGTTTCTATTTTGAAATAACTTACAATTCATATTACCTATGTCAGGTAATATGTCAGTAATACCTAATATTTTACTTCATTCTCAATCTTAAATTTTCTTAATTAGTTTTATTTGCTTTTAATTTCATATTTTCATTGACAACCTTGTCTTTTGATTATTTATTTTAAAATCTGCTAATATACCAAAGTTAATTTTCCCATTGTTTCTTCTCCCTCTAGTAGAACTTCCAAATCCAAATGCAAATGCCCTTAATTTATAAGTTTCTTTCTTAATCTTATCTCCTATAATTGTCTCATCTTTTCGTATGTCGCTATTTAGTACTTCAGGAACTAAAATGACAAAGGTGGTAACTGAAAACAATCTTGTCTTGTCATTTTTTTGTATATTACAAGTTTTTGTTAGTTCTCTATTAACAATTATTTGTGCTTTTTTGTAAAGTATGAATTGATCTTATTCATTTAATAATAATATATCCAAGGCTCATATGTTCCAGAATTCTAAACAAGAAAATCCAATTCAAATTATCAAACACCTTCTCTAAATTTAAGACTATCAATGCAGTTTGTTTTTCTTTTTTTCCCCTCGTACTCCAAAATATCCAAAACATTTCTAATATTAATAATAATAACTGAGTTGGAAGGGACCTTGGAGGTCTTCTAGTCCAACCCCCTGCTTAGGCAGGAACCCTACACCACTTCAGACAAATGGTTATCCAACATCTTCTTAAAAACTTCCAGTGTTGGAGCATTCACAACTTCTGGAGGCAAGCTGTTCCACAGATTAATTGTTCTAACTGTCAGGAAATTTCTCCTTAGTTCTAAGTTACTTCTCTCCTTGTTTGATAATAATAATAATAACAGAGTTGGAAGGGACTCTGGAAGGAAGAGTTGGAATATTATTTCATTTCTCAGCTTTTTGGTTAAGATCAAATGAATTGAATATTATTTTGTAATTGTCTTTTAGATAACTTGCATTTGTCTTTTTGAATACAGTCCTATAAAATTATCTTTAAACTTTCAGCCAAAATCACAATAAACAATTTATAGCCATTATTCAATAAAGATATTGATTGATAATTTCTTGTTAAAGGCTAATTTTGTGCCTATTTAGATATTAATGCTATTTAAGCTTCTTTTTCTACCTATCAAGAATCTTTCCATTCTGTAGAATAAAGTTCATTGTTTGTTGTAAAGATTATAAAGACACATCCTCAAAATATTTATAGTAAGAAGCTGCCAGCCCATCTGGACCAGGTGACTTTCTTCTTTTAGTCTGTTTAATAGCTTTACTTACTGTTATAGATCCATTCAAAATTTATCTCAATTGGCCAACCATTTGTTTGAAAGTATAGAGCATGGGTCCTCAAACTAAGGCCCAGGGGCCACATGCGGCCCGCCGAAGCCATTAATCCGGCCCGCACAGGACTACGAGGCTGCCCTGCCCACATTGCCCCGCCTACCCTTTGGCCGAGTGCAGAACTTATCTCCGTGAGCCCCGTGGGCTGGAACTGAAAGGTAAGGCCAACAATTTTGGCCTGCAGAGACGTTCTGGAGGCGGGGAAGGTGAAAAACAGGGTGCACAGATGCCCCAGGCGGACAAAAAACTGGTGAAAACAGCCCATTTTTGGCCAAAAACTGGGCCATTTTTGGCCTGCAGGATGCTGCTGGAGGCGTGGGAGGTGTAAAATGGGGCACACAGATGCCCCAGGAGGCCAGAAAATGGGAAAAACAGGGCCATTTTTCACCTCCCCTGCCTCTAGAAGATACATAAACAGATAGAGAGACACAGAGAGAGAGATTTCTCAAGCTCCTTGGGGCTGAGAAGAATCGCTGCAAAACTGAGTTTCCTGAAGTGGACCACTAGACTCCTAAACAACTAAAAAAAACGATCTAGTAAAAAGAAAAGTCAACCAAAAGAGCAACATGCAAACAAAAGCAAATAAAACACCCCCAGGAGCAAAACAAATGAAAGTTTAATTTGTGTGCATTGTTTAATGGACTGTTAAATTGGCCACACCCACCTAGTCACGTGATCACCTAGCCACACCCACCCAGCTGGTCCGGCCCCCCAACAGCCTGAGGGACCCTGAATTGCCCCCCCTTTTTAAAGTTTGAGGACCCCTGGTATAGAGTTTCCTGCTTGAGCAGGGGGTTACACTAGAAGACCACCAAGGTCCCCTTCCAACTCTGTTATTCTGCTGTTCTAAGTAATCTTTGGTAAATTCTGATTACAGAAATATCCATCCACTTTTTTGAGGAAATTTCTTGATCTTTCCATATAGTAGTATACTGATGAAACCTTTCTTTTTGCATATTTGCATTATCTGTTATTACAATATTTCCTTCTTGTAACATCCTTCTTGTCACTCTTTTTGCAGCTTTTATGTTAACAATTTCCCTGGTTTATTTGCAAATTCCATGTTTTGTTTTATATGGTTGATCTTTATTTCCATCTCTCACACTGTTAACATAGATAATTGTCTCTGTAAAAACTTAATTTGGTAATAGTTGTCATCCCTGGAACTTTTTTAAATTCTTTTTTTAATCTTATCCAAAATCATTTGAATTTTCTCTTGCCTTTTCTTTTTAAGTTCACTATTGTTGTATAAAATATCCTCTTATTTTATTTGCGTACTAAACCATCTTTACCTCTTTTTTTCTCAAAAAAATCCTTTAACTTCTTTTGATAGTCCTCTACAATTTCCTTTTATAAGAACAAATTCAATCTCCACTTAAAAGGCCAATTTTAAATTTTAAAAGTTAAAGTCACTCGATTGTTGTGTAAAAAAGTCTTTGATAATGTCTCGACTTCATAAAAATTAATAGCCAAAGTCTTAGAAATCCAAATCATATCTATTTTTGAAGATTTTTTATGTCTTGCAGAAAAATATTCTTTGGAGTCACCATTTTTATATCTCCATGCATCAACAAGCTCCAAATTATTTGTTCAACAAGAACAACAAAAATTTGGTAGTTTACCTCGTGTATTTTAAATATTTTTCTCAAAAATTCTATCTTTTGTAGGAAAGCCATTTCATTCCAATCTCCCAGAACACACTAATTTTCATAACAAAAGTCCAATTATTTCTCCATAACTTCAGTTCAAAATAGGCTATTTTCACATCTCTGAATATCTCCCTGAATTTTTAAGAACTTTTCCATCAGGCAGTATACTAGAAGCTCTGCCATGAAGGCAGAGGAATCAAGTAAGGAAATATTTCTGAAATGATGACCCACTGGATCACGGGTTGTCTAGTTATATATTCAATCTTTCACACTATATATCAAAAGCAATCAAGTATTTATGTTCCTTTTTTATTGTAATACCTGTTTGATCATGTTTACTAAGTTGTCTTTTGTAACTGTTCCAAAAGTTCAAAGATCATTGGGAAAGAGAATCAATCCAATATTGTTACAGAGTTCAAAAGTCTGAATTCATGAACCACTCTCATCTTTCTACATGACAAAAAAAGTTTCCCTTGAGGTTGGAGATGTATTATGTAATTGTTATCAGTAAGTACCTTTGACGAAGCCAACTTGTGCAGATGTAGGGTCCTGGGCTTCTGGAACCATGTTTATAGTATACAAACATAGGAATTTACATTTTTTCATGAGTGGCTTCTTTATTTATTTATTTATTTATTATTTATTTATTGGTCGCATTTGTATGCCGCCCACTCCACAGAGACTCTGGGTGGCTCACAACAATAAAAATTCACATGCAACAACAAAGATAAAAAGCATTAAAAACAATGATTATTAAAACTTTAAAAAACATTAAAAGAAACAATTTAAAAACCCATACAATAATTCATTCATGGGGCCAAGAGTGCTCGATGTTATATTAAAATCATTGGCCCCAGGCCCGTTGACAAAACCAGGTTTTTAGTGCTTTTCTGAAGGCTGGCAGCGTGGGAATAATGCGGATCTCGGGGGGTAGTGTATTCCAGAGAGCCGGTGCTGCCACAGAGAAGGCCCTTGTTCGTGGGCCTGCCAGCCGACATTGTTTGGCTGAAGGGACCACCAGCAGACCAACTCTGTGGGCTCTAATTGGTCTTAGGGAGGTATGTTGGTGAAGGCGGTCTTGGAGGTAAACTGGTCCTAAGCCATGTAGGGCTTTAAAGGTAATCACCAGCACCTTGAATTGCGCTCGGAGACCTATGGGCAGCCAGTGCAGCTCTCGAAGGATGGGTGTCACATGAGTGTATCTAGGGATACCCATCAATACATGCGCTGCTGCGTTCTGCACTAGCTGTAGTCTCCGAACGTTCTTCAAGGGTAGCTCCATGTAGAGTGCGTTGCAGTAGTCAAGATGTGAGGTAACAAGGGCATGAGTGACTGTAAGTAGTGCCTCCCGGTTAATTGGGTCTATTGTCTGAGTTGGCAAAATATGTTTGCAAATAATGGCCAGATGTAATGGGCTATAATAATTCTGAGATGCTTTCTCCACTTCCATTCCTTTTTTTGGACTCAGATTTTTCTGTATACCGTATTTTTCGGAGTATAAGACGCACAGGAGTATAAGACGCACCTTAGTTTTGGGGGAGGAAAACAAGGAAAAAAGGCCTCTGCCTCCAAGCAATTTGCCAAACAGCAAACAGCACAGATGATATACACTGTTTGCTGTGTATTTCTGTGCATGTGTGCTTGACCCATAGAAATAGCAAAGAATTGGAGAAATGTACATTATGCCAGAAAGTTTTCTTAAATGTAGTCACACTAACTGCTCCCAATTATTTAAATAGATCTACTCCAAGGTAACTAAACTCTAATACTAAACAGGACACTGTTACATTTCATACTATACTTGTACAGAGCTGTTAAAATTCAATTAAAATTTCTGGAAGTATACATTATTCTCTATTATTTAAAAGAAGATACAATAGCACTGGGCCTCTTCAGAGCAAGCATTTATTTTAAAAAGCTTCTTTATTTTGTTAAGTTGTCTAGATTTACAGGGATCTCCAACCTTGGCAACTTTAAGACTTGTGGACTTCAACTCCCAGAATTCCACAGCCAGCAAAGCTAACAAAGCCACAAGTCTTAAAATTGCCCCTGGCTCTAGAACAATAATAAAGCAGTCTTTAAAAAATAAGTCTAATAATTTGAACATTCTACTGACATTTATAGTTATTCACTTACCCCCTTCCATCCAGTTCAGCAAAAAATAAAAATCTGTGAGTCTCTCCCAGCTATTTGCCTCTTTGCAGTTTCACTTTCATTTTCCCACGTGGCAAGTCAGCTGTAGGACGGGAAGTGCTAGTGACTTGCTTTGCTTTACAGGCTCTTCCCTCTTTGCTGCAAACAGGTAAATTGCTGGAAGACAGAGGCCAAAGGGTGGGGGTGGCTGGGTGGGTGGGGCTACATTCGGTGTATAAGACGCACCCAAGTTTTCACCCTCTTTTTGGGGGTAAAAAGGTGCGTCTTATACTTCGAAAAATACGGTAATTTCTCTTAGACCATTGCCTAGGCCAGTGTTGGTGAACCTTTTTTTCCTTGGGTGCCAAAAGCATGTGTGCGCATGCGATAGTGTGCGTGCTTGTGGCCACACCCATAATTCAATGCCCCCCACACGCCCCGCCCCCATGCGCATGCATGTGCATCCCCGCGTTGCCCCGCCCCCCCCCATGCATGCACACACAACCCCACCGTGCTCCCACGCATGTGCGCACACAACCTCACCACGCCCCATTTTGGGCCTAGCAGGCTCCGTGAAGCCTCTGGAGGACGGAAACGGCCCGTTTTCAGACTTCCGGTAGGCCCGTTTTTCACCCTCCCCAGGCTCCAGAGGCTTGAAGCCTGGGGAGGGCGAAAAGCCCCCCCCCCCCGGAGCCTCCGCGTGAGCTCTGTATTTACCTGGCATCCAAAATGGGCTATGTGGAGACTTCTGGGAGGGGAGGGGCAGCATGGGTGGGGCCAGCCAAAAATCAGCTAGCCAGCGCACATATGCGTGCTGGAGCTGAGCTAGGGCAATGTCTCACGTGCCCGCAGATATGGCTCTGCGTGCACCTATGGCACGCGTGCCATAGGTTCGCCATCACAGACCTAGCCTGTGGCTTTTTCCTCATGTTTCCCAAAGTTATTCTCATCTCATATCCCAGTACAACATTAATAGTTTGTTTGTGAATCCAGAATCCATTAGGGCAGGAGAATGTTTATCTGAAGTAAATCAAATAGGATGAATAGCCAGTGCTTTGAATTGTATATCAGAAGTCTTCTTAATTGTTGGATAACCCAAATTTGAGCTCCTAAAGTGGGATCCTGAGATTCCTGAGAAGGCAGGCTTGGAACAATCAGGGCACTTGCTTGCAAAATGGCACTTAGTTCCACAAGCATTTCAGGAATTTTTTTCAGGGTAGATAAATGCAAAATGTTCAGAAATACTACAATATAAATAGAGACCAAGCATGTATGTACCCTCAATCTAATGCATCCGGTATTTCTTGTTGAACCAGCTCATCCTACAGTTCATTAAATAAGTTTATTTAAACTGATCAATTAAAGCCACCCTTCTCCAGTGCACATTTCTAGAATAATGTTAAAAGTCCATTTGCCTGTGCTCACCTTGGCACAATTTACAAATTCGAGCTGTTTGATTATTATGGTCTTCAAAGGAAGATACCAGTTTAAGCATAAAATTAGCATAATTGTCTAAAACAAGGTTAATATTTTCTGTGATTGAATTTGCTCATTTTGAAGCTTCATCTATCGAAGTCCAGGTATAAATCCTATCTGGAAAATTTAGTTGATCTTATGAGAATATAAATAATTCTTATTTAGTGAAGAAAGCTTTGAACTTCTTTTTAGTCCTTCAAATTTATTGGCAAGAAATTAGGAAAGTGAAGTAGTACTGTATCATCTGGGTAATTGTTGGAGTCAAATAATCTGGGCATCTTTCTAGTTCTGGTGCAAGTCCACTTGATTCATCAATTGCAGAAAAACATTGGTGACCCATTCAACAGTCAGTTACTTAGCAACGTGATCTTTTGTCATTGGGTCAAAGTAATCAAACAAGATTGTCTCCCTAGCAAAAAAAAAAAAAAGTAAAAATTTCCCTTAGAATTTAATATAAGACTTCTCTAGTAGTCAGGACTAAAAATTATCAATGTGAGGAAAAAATTCCTCATTTCAGTAAGTATTAGTTATTTTAACACAGGTTTAAATAACCAGAATTCTAACAAGTACTTTACTTTCAAAGAACTTAGTTCGACACAAATTCTTCTCTTTCTCACATTCTTTCAGTGTAAATGGGAGCCATAAGCTGATCATGAATAAAAATGTGTTGTATTTCATTGTAAATTTATTATTAAAATTTATATCTTGTATTCTGGCAATAGAGAAGTGAAGTTGACCAATTTTAAAATATTTTGTAGAATTAATGCCTATGGTTTATTGAAAAAGTAGAGATTAGAATGAAGCTATGGGATGTATTGTGGGAATTGGCTGGACTAATTTATTCCGTGTGATTTCACTTTTAAAAATATTTTCACTCAATGAATAAAACTATTCTTAACAGAAATAAAACATACTTATTAAGCATCTAAAGAATTTAAGTAGGCATCCTATTTTGTATCAAGAAAACATGTAGATTTGAGTGTATATTTTATAATTGCTATGAATGTCTTACCTCTATAATTTCACAGTAAAAAGTATAATTAATGCAAAAACTATCCATTGTGTCACATTTATCTGTGGTTGTCACTTGCAAAAATATTGCTACATAATATTAATTCAAACTCCCAATAGTTTTACATATCTTGACCCTTCCTCCCAGACCACCACCCAGAGGTGGCAGATTGGGGAGAAAGGACTTTCAAGAGAGTAACAAGTTTGAGTAGCATGCCCACAGCTCCCAGTCCTGGACTGCCGGTGTGATATCATTGCTTTTGATATGTGCAAGACCATAAGCAAGGCACTTGAACTTCAAAAAGGACAGGGAAGTGATTAGGAGGCAAACAGAAGCTGAAGGTGTGAAGTTGAGTAGTCTTGTCTCTTTGAAGTCAGAAAGTACAGTCACAGCCAGATAATTTCCCACATAAGAAATTGCTTCACTTTGTGGTAGAGTTTCAGGTCCCAATTAAAGTTGTTAAGCAAGGACTATCTGTAATATATTTCAAAGCTGATAAGCTTTACTTTAAAAACCTATAACTTAGATCTGCTGAGAATCCATTTGCAACTGCTAAATAGTGTACCAATGTTTTGTATCCAACATGCAGAAGAGCCTTTACATTAGCCAGACATATAATATTAATTTCTATTACTTTTATATATCAATTTTAATCCATTGTATTTTGTATAAATGAGTTCCATATTTCATTATACCCTGGTGGCACAGTGGTTAGAAGGCAGTATTGTAGGCTAATTCTGCTCAGAGTCTGCAGTTCGATACTGACGGGCTCAAGATTGACTCAGCCTTCCATCCTTCCGAGGTTGGTAAAATGGGAACCCAGATTATTGGGGGCAATATGCGGACATTGTAAACTGCCCAGAGAGTGCTGTATAGCACTGTGGTGGGCAGCATGTAAGTCTTAAGTGCTATTGCTGTTCATTATATTCGTCCATGCAAAATCTACATCTGTAGGCATTCTGCTCATAAGTGTAATCAAGTCTTTAATCCATTGAGTGAATGGGGCATGCACTTATCTTTCCAGCATTGCAGTATCAGTTTTTTATCCATTGTAAGACGAATCCATTTATTTCTTACAGTTGTTAGATTCCACTAAGTATATAGTTTAAGAGAATATTATTCTTAAAAATACTAGATTTTGTCACACAGCCATGTTTATATAGACCACTATTTCTTCCCAAAACATGTTAAATATAAGACATTATAAAAGCATGTGTTTGAAAGAAGCATTATTTTATTACACTTCTAGCAAAATGCTTAGACCATCCTTTTTTGAAAAAACACAGTGGAATCCATTACGTTCTAAATATTACTTTTTTTGTCAAATTAAGTCATATTTTGAAGTCCATTGACACTCTTGCTATAGAAGTTAAGACATTCTCTCATTGTCTAGGCAACAGCTAATTCTTTATTCCACTCATTTCTTACATCTGCATATCATCTTGGTATGATATTTGAATGCTAATTTGCATTGCTATGCAGGCTTCACATCTGTGAGAAAACATGATCAATTCAAACATAACAGGTCATTACTAGATATTTGTTATAGGTCATAAAATGAATTGGTTTAAGAGGACTATTGATGGCCAAAATAAATTAATGGATGAAGTTAATGTCAACTAGAGGCCCTGTAGAAGGGTTGTAAGAATCTAAAAACATAAAATGTAATCTTACCATATTTAAAATGTACTTCAGATATTGTTTATCTACAGAAAATTTATTTAATGGAACAGGCTGCATCTCTATTAATGAAGGCTTGTGTGGGCTGGTTTATCTTACAAATACTTTGATGAAGTCTAAAGGTGTGGCTATTTTGATGTGAAAAGGGTTCAGCCCAGTGGTGAAATCTAAAAGTTTTCCCTATCGGTTCTGTGGGTGTGGCTTGGTGGGTGTGGCTTGATGGTCATGTGATTGGTTGGGCGTGGCTTGATGGTCATGGTCATGTGACTGGGTGAGCTCAAAAACCAACTTTCACACATCACACACAAACAACACAAAAGCCACACAACTGATACACACAGAATAGAAAAGCACACAAAATGGCTCGTGCAACAACCTCACAGAGCCACAAAGAGCTCAAAACCAACTTTCAGACTTCACACACAAACAACACAAAAGCTACACAACGGACTCACACACAATGCAGAAGCAGCTGGACTTCACACAAAATGGCCCCTGGAACAAGCAGGAACCTCACAGAGTCACATTTGGGGCGAATAGGTAGTAAAAAATGCTTTTAAAAAGTTTTTTTTAAAAAAGATTCCGATCCCCTTCTCAGTTGATCGTGGAAACTTTTCTTTTTACTTTTTAAAGCATTTTTTTTACTACTGGTTCTGCAAACTGGTATCATTTCACCCTGGTTCAACTAGAGATGTAAAATTTCCGGAAATTTTGAAGCTTGGAAAAAAACCCATTTTTTCCCGTTTTTTTCAGTGAAAAAACGGAAATTTTCGGAATAATTGGACTTTTTTGTCTTTTTAAGATTGAAAGTCATTCTGTTACTTTAGGAACATAAAATATGACTATGGACAATTTGACTTGGCATAAAATTATCAAAACTAGCATGTTAAAAATATAGTGTAGCCAAATAATTATCACAAACAGAATTTACTTTTTTATAATATTTATTTGTAACAGAGGGAGCAACAATCTCCTGAACTGCTTACTAGTTTATGTGGAACAGCCAAAAAGCCTCCACAAAACAATTTTCAGAACCAAAAGTAACAATTTTTCATATTTCCTCTCCACAGTATTAAATAAAAATAAAAATAAAAACCCCATTCTCATAAAAAGAATTGAAGATGGGGGAAGTGTTAAGAAGAGAGTGGGACTAAGTTTCAATGGACATTTAATCAGAATCATTTTCTGAGCTGAAATTGTCAGTATCCGTCTCTGCTTCTATAGCTACTCTTTTTTGTCATCACAATTAGGAACTTCTAAAAATCCAACATCAAGTCCTAAATGTGATGCTTGTTTTGTGATCCAGTCAAATGCAGTAGCAGTGTTATCATCATCACTTATGTTTGCACCTATGAATCTTGGATCCAACAGATTTGCAGCAGCATGAATTGGATGACAACAAAATTCTTCCCTTTTTTAGTAAAATCTTTCACTTTACTTTCTTCTATAGTTGTAAGTGGAGATATACTGAGATTTTCAAAAACAGTTGTTTTTATCTTGGTCATTAGATAAGGAATTTCTGACAAAAGTGCACTATCTGATTCAGATGCAGTGATTGCTGCAGCAATTGGCTTTAGAATCTTCAGGGAATTTTGCAGCTGAACTCAGAAGACATCCTGATCAAGAACAGTGTTTCTTACACTCCTGGATACTTTAAGATCTTCAACTATTACTGTTTCTTGAAGAGCTTCTTTGTTTTTTAGTAAACTTTCAAAGGAGATCACCACTCCAGCCCACCAAGTTTTACTGCAGAGCTTCAGCGTAACTATGCTATTCTTTGCATTTTTTTTCGACTTGCTGCTTCTTGAAAACTGCAGCTACAATATGAGTACCTTTTACATGTTTAATAACTTCTTTTGTTCGTCTATAGACCATTTGAAGGCTGTCCAACTTCATAATATCATTAAAAAGCAAGTTTAGCCCATGGGCTGCACATCCTATTGCAGTGATATGTGGATACTTCTCCATTATGATTTCCCATGCTGCTTTCATATTGCTGGCATTGTCAGTAAGCAAAGCAAATACTTTACCACTCCCAATTTTCTGTAGAACAACACAGATTTTACAGCTGATATACTCTGCAGTATGTCTGTTCTATCCTGTTTCAATGCTTTTGTAAAAAACTGGCTGAGGTGTTGTTATAACAAAATTTATAATTCCTTCTCCTCTCACATTTGTCCATCTGTAAGTAGTGCAAGACACAGTGCTTCATTAATTTTTCCTTCCACTGATTCCATTACACATTCATATTCTGACTCCAAAAGAGGCTTGCTCAAAGAATGTCTGCTGGGCAATTGGTATGATGGTCTTAATAATTTCAAAGCTTCCTGCCAGTATGTATTTTCAGTTATTGAAAACGGCGTTCCAGAAGAATATATTGCTCTTGCAAGAGCTTGATCAATTTTTTCCTGATCTTCAGGTGTCTATAAATGAAATTAGTGAATAATTTTTGGATGCAGCTGTCTTCAGTATCTGTTTACTTGAAGATGCTGCTGATGGGACAACACTTTGTGTTGCTGCTGACGTTATAGATGGAGTAGAAAGAGGACTTCTTGAACGAGAACGTTGAGAAAAACTATGTGCATTGTCATCATTGTTGTCCTCTCCACTTTGATCCATGAAGGATTTTTTAATATCTATAGGACACTTGTTTCATACAAGAATGTGTTTTGTCATCCTGGTAGCATTTGGAAATGCATATTTCATCGGACAATATTTGCAAATCACATTTTTCTTTTCAGAAGAACTTGTAATGTGAAAATGCCTCCATATACTAGATGTTGGTCTCACCATTTTTCTGAGGGGAGTAGGAAATAAAAACAAGAAAACATGACTACTTTGCAAGAAGACACTAATCTATGGTTGTGTGTGGGGTTCACTGGGGGAAGAACCAGATTACTGGTAATTAAATTATTATTTACACAAAAGTTTATAAAGATAAACTAGTGTAGCTAAATGATTCAGTTTTCTGGATCCAGATAAATGTAAACTCTTACTTTTTTAAATTAAGTATATACTTTCAGGTCCTTTTTGTTGCTCTGTATTTTCTTCCAATGCTTTTGAGGCCTAGTGAAGAGAACTGAACAAACCAAACACACCCACTAACATGCAAAAGCAAAACTGAAACCTTTTTCTTGTTAGAATAGCAGCATCTCCCAAAGGAAGAAATGCATACTGTTCTTGCATTGGAGGGTTCAGTTTGTTACCTAGGACTTGCTTGTCCTCACTCAGTGCACAGAAATTAGAATAATCAGATATCATACATTTTTTTTAGAAATGATTTGGAAAATATTTGAATACCCTGTCTTAAAATATTTTATTCATCACGTTAAAATAAAATATTCCACAATGTGTTTTTTTTTCTTTTTTCAATTTTTCCAATTTTTTGGAAAAAAACAAAAAAGCCTTCAGGAAAAAAACGAAAAAAACCCAGTTTTTTCCCGAATTTTTCCGGTTTTTTTCCAGGCCTTCACATCTCTAGGTTCAACCCATGTACAATGCGTTGTCAGGGATGTAAATTTATTGGTCGCATTTGTATGCCGCCCACTCCACAGAGACTCTGGGCGGCTCACAACAATAAATGAACATTATTTAATTTTATGTGCTAAAGTAACAATAATAGCTATGGTTAATGTTTATGAACATAATCTATATTCTCTATTTTTATGTTTTATGTTTATATTATGTTTTCAACACTTGAGTGAATGTGTTTGTAACAAAGTGGTAATGCAGAAGATTTCAATAAAATATTGGATCCTAAGCCTGATAGAAATACACTGGTACAAAAAAGTGAATCATTAGTGAGAAAAACAAAAAATATTTATGTAGAATAAATGAATTTAATAGAATTCATTTATCCTACTAAAGAAGAATGTACATTTAATCAAAGTGTGCAGCAAATTTTAGGCATGATTTTTTTTAGTATTGACTTTATATCACCAAATTCAAGAGTGTAATATCAGTGTTCGTTATGTATCAGACCATAAAGCAATTATCTTGAAATGTGTTTCAAAAAAAACAGTTAAGGTAATAAAAAATTAATATTTTAATATTTCCCATTTGAAGGATAAACAATTTGTTCAATAAATGCATTTAGAAGCCTTACAATTCTTTGATATGAATTCATAAATATTAAGTGCACAAATTTTTGAAAGGGAAGTATAAAGATATCTGTTGAATCAAAGCTTATGCATCATATAAAGAAAGATTAAAAATAAAAGAGAAAATAATTTGAAAGATAAATTGAAATATCTATGGGAAAGTATTATAAATACAGAACAACAAATATGAATGAAATACTATCTATAACAGACAGAATTCATGCTCACATGTTTATAATAGAATTAACAGGCAGATTGATTAAGTCACAGCAATATTTTGGCTAATTGCCTAAAGCAAAAGAAATGTAGGGCAGTGTTTCCAACTACGAGTATTAGAGGTGAAAGATAAAATATATAAAACTTCAATGGATATAAATTGTCAATTTTAAAAATTCCATTCAGAATTATATAGCAAACCAGAGAATGTATAGAATGAAGATATAGATGCTTTTAAAAATAGAATTAACCTACCATATTTAGATGATACAGAAAAACAACTTTTATTTGCTCTACTGAGAGATTAAACAAATGATTTTAAAATGGCAAGTGAAATACCAGATTGGGTGGATTCCCTATTAGATGCTATAAAATGTTTATAAATCTTTTTGCGCCAAAACTTTTGTCAATTGTATGATATTTGATAAGGGAATTTTATCAGCAGCATTTAAATAGCATTATATTAATACTAGCAGGTATAGATCACACTCTGTGCTAATTATCACCCAGCCCATTTATTAATGTTGATAAAAATGTTACTAAATACATTACAGCAAGTGATATTGTTTGTTACTAAGAATGATCAAATTTATAAAAATTAGGCAAGCAGGTGACAATATTAGGTTAGTATAAACTTTAATAAAAACAAAGATCAATTTACAATTTTACTATGTGATTCTGAAAATGCCTTTGATAAAATGTATAAACAGGACATGTTTGCCATATTAAACAGATTCTGATTTCCTTTGGAATTCATAAAATGGGTCAAGATATTAATACAGGTTGAATTGCCTAAATTGCAACAATCTCCTCAGGACTACATATTACCCGGACTCAAAGTTCCAACAGCTGCAGTGAGTTCTCATGGTGACATGATCACATTTTGGGCACTTGGCAATTGTCCTGCATTTTATAGCTATTTACAGTGACTCAGTTTCCAGCAAAAAGCACCCATGGAGAACAATAGATTGTCTTAACAACCATGGTGTTTGCTTTATTGACATCCACATTTGCTTAACAACTGCTTCAAAAAAGATCATAAAATTGTGCGTGGTCATGTGGTGGCCCGCTTAACACCTGACACAACTTACGACCATAATTCGAAACTCAGTTATAGTCGTATGTCAAGGATTACTTATATTCATCATAAGATAGTTTAGCTTTCTCTGTTTAGAATGTTAGGATCCCTCTGGGTAGAATTTTAAAACTGTTACCTTATGATTTTACAATGTTAAGTACCAGTCAATGGTGCCTTTGGGGGATGCCTTTGGGGAAGAGGGATGCCTTTGAGTCATTGGGACTCCAGGTAACTGACTGGGCTACTTCTCTAAAGCTTTCTGAGCAAGATTTTTGGAAATGGTTTACCATTGCCTTTTTTCTAGGGCAGAGAGGGAGTGACTGACCCCACTGGCTTCATGCCGAAGGCAGGACTAGAAGTCACTGTCTCCTAGTTTCTCGCCTGGTATATTAACCAACGCACCATTCTGGTTCACTAGCACCAGTACTAGATACAAAGTCACTTATGTCATTTTACTAGATTTATCACTGTAGCCTAAAATTACTCATTATTGAATTAAAATGTAAATAAGTTATTAGATTTGGTTTTCATAATTGATAAATATGTTTAAGTGTTAATAATATTTTAAGATTTTTTAAAAAATATATCACATTTTATCTTATTTTATAGTGGTATGTATCTTTTTTACTGTAATTTTCTACAATTGTACTCAGTTTTGATCACTGATCATAATAAACCTATGTGGAGTTAGCACTTTCCCTCCACATTTTTCTCACATGAGATAACTGCGCTAGTACACAAAGTTTGTATACATATAATCCAATACAGTTTGATAGCTATGGCAATATTATACTGTTGTATACCTAACTAGCTTCTCCTCTTCTTCCTTTCCTCTTTAACTCACTTAACTTCTTTTTTTAATTTTAATTTTAATGTATATATTATATCTATCCATCCATCTTCATCATCTATCTATGTAAACATGATTGTGATAAAGGTTTACCTAGCACCTAAAAAATACAGAAATATATAAAAATACAGAAATATATAAGATTTTGTTTTTTAGCCTCCAGGTCATAGTGGCTTTCATGTATAAAGACGCAATAAATGATTTTGTCTACGTTGAAGAAAACCAAGTATTCAAAATGAACTAGATTTTTTAAAGGAATGAGCCTCCCGCCCCCAAAGAAAACCAATATTAATTGTATCAAACATATTCATTGTTTACTGGATTGCTTTGAAAATTGAGTTTCTCAGAAATTGAGGATTATAGTCAGAAGTATCTTCACAATTTAACTATGCAAATAAAAAATTAACTTTGCAATACACATGAACATACATTTTGCAAGGCAGTGTTTTATATAAGTAAATAGCTAAAATATAGGTATAATTGTCTAAAAAGTGTGTATTGTATTAAAATAATCATAATAAAGCAAATCATTAATGTTATCTTCAGTTAGCCTCATCTCTTCTCTGCAGATATAATCTAATAAAGGGTTTTAAATTATTATCATGCCAACTGATCCCTGTCAGATCACTTGCTTCTATTATCTAGTATTATGGCATGTGACTTTTATTTCTACAATTACATTTAATAAATTCTTAGCTGCCATTTCAGTTGCAAGAAGAAAAGACAATATTTTATTGCTTAATTTTAAATGCCTGAGTAGAACTTATTTTTAGTGCTGTATTAGGTTTATTTCATGTGACAGATCTTGCCATGCTACTGTTTGAACAAGAATATTCTCTCCTACAAATACAGTACTAGTTCTATTATTTTTTAACATGTGGTGGTAGTATTAAACAATGATTTTCAAGACATCTGGTTTTTATTTATTCTTAAGGAAAGGTCTGCTTCAGATAGAGCTGCCTTGCCCAGTAGCAAAATCACAGAATATGCACAGAAAACCTTTCTTCTGAAGTTCAACAGTATTTTGTTTGAACTCTGTCAGGATTGTCATATCAGAAGTGATCAGAATATTTTTTAAAAAAACTGAATTTCAAACGTGTGTGTGTGTGTGTATAACCCATTGAGCTCATACACAGTTTGAGGCCCTCCTTGATTCCGCTCCTGCTTAAGGTGCTGGTGGCTGCCATGGCTCGTGGGGGCCTTTTGCACAGATTTGTCTTGCGTGCCAGTTTTGCTTTTTCCTGGATCAGGAGGCATTGCTCATGGTCACTCATTCCTTAGTCACTTCCAGTTTGGAATATTTGCAGAGAATTTTACATACGGCTGCTCATTTGGAAACTACAACTGGTCCAGAACACAGCGGCATGTGCAATACTGAGAGTTCTTAGGTTTTCCCATGTTACACCTGTTTTGTGAGCTTCACTGGCTTCCAGTTTCTTCTAGGTGCAATTCAAGGTACTGTTTTTCACCTTTAAAGCCTTACATAGCATAGGATCAGTTTATTTACTGGACCCCCTGAATCTGATAGTATCTACCCATCCTACCAGATTAGATAGGATAGGCACATTTCAGGTCCCTTTCCTGAATTCTTACCATCCAGCAGAGTGTCTTTTCAATGGCTGCCCCTACATTAGGGAACACCCTACTCCTGATTATTTTACAGCCTCTTCCCCCCTCGCTTTTGGAAGGCTATCAAGATCTGGCTTTTTATCTTGGGGGTGGAACAGAATGAGGGTATCTGGAAGTAGTTGTGGGGCATCCCACAATGGGATGAGATGCTGGGTTTTTGTTTATCATCTTATGGTTTTAGATTTTATAATTATTGCATTATAATTCATTTATCATTTATAAGTAAACCTGTTTTATTGTTGTGAGCCCCCCAGAATTGTGTTAAAATGGATGGCTATTGTTCTGACCTAGGCTTCACCAAATCACGAAACAGACTCCTTGTCCCCCCAAAAAATTCTTTTTATTTGGCTAATGTGAATTCCTAGCATTCACATCCAGCAAAGTCCCGGAAAACAGTTTTTCAAGGGTGAGTTGCAACCACAGACCTTATCAGTCCTTGGATAGTTGCCAGGCCGATAGCTTCCAAACGCAATGCTATACAAGGAAATATGTGACAAGGAGTCTCTCAGATAATCAAATATTCACACTAACAAACTAATTATCTCCTGCAAACACCACTCCCCTTTCACTCCTATTTATTTGCTGTGGGAGGCGCCATTCAGCATCCCCTTGTGCCTCTGTTCCTTAATTGTTCCCTTCTCCTGACAACTCTGTGCATGTGCACATCTGGAACAGGCTCCAGCTGTTCTTCAGCCCCACTTATCTCCGACTCCGAAGGTAGCTGATAACTGTCGGACGGCCCTGGCCACATCTCTGTCTCAGACTCAGAGCACTCATCAGAGTCTTCCCCAGACTCCAGGACTGGCCCATGTTCCTCCCCAACCTCCTAACTGTCCGAGTCTGCCGCCAGTTCTGCTGGCGGGCCACAACAGCTATACAAATCTTTTACATAGATAAATAAATCTTCAATCAATATGTTTCAAGGTTTTAAAGCAAGTTGAAATAGAATAGTATCATCACATAAACCACGATTACAGTAGTCCCATGATTCTTCTGGTATTACCAAAAATCCACTGAGATAGATTGGAATCATCTAGCAGATGTAAAGGTGATGGTGACCAATTTTCAAGGGAAAATACTATTTTAAGATAGTACTGAATTATCATATTGAAGCCAACAATGAAAATGCCTTTAAGTTATATTCAGAATGAATTTCATTAAACACTCTTGAATCCAAAAATTAATTTTAATCATGCATGACTTGGTTTGTTTGAGCTAATAAAGTTTTAATATGTTTTCTTGGGCAGTCCACCTGCCCACCCAATGGAACCTTCTAAAAACTGAAGAACTGGCTTTCCCTCAAAGCATTGGGATAGGTTGAAGCTGCAGTTAGAAGAGATTATTATGGGTTGCATCAAGAGAGTTTGGGTATGGTGCCAGGTTTTTGTTGTTTCTGTTTTTATTTTTTTTTCTGGTTAATTATTGCATATTGGTATTTTTAGATTGTGAGATGCCCAGAGTTCTGGTTTGAGATGTGGGGAGGGTGTGTGTGTGTGTGTGTGTGTGTGTGTGTGTGCGCGCACACGCACACGCACACACACACTTTACTGTTTACTGTTAAATGCAGTAAATAAGTTGGCATATTAGCAATAGTGATTTGTGATTCTCTAAATCATTCCAAACAGTGTAATTTGCTATAAAATTAAATAGGAAAATATTTTAAAGTCCTATTAGCTCTACCATCCTGTCCCATAATTCAAACAACAGATCTAGTCAAATAAACTGAAGTAAAAGACAAAACAAAAATCAGAGAATATTATATTTTCTCACAGACTTCGAGGCTATTCAGTGTCAGGATCCAGAACTGGAGAATCAAAGAGGGTGGAAGATAGTTCTTTCAGATTCATTCTGTGATGTGTGCTGGATTTTTAAGGATAGGAAAACAAGTCCTTGTTTAGCAACCACAACTGAGATCAACAACTTGGTTAAGTGAAGCAGTCCCTGCATGAAAGTGCAACTATGCTAATGACCTTACTTCAGTTTTCCCTTGCTTTACAAACCTGCAAAAGTCATAAATGCAAAGATAGGTGGCAATATTACTTTTTCATCACCGTTTTAACTGCGAATGATATCTGTACAAGACTACCTAAATGAGGTTGGTCTATACTGAATTTCATTAATAGACTGGAACCAGTTGCACAGTATAGAAGTCTTTTTATAATTATATTTTAGAATTAATTGACAACTAAGTTGCAAATTCACACAACAAAACTAAATATAATGAAACCTATGTTGTACAGGTAATCCCCAGGTTACGAGCGTTCCCTTAGCGAGCGTTTGAAGTTACGCAATAAGTGCTCCCTAGCATTTATGAACAAGTCCCGAAATTATGAATGTTGCAGCACCACGGCGGTTCTTTGCCCTTACGAACAACCACAGAGGCTCTGCAACATTCGCCCTGTCTATTCACGCACACACACACACACACACACACACACACTCCGCCTGTGGAGACTCACCTTGCGAAGATCTCTTCTCTGTTGCAGTTTTTTTGCCTACTTCGTTGCTTCAGGCTTTTGGTGCATTCGTAGAGAACAGAGAGATCTAACGTACTGCGAGATCATGCAAGATCAGTAGTGCGAGATCTCAAGCTACTGATCTCGCACTTTAGGCCTCTATTCTATGAGAATTGAGGCCTGGACGTTTGCAAACGGAGGGAAGGCTTCAGGCCTTCCCTCCGTTTGCTGTTTCCTTGACGAAGCCTGTAGGGGGACTGCGCCCCTGTAGACTTTAGCAGCCCTTTGCAAAAAGCCTTTGTCAGCACCAGCAAAGCTTGGGAGAGGTGGACGGCTTCCTCCAAAACTCTGTTACTGCTGGCAAAGGCTTTTTGCAAAGGGCTGCTAAAGCAGAGGTGGGTTCCTACCAGTTCTAACCAGTTCTTTAGAACTGTTAGTAATTCAGCAATGACGTCACGGTGCCAGTTCTGTCGGTGTCTCCGTGGGCGCTGCCATCTTGGATTTTGCTTCTGCGCATGCGCAGAAGCTATTTTTTGATTGCTGCGGTTGCACATGGCGTGACCCTGAACAAATCGGCAGCAAAAGGATCCAGAACCCACCCCTATGCTAAAGCCTACAGGGACGCAATCCTCAAGCGCTTTGCTGATGAGAAAGGAGGCCCAGAAGTGCGTGAATGAAAATCAATAATAAATAAATAAATAAATAAATAAATAAATAAATAAATAAATAAATAAATAAATAAATTCTATTGCATGCACTGCATTTATTTTCTCAGGATAAATAGTATGGTATTGGGATTTTATTTGACTAGAAAAATATTGTGGATTGTTAAATATATTGATTTACAGTTAGTAAGTTTTTATATGCTAGATTAAAGTTAAACTAATATTATATGAATACGTTTTTTAAAACATTGGTTAATATTTTAAGGTATTTAGATATTTATTTAATTATTTATTTATATAATTTTCATATTTCTGAACCGCCCATCTCTTTCAAAGAGAAATTATTTATTTCAACTTATTGAGAGGTGGTTGTGTTTTATAATTGTCTCTGTACTGAAAAAAGTTGGAGGTCACTTTTTGTATATATTTGTGTTTGGTTTTTTTGGTCACTTAACTTTTTCCCTTTTATTCCCTTCCCCTTTTCACCTATATATTAGTTTGTATTGTGTTTTATTTTATTTTGAAATTTAATAAAGATACACACACACACACACACACACAAATACACACACATATATCTCATAAAAACATATTTGGTATACATATATAGAATGTGATATCACCTACTTAAAATGAAAATTGTTTAACAATAATGTGCATAAAGACAGGTTTTCAGCAATCCAATTCCATTTCTGACTTGATATCTCTCCCTCCCTCCCTCCCTCTCTCTCTCTCTCCCCCCTCTCTCTGTCTTTCTCTGTCTTTCTTTAATTTGTTTCTCATCAAGTTACCAAATTGGTTAAAACATTTCACCAGTATATGAATAACTACTATTGTTGGATTTTAGGTTTTAAATTTATCATTCCTTTACAAGAATAAATTAAAGCAAATTTTGTAAATTATTTGCATATATGATACATTTATGCTTATCTCAGCAGATTAATTTCCATGGATTTGTAGGATAATTTTATATTTTGATAGAAGTGATGTATATAATACACTGAAAAAGTTACACTATATAGGAATTCTGAATTTGTAGAAAGGAATCACTTTTGCTATACTATATTCATTCCATGAGCCAATATTTCTGACTAGGATGAATAACACTGAATATGATTTTTGCAAGATGTAGCTCCTCAAATGATGGAAAAAATAGGTGGAAGTTATGTAGCAACAATATGCTCTTGTATAAAATACTCATGTATCATGCAATTCCTGCTACTTATTAAAATGGTGTAATCTGTTAAATCTAGAGAATATACAATATTATAAGGCAGATAATTCTGTACTATCAACGACATCTCCATTATGACATTCTGTTTTATGGGAGCAGGCAAACAGGTTATTTATGGCAGTGTCATGTATTCAGTGTTGAAATATTTGTTATGAAAACACACCAAGAACAAATATTTTAAATAACTAAATTCAGAACAAATAAATATATTTTAAGCATATTAAAAATAATATGTTTATTACAATAATTGAAAATTGAAAACTAAATTTCCATCCGATTTTAAGGCATCCCAGATTTTAGTGTTTCTTTATTGTCATCTCTTTATAGATATTAGTTTCATTTTTGAGTGGTCTTTTGCAAAAATATTAACAGAGTTCTACTTTAGAAAAATAGAAAGCCAAGTATTTTGTACACATTATGCATGGTAAGCATAAGGAGAGGGAGATAATATACTGAGAACTCAAATAGGACATCAAGAAGAAATGTGATGTATTATTTTTGTTATCCAATATGATGAATATGTGAATAACATTAATATATCAAGTTATATCTATCTATAGTTGCTTATGATTAAAGATGAAAAAATTCCCAAGAACTGATTTCCACTAATACATTACTATGGTTTACATTTCTGTCATCTTCAGAATTTTTATTTTATCTTATGTTCTATGTCTTTAATGAGTTGGCAGTAATATTGAAAGGTGACATTAATAATGAATTTAAAAACATTTTGCATCCTTAATTTGCCCATTAAAGAGCCATTTCCCCTCCTCCAACATTTTAAAGATAATAAATTCATGAGTTGCCCAATATAGGTTGCCCAACATCCAAAGATAGATGTTCACCAATGATTATAATTTTGTTTTCTTTTTGTAGAAGCTTAGGGTTATGTCACTGAGAGTAAGGCAACCTAGTTATTCATGATGGCAATAAATATATTATTACTTGTTATATAACTGAAGGTGCAAACTTCTTCCCATCATAGAATGTCAATTATTTATTATTTATATATTAAATAAATTTATATGGCCACCCAACTCATACATTATGACTCCAGGCAGCGTACAACATTAAAAATATGTATGACATTAGAACCATTTTTCTTTTTAGTCATCATCATATAATTTATTGTATACTTTCATACAACATTTAAATGTCAACATTTGAAGTTGCTTGAGCTTACTAATAAAGAGTATACAATTATTTACACTGATTGCCAAAATTAATTAGTATGATTGAAACAAAATATAATTGTTTCTAGATTCTGTATTTCAAATTGCTTCATTGTACATTCATGTTTAAACATTCACAAGTACATCTTCATTGCCATCTCTAATTCTTTCAACAGGTAGACAGAATTGTTGATAAAAGAAAAAACAAGAAAGGAAAAACGGAATACTTAGTGCGATGGAAAGGCTACGAGAGTGAAGATGACACATGGGAACCTGAACAGCACCTTGTGAATTGTGAAGAATATATACATGAATTTAACAGACATCACAATGAAAAACAAAAAGAAAGCACATTAACAAGGACAAACAGGACATCTCCAAATAATGCAAGAAAACAAATTTCTCGATCTACTAATAGTTCTTTTTCAAAAACGTCCAAGTCCTTAGTTATTGGAAAAGACCATGAGTCAAAAAATCAACTGTTTGCTGCTCAGAAGTTTCGGAAAAACAACACTCCTCTCTCTGGTAGAAAAAACATGGACCTTTCAAAATCAGGTATCAAAATTCTTGTGCCCAAAAGTCCTATCAAGAGTCGGACAGCAGTAGATGGCTTTCAGAATGAAAGTCCTGATAAGCTGGATCGCATGGAGCGGGATCATGAAGATTCTGTAGCCCCAGAGGTGGCAGCAGAAAAACCAGTTGGAGCTTTATTAGGTCCCGGAGAAGAACGTGCTAGAATGGGGAGCAGGCCAAGAATACATTCATTAGTGCCACAATTGCCAGTGCCAGTAACAGCTACCATTGCATCTGCATTAACAATAAATGGAAAAGGTAAGATGTATGGATGGATAGGTTTTCCAGCAAATTTTGTAGATATTCACATGAGTTAACTTTTTAATGTTTCAGAAATTGTCTCGTCGTCTAATTTGTTCCATATGCAATATGTATTTTTTTTTACCTTGACTGGTTCTCAATTTTTATTTATTTATTAAGAAAATGTATATGGCCACCCAGATCACCCTTGGTGACTCTAGGTGGATTACAAGGATAAAACTGCAGTAGAAAAACCTATAACTGACTACTTCCACTTGATGGGCTCCTTATCACTCTGGGGTCCCCATTGGCAGAATCACATCTTCAGGACCTTGCAAAGAGTGTCAGAGTGGGAGCCAATCTTATGATAAAATTCACAACAAAAATTTGTTATTTTACATTTTTCTGAGAAGCATATTGTGATTGATTTTTTTTAAAGACAGGTTTTATCAGGGTCTTGAATTTACCAACCATTAATTGCTTTAAGCTACTTGTTTCATAGATTTTAGAAATAAATGGTGAAGTTCATTAAGATGTTGATAGGGAACCAGTATATTCTGCCATTTTCATTTTTGGACAAGTGCATTTATTTACTTTGTGAATTGTTGGTATATTTCTGTTTCTCTTTATGACATACTCTGTATATTCAGTTACAGTCTTCTAGGTAGAAAATCATCTTTGAGGGAATATGAGAAGTTTTACAGAAAAAGAAGGGAGTTAAATTATCTGACAATGGATGTGGACAACTGCACAAAATATGTTTTGAATTAGTTATAATTCATTATCAGGTCTTCCCTCCATTCTCTTACCTATATTTTATAATTCTATTGAACATACTGATTCCTTTCTTTTTTCTGTCTTTTTATAAAGCATTTGAAATATTACATTATAGATCAGGGGTGTCAAACCGGCGGCCTGCAGACTGGATGTGTCACGTGTAGGCCACGCCCACCCTAGCTCCACGAAGGGGAAAACATCACGTGACAGCAATGTGATGCTGCGAGTTTGACACCTGTGGTATACATGTGGAACTGGAATTGTATACAAAGGCCCTAATTTATATGGGAGGTTTCTATGTGTTACATAGCTTTTGATCATGTTTCTTAGACTCTTTCTAGAACTGTACTACTTTGCTCCTCCATCATTCTACTTAGCCCTAGCTTTCTCATGAAGGCCTGAATGGAAGTTAAGGTTATCCTCATATGTTTGTTTATCAGGGAATAAGCCCTAATGAAGCGATTTAAAACTCACTTCTAAATGAAGTGCATAATATCTTGTTTTGAATTAGTTGTTTTCTAGATTGCTAGTTTTTTAATTCAGCATGAATGGTTTTGCTTTCTGATTTGACAGATTTTTTTTCTAATTTAAACTATGTTTTTATGATGAATATGAAAACCCTGAAAAAGTAGATTGGGAAAGGCATCCTATTGGAATTGTATGAGAAATATTTAGATAAAATAAAACACAGATAAAGCAATACATTTTGTAGTTTAGCTTTGATATTTCAGTAATTTTAATTTCTTTATCTTATAAAGAAAGAGAACAGCATTTGAGGGGTTCTTGGTGCTCTCTGAGCGTGCTTGTTTCCTTGCAGATTTTTCATTATCCTTAACTAGGTAACACCATCAGTGCTAATACGGAGTGCTGTTTGCTGTCATTTTATATTCTGTCTGTCGGTGTGGGTGGGGGCGGTTTTAGAGATTCTTTGGTTGGGCTGTTTACTGATGGCTCTTCGATAGTTTCTTGATTGGGGTATTGTTTACTTGATTGTTGGTGTGAAGTTAACCTTGGAGTTAATCTATGCTGACCTGGGTGCTGATTACTGGTGGAGAGGTGTTGGAGCAGGGGTAAAATTCAACCAGCTCAGACTGGCTCGGTCGAGCCGGTAGGGACGATTTGAATCAGTTCGCCGAGCTGGTAAAAATCACCCCTGGTTGGCCCCACCCACGCTTGCCCGGTCGCTGCTCACCTCCGGCCGCTCGCTCAGCCCTTCTGGCCGCTCTCCCCATCCACCCACCCCCGCCCTATATATGTTCCCTTCGCACGCAGCCCAGCTAATCATCTCGCCAGTCGCCTCGCCTGCTCAGCTCAGCTCACCAAAGGTAAGCAATGCATGCCTCCCGCTCGCCCTTCACCTTCGGTCGAGGCCCAGGGATGCACCATTCCTTGAGGCCCCAGAGCCGCCGCCCGCCTCAGCCGGGTCAGGGAATGCACGATTCCCCGGCTCCGGTCCTGCCCCGGAGCCACCACCTGCTCACTGCCTGCTTACCCTCCGCCTCGCTCACCTACCTTTGTGCCTTGGGGGGGGATACAGCAAGGCTCGGCCGCCTTTCGCGGTGAGAAGCCTCCAGCCGCCGGTGGTTTTGGCTGCCTTCTGAGCAGCTCCGCTGTGACGCAGTCCCTCCGGCTGCTGCCCTTCTCCTGGCCGGGTCTGGCCATGAGCTGCACCGGCAGGCAATGGGGTGCGCATGCTCAGCCAGCACGAACAGGGCAGCTGCGCACGCCCTATTCACGCCGGCGCCATTGTCTGCCGATGCAGCTTGCGGCCAGACCCAGCCAGGATAACGGCAGCAGCCGGAGGGACTGCGTCACAGTGGAGCTGCGCAGAAGGCAGCCGAAAACGACTGCTGCTGGCCGCAGTCTTTAAGGTACTTCGATGTGGGGGGAGGGGGGACCATAAAGGGACAGGCGGCCGCAGGAGCTGCCTTCTAAGCAGCTCCGCTGTGAAGGGAGGGAGAAAAGTTCAGCATCTCTCTGCCGTCGCAACGTGGTTGCTTTTCTCCTTCTCGGGCTCATACATACAAAGCAAACATGAAGGAGGCGAGAAGCAGCCAGGTTGAACGCCTAAAGACTTGGCCGAACTTTGCTGTTGGTTCTGTGGGCGTCCCTTGGTGGGGTGATGCCGCCCCACCTTGCCGTGAGTGATGTCAAGTTGGCCATGCCCACTCAGTCACATGACGCCCCCCCACCAAGCCACGCCCATAGAAATGGTAGGGAAAAGTTTTGAATTTCACCCCTGTGCTGGAGTCTTTTACTCTTTGGGGCTGATTGATTGTCTCTTTTGCATAGTCTATAGATGTTGTTAATGTCTATGTGTCTAATAATGACTGATTTGTCAGAGTGCCAGGCTTCTAGAAATACCCTGGCATTTTTGGACTTGGCCTGGTCTAGGATTGTCACATTTTTCCAATTGAAACTATGGTTAAATCTGTCTATACGTTGTGAAATTAAAGAATTTTCATCATGTCTTCTGACTGCCAGTTGGTGTTCATGGATGCGTTCTGCCAGTTTTCTGACTGTTTGTTTTACATAGTGGTTGTTACAAGTCTTACATTGTATGTTGTAGATGACTCCTGTTTTTCTCCATAGTGGGTGGAGCTAACCTCCAAGAATGAGATGACACCGTCCCTTCAGCCAATGAGGACTGAGTCTGACTTCGTCCTCCTGCCTCAATTCCCCCTCTTTTGACTCAGTCCTCAGGCTGAATAGGATGCATGTTCTTCTAGTGCTCCCCCATTCTTCTGAGGTTTTTCTCCACCGTCTACATTGACAGCTCGAACTGTGACTTTTCTCCCCAGCTGACCTACTACCACCGGAGTCACTGGGTTGAGTAGGTGTGAGCTTCAGCTCTCACCTTTTGCCGAGGCTTGGCCCAAGGGCCGCTGGTTCTAGGGGGTTCCCCTATCGCTTTGGCCTCAGGGGATTGCCATGGGCTCGTTATTCCGGCTCCGTGTGAGGCGAGCGGCCTGGCCTTATCAGTGCTTGCTGTCCTTTTACTCGCTCGCTCTCTGGAGCCCTTGCGCTCGTGGGATTAATGGACGGGAGCCTTGCTCTGTTGCCGCTTGGCTAGGGTGTGACCGCCGGGACTGGAGTTTCGCTGCTGGAGCTATTTCACTCACACAGCTGGCTTCTCATTGCCATCCGGAATAAGGGTCTCGGCTCCTCGTACCGGTGTTCGCCGCTCAGTCTTACAGTTTGCGGTGGCAGCCCGGTCTTAAACCTTCGCCGCTGGAGCTACCTCGCTTGTGCAGTCGGCCTGTCACCCGCCTCCCGGCATAGTGGTCTTGGCCCCTTGTACCGGCGTTTGCCACTCAACAGTGCAGCATTGCCGATGCGCCGGCCTCATTTGTAGGCTCTTCTGCCTCCCTCATTGTAGCCTCCGAGCCTTAATCAATGGCTAAAGAAGGCAAAATACACAGCGGCCATTTTGAAGTGGCCATATCGATGAGCGGTGGCTATTTTGATGTCTCTTGGCGAAGTGGTGGCCATCTTGTGAGCAGCGGCCATTTTAATGTGGCACAGACGCTGAATCCATAACGGCCCAATTTGTGAGGCAACGGCAGTTGCAGTGGCCATATTGAGTGGGGCAAACCCCTATTAATTTCTCCCAAGGGAGTTTGAAGTCTCCTAGGCCAGTCCAAATACAGCCACTGCCAATCCTCCCGAAAGGTGACATGGCAGAGGAGGGTAAGGCCCATAAAAGCTGTCCCTCAAAGAGG
Source organism: Diadophis punctatus similis (assembly GCA_023053685.1). NCBI lineage: Eukaryota > Metazoa > Chordata > Lepidosauria > Squamata > Dipsadidae > Diadophis > Diadophis punctatus. Next base: position 132,886,809 of record JALIGW010000003.1, read on the forward strand.
CCATCCACACGGGATACAGCCTCCGACCCTGAGCCCTTGCCTGGGACATCCAGGTCATCCTCCTGAAGGGACAGATACCGCAAGCAGCATTCCTGCTCTGAGGGCATCTCTCCCAAACCCTCTAAGGCGGCCCAGAGGGACGAAAGTCGCAGGGTCTGGGCGCTCGACAAAATCTGTGCCAGGTCTACCCACACTTATCAAGAGCCTCGTCAGCCTGGCCAAGGTAGCCCCGCCCCAGCGGTCAGAGGTGGACTGGACATTGATCTAGCCAAGGTGGCCTCTCTGCACCCCTCTGAATCTGTGTCCTTGGACAATCCAAATTTGACTAGCAGACAAGGACATCTGGGAGGTCCCTCCCTGCCAAGGGGCTTCTGAGGCGCCCATTTCAAAGGCGTCAGCAACCTTCACTCTGACGGCAGCCGGGCTCCGAGACCCGTCCCCACTGACGGCACTTTTAACCTAGTGTCCGAAATCTGATACCCATCGCAATAAAGCAGGGTATTGAGGCGGGTCTCCAACATAAGGACAGGAGAGGTCCATGGCTCCCTCTACTGACGTGGCTAGACCTTCTGCCCGTGCCTATCCCTCAGAGTATATTGAATGTACGGGTGGTGATTATGACCAACGTTCGTGGGGGGTCTCACTCCGAACTAGAAGAGTGTGAGTTAGATCTGGACCTCTCTGAGGACGAGGGACTTTCCCCCAACCCTCCTGCCTCGTCGGGCTTCTTCACCCACCCACCCGAGGTTTTTCGTTAGATGCCCTATGTCTTTCAACCCTGACAAGCGGATCCTCATGAATGCTGCCATCCAACACCTACTGGACATCCAGAACATCCAGCGGGTGCCAGAGGACCAGATAGGGCAGGGGTTCTATTCCATCTTGTTTGTGGTCCCCAAATCCTCGGGTGGGTGGAGAGCTATTCTTGATTTGAAGTGTCTAAATCGCTATATCATCTACAAGCGATTCAAAATGCACACACTTCAGTCCATCTTAAATGGTATAAGGAAGGGGGACTTCCTCACTTCGATCGATCTCACCGAGGCCTACCTGCACATACCAATTCGGCCTTCCCACCAAAAAGATTTTAAGATTTTGTTACGCAGGGTCCCATTACAAGTACAGGATCCTCCCATTTGGCCTCTCTTCAGCGCCGAGGGTCTTCACTAAGGTGTTGGCGGCGCATTTGAGATAGATACCCATGCGTGTCCTATGTTACCTGGACGACATACTCGTTCAGTCATCATCCAGGCACAAGGCGGTGCGCGACGTCCAGGTAATGGTTAACACCCTCAGACACCACGCGTTCTCGATAAATTTAGACAAGAGTCATCTGTCCCCGACCACTAGACTGAGCCATTTAGGAGCCATTGTTGATTCGCTGGAGTGCATGGTGTATCTCTCCCAGGAGTGTCAAGATGGTCTCTCAGATCTTTCCCATCAGGTCATGAGACAGTCCAGTGTTCCCCTGAAACTGCTTTTCACGCTCCTGGGTAAAATGATATCGACCATTCACATTACTCCTTGGGCTCACCTGCACTCCAGGGAACTGCAATGGTTTCTCTTACCCTTTCAGAGGTCGGGACGCAGCACATTGGCTTCCAAGGTCCTGGTACCCTCTTCCATCCGACGCTCGCTCCGTTGGTGGACTTCGCTGCCATCGTGAAGTGTTCTTACTTCCTGGAGCCCTGCAGGATTATCGTCACCACGGATGTCAGTCTACATGGCTGGAGTGCACATGCTCAAGCGATGGCGGTTCAGGGCAAATGGTCCCCGACAGAGGTGCAGTACCCCATAAACAGACTAAAGCTCTGCACAGTCTACCTGGCGCTCAAACAGCTGAAACATCTGCGGTCGGCACGTTCTGGTGCTTACAGACAATGTAGCTACCAAGGCCCACATAAACCGGCAGGGGGATAACATGTCCCGCCAGCTAATGGACGAGACCAGAACCCTGGGTCTCTGGGCAGAACGCCACCTCCTGTCCCTTTCAGTGCAGCACATCTCCGGGGCGACCAATGTGACGGCAGATTGGCTCAGCCGTACCACTATCGACAAGGCGGAATAGAGCCTCCACCCATCCCTCTTCCAGACCCTGGTGAGACGGTTCGTTCTCCCAGTGATGGACCTCTTCGCCACCCCAGAGAATGCCAAGCTGCCCACGTATTTCACCCGATACCAGACCCAGGGCTCAGAGGGTGCAGACACTCTCTTCTGCGCCTGGCCAGCCAGCCTACTATATGCGTTTCTTCCACTACCTCTCCTCCCCAAGGTCATCTGGAGGATTTTGGAGGAGAAGGCCGAGGTGCTCCTCCTCATCCCCCACTGGCCCAGGAGAGCTTGGTTTGCAGACTTGAAATCCCTGTCCATCTGTCAGCCTTGGAGAATCCCGCCGACAGAGTCGTCACTTAGCCAGGGGTTGTTGGTCCACCCAGATCCCCAGTGGTACCAACTGACCGCCTGGTGCTTGAGCGGGGCACTTGAAGGCGCCGCAATGTTCCAGACAATGTCATTCGGATTCTCCAGGCCTCCAGGAGGCTGTCTACAGAGAGAATCTATTCGGCCACCTGGAAATTTTTTTACTCCTGGTGCTCACAGATGGGGTATTCTCCTGTTGATTTATCCATCATCAATGTCCTCGAATTTCTACAGCATGGCCATAACAAGGGTCTTTCCCCCAACACGCTTCGACGGTAGGTGGCAAAACTCTCTTCTGTTTTGTCCTGTGGTTCTCTGGACTCCTTATCTCAGCATTCCCTGTTGCGCAGTTTCCTAAAATGGGCTGTAAACTTGTGCCCCCCATCATACATTGGTACCCAACCTGGGACCTCTCAAAGGTTCTCCTGTCACTGACGGGGGGCCGCTACGAGCCCTTAAGGGCCACTTTGCTTCACCATCTAACCTGGAAGGTGGCATTCTTAGTGGCGATCACCTTCGCTTCTAAGATTGCTGGGTCTTTTGGTTTGCTTAAGATGTTTTGGAGGGCTTTAGTTGGCTTGTGTGCTACGCTGATTCCATGTGGTCTTAGTAGACAATTTGTGGTTTCTGAGATATTCTTGGTGTAATTCTTTTTAGGGTTTATGTTGGTTGTGCTGTATTGGGTTCAGTGGTCAGGGACTTTTTGATAAAGTTGTGTGGGTATCCATTTTGTTGGAATGTGTTGTATAGATGCTGTTTCCTTTGTCTGCTATTGTGGGTTGCTGCAGTGTGTTTGGGCTCATTTAAATAAAGTCCTTACACAGCTTCTCTTGTGGGAGGTTGAGTTTTTGCTTTGGTAGTGGAACACTTGGTTAGTATGGGTGGGTTTTTTTGTAGACTTTTTTAGTTTGCCATTGTGGTCTCTGCTGATTTTGGCAGAAAGGCAATGCTGTAAAAATATTGGATAAGACAGTGGCATTGATCAAGAGAAACATCCTTGCTGATAAAAAAAAGTGGACGACAGTAATAGACTTCAAAGATAAATTTTATAGGTGGTTCAAAAGATAATCTCTTTCATCACATTCATCAAATCTATGTACATAGATAGAAGCATGGAAATTACTTGTTTAGTGAAAATATGTTTAAAATATGTAACTTTATTATAAAGCTGTATTTTCAGTGACTCAATCCCTAGTAGTAATCCAGGGATGTGATGGGAGTTTTATTAATTCGTATTTATTTATTTAATATATTTTCACATCCAGAAAGCCCCAAAGCTGCCACACCAAAGTGAAATGACTGCAGTTGCTTTATGGGTCCAATAGCTGGATCCAGAGGGACAGATTGCTCATGAAATGTTTTCTGGGCATGCACGTGTTCAAAGCAGGCACTCAAAGCTTTCAAGTTCAGGAGCGTTCTTTAATTGCAAGGGAAACATCTTGTCTCATAATCACTAGTCTGATCAGCCTTATTACATCTCTGCAGGTCAATTAAGTTCTAGAACCAAGTTACACAAGAGCCTGTTTCTAGTTACAGCCACTAATTAGTTACTAAATCCAAATAAAAATTGTCTCTGACCTAAAAGTCAGCAGTATTCTATATACATTTTTAAAAAGTTATTGTAGGCCAGATAAAAAAACTTTGTGCTCTCCAGTTATTTTAAATTACAACTCCAGTGTACATTAAAATTAGTCATAATGTCTGGGACTAATGAGATTAAGTCCAATATACAGAGAGGCCAAGATTCTTCAAATGGGGCTACCGTTGAAGAGTATCCGGAGACTTCAGTTGGTGCAAAATGCGGCTGCGCGTGCTGTGGTGGGTGTGCCTAGGTACACCCACGTGACACCTATACTCCGCCAGCTGCATTGGTTGCCCATCGGTCTCCGGGTCCAATTCAAGGTGTTGATCACCATCTTTAAAGCCCTTCATGGCTTAGGACCAGGTTATCTCCGGGACCGCATTCTGCCTCACACTTCCCTTCGACCGGTTAGGGCCCACAGAGTTGGCCTCCTCCAGGTCCCGTCGGCCAAGCAATGCTGGCTGGCGGGCCCTAGGGGGAGAGCCTTCTCTGTGGCAGGCCCCGTGCTCTGGAACCAACTCCCCCCAGAGACCCGAACTATCCCCACCCTGCTGGCCTTCCGAAAAGCCGTTAAGACATGGCTTTTCCTGCAGGCTGGGGGTAGAGCCTAATTCCACCTGAGCTCACCCCCAAGTATGTATTGTTGTATGATTCTTGGATGGTTTTAATATTGTGTTTTTAATTGTTATATTTGATTTTAATTAATATATTTATAGTTGGTTATTCTTGTATTTCTTTCTGTTGTACGCCGCCCTGAGTCCTTTGGGAGTTGGGCGGCATATAAGAAAACCTAAATAAATAAATAAATAAATAAATAAATAAATAAATAAATGCTAATTGCTTTCTTCTAGGCATATGTCTATATTTGTGAATTGTCTGCTCTACTGCTTTCTGGTTTAGTAACTGATATGCACTTTTTAACTTTTGCTCTGAAATATTGAATTTTAAACTTCTTTAATAATATACATTTCAAATTAAGATTTAAGGCTCAGATGGGTTCAGTTCAGTTTAACTTCCAAATGTTAAAGTGCAGCACTGCAGTTCAGCTGTTCAAATCTCACCAGGCTCAAGGTTGACTCAGCCTTCCATCCTTCCGAGGTCGGTAAAATGAGGACCCAGATTGTTGGGGGCAATATGCTGAACTCTGTAAACCGCTTAGAGAGGGCTGTAAAGCACTATGAAGCGGTATATAAGTCTTAAGTGCTATTGATATTGCTATTTAACAGCTGATGTCAGCTGTGTTTTCCATCATTTTAGGTGCAAAGGCCTCTAGAAAAAGAATAGCTGCTTCTTGTAGCTTGTCAATTTAGACATTATACTAAAACTAAATATAGTTAAGAGTCATGGTGGCACAGTGGCTAGAATGCAGTATTACAGGCTAATTCTGTTGACTGCCAGCAATTCAAATCTCACCGGTTCAAGGTTGACTCAGCCTTCCATCCTTTCAAGGTCAGTAAAATGAGGACCTAGATTGTTGAGAGCAATATGCTGACACTGTAAACCGCTTACTGCTGTAAAGCACTGTGAAGCGGTATATAAGTCCAGGAGCTATTGCTATTGCTATTCCTTAATGTATGATTTGGCTTGATATGTGAATAAAATCACAATGGCTTGCCTAAGGCAGTTCATACATCAGATATAATTGGAAATATACATTTTGTAGCTCATGTACCACATTACAGGTAGTCCAGTCATTTAACAACCATTTGACGTCACAACAGTCTCAGAATAGGTGCTTTATGACTCGTGAAGCACTTCCAGCTGTCATAAAATGTCATGCTGGCTCTCCCAGTCTGCATTTTGGGTTCTTGGCAACCTGTTTGCATTTACGACTGATTGCCAAGTGCCTTGTGATCAAGTGATCACCATTTGCAATCTTCAGTGGGGACAGTCAATTGGGAAACTGGCAGGCAAGGTTGCAAGGAAAGGGGATATTGGATATGCCAAGGGATTACACACACACTTTCCTGTGCAGGAAAGGAAAATCCTCCTGCATATTGGAATCTGACAAAAACTCTAGTGAAAGCCTTTCAGAATACCGATGTTCAATAGCATTTTCTCCTCCACAAATGAGAGAGCTAGGATTATATTGTTGAGTGAAGCGGTCATGTAGTATCTCACTTAATAACTGCTTCGCTCATGACCGAGATTCTGGGCCCAATTGTGATAAGTGGACGACTACCTGTATTAATTGTAATGCTTCCAAGTTTCAGAACTTGAAATTGAATTGTGTTATTTTAAACACAATTGTCTATATAAACACACACATTTTGTGAACTTTGTGATCTAACTGTAACACACGTTTTACATATTCAGATGCAATAATAATTTTTTTTAAATTTAATTAAAGGTTCTGATAAAAAAAATTGCTAGCATGTAAAATAAAAGGGATTATTAAAAACTGCCATCTGCCATCATTAGATCTGGAATATTTTAGCCTTTTTTTACCGCCTTTAAATTATTTGTTCAATGATGCTTTTGAAATTTTTATAATATCACTAGAAATATATAATTATTATCCCAACTTCTGTTTTGAAAGCCAACTAGATCATTCTAGTCTAACAATTTCTCTAAGAAGAATTGTTGAAAGCATATAAAACCTTAAGGTTGTTGCTTATTGTGATGATTCTCTAATCCCTCTTCTGTCATATTTCCTTTGTATACTGGGGATTCTTATAGGCAAAAATCATAAACAGCTTTGTATAAGTGCCTCTCACCTCGCAGTTGCTGTATCCAAAGAAAATTGGTGGCTGAACAATGAAGAAGTCAGCCCATCATAATGTATAATAAGGTAGGTGGTAGAGAAACAAAAATCTGTTCTGCTGACAGATGTTCTGCCACTGAAATGCCTCAGTTCATTTTTTCCTCTACTCATACTCATAATACTTTAATGTTATGTGGTATTCATAGTAAAGGATGTCTTATCTGCCAATTTAAAAATATCATCTGCACAATCCTTTTGGCAGGCATATCTTTTATCCCCAGTCATGATTACAAATAAAGGAAAAATATAGTTGTACCTCATGTCCATAATTACATTTGGAGATTAATCAGTGATTAGAGTCCGCTTCAGAAAAGGCATTAAAATAAAGCAAATTACTGTAAGTTTGAATTTTGTCAGGATATTAAGAATGATGAATTTCTGATTCTGGCTAAAAAATGTATTACACAATAGTGAAATACTTGTTCCATATTAGTTTATTTTTACTAATATTTTAATAATTAGCATACAATTTCATTGTTAAGCTGCCATTCTTATCATTCTCAAGTCTACTTGTAGATGCTGGGAATTGAATGGGGGTCTGCCTATATACCATGGATGTGCTATATACTGTCTCATTGACTATTGACTATACCCTTGATGGTGAACCTATGGCACGCGTGCCAGAGGTGGCACACAGAGCCCTCTCTGTGGGCGTGGGCGCCATTGCCAGCTGTTCTTCTGGTTTCCAGCACCGGCCAGCTGGTCTTTGTAGGCACCAAAGCACCGGAAAACGGCCAAAAACCAGGCTGTTTGGGAGGCCTTTTTTCTGGCCATTTTCTGGCCGTTTGTTTCCCCGACCCATTGTTGAGGCTTTTTCTGGGCCGTTTTTGGGGCTTTTTCCAGGCTGTTTTTGAGGCGCTTTTTGAGGCTTTTTTGGGACCGTTTTTGAGACTTTTTTGGCCCATTTTCAAGGCTTTTTTCAGGCCAATTTTGAGGCTTTTTCTGGGCTGTTTTTGAAGCTTTTTTCAGACTGTTTTTGAGGCTTTTTTATCCCAATGCTGAGGCTTTTTTGGCCCCCTTTTTTAGGCTTTTTGGGCCCGTTTTTTTTCTTGAGGAAAACGGCCTGAAAAAAGCCTCAAAAACAGGCTGAAAAAAGCCTAGAAAATGGACCGGGAAAAGCCTAGAAAAGGGTCTGAAAAAAGCATTGAACACAGGGTGGAAAAAGTCTCAAAAATGGGCTGGAAAAAGCCTCAGAAATAGCCCAGAAAAAGCCTAAAAATGGCCCAAAAAAGCCCCCCAAATGGGCCAAAAAAAGGCCTGAAAACATGGCGTGTGGAGGCCAAAAAATGGCTGGCAGGTGGGTGGGGCTTCAGCAATATTCTGTCTATAAGACACACAGACATTTTCACCCCCTTTTGGGAGACAAAAAAGTGCGTCTTATAGCCCAAAAAATACGGTAATCTGCATCTGTTTCATTTGTATTATATTAAAATACTTACCTTATTTAAGCAATTATTTTAGCAGACTTACATGATGGAAATAAAATATTATGCATGCTTATTTTTATCCTTTTTCAAAAGGATATTTAAAAGAATGTCTATGATGTGTCCTAATTAAGTTTGAATGAAGTAGATTGCACAGTTTACAATAGATATGTTTATTTACAAAATACTACAGTTTTGAATAGTTTTGTCACTGTTATCATTGCTGGCACAATTAATAGTTGCTATTTTTCTTTAAAAAGAATTTCTAATACACAGAAGAGGATAACTTTATTTTTTGTAATGAAAATAATTTTATTAGCACATACATAGGTGCAAGTAAAATTAATTAGAAATGTTTGCTGTTATTCTTAAAGGTGAATAATCAAAAACTTTGCAGATCTCATATAAGTATATAATTAAAATTATCCTTACTTTTTGCTTAATTGCTGTGCTTTTGTTAAACATGTTTACTAATTGCCTATCAGACATGGTTTGTGTTGCAAGGTGTGTTGCACATTAACAGTTTCTTTATGTCCTGTCCAACTTGTTGCCTCCTTATCTGACCATTATTTTTCTGTGATTGAGGCCATTGTCATGATAGTTTTCAGCCTTTAAATAATGGTTTTTATAAAACCATAAAATAATGGTTTTAATAAATACTGGGCTACATTTCATGAAGTAATTTGATTTTTGAAATGGAATATTCTTCTGAGTTGTACTATACTTTAAATATCTTCTGTATTTTTGAGGGGTCCTTAGTACTCTCTGAGTTTGGTTATTTTCTTGTAGACCAGGGGTGGGTTCCACTTACTTTCGCCACCGGTTCGCATCGTGACGTTTCATGCACGTCCCCTCATGCGATTTGGCTTCCGCGCATGCTCAGAAGCAGGAATGAGCCCGAAACACAGCTGAGGAGCTCATCAGCTGTGCTTCGGGTGAAGAAATAAAGGTCAGAATTCACCCGCGGGTGGGCGGGAGGGCTCTTTTTCAAGCTGCGGAAGGGGAGAAATTTGCACAAAATCCAAAAAAAGATGGCGGCACGCACGGACCGGCACCGACAGTGACGTCACCAGCGAGTCGCTACCAGTTCGGGCGATCCAATCCGAACCAGGAGGGACCCACCCCTGTTGTAGACATTTCATTACCCAAACGAGGTAACATCATGAGTTAAGAGAGCACCAAGGACCCCTCATTTCAATCCTGAGCAACAAATATTCTCCTTTATTGGCTTCTGCATTTTTTTAATGAAGTTGTTTTCATGAAAATAGATGTGGTATCATGCCTTAGAACCAAATTAAAGTAGATGATAAGGTATACATCTTAGTCTGTATTCTCTGCAAATTGGTTTTAGTTAATTAAATCTTGGGTAATAGTCATAAACTAATATCAGTCATTTTTATTTTTATTGAATGTTTGGAAATTACATGACAGTTGTTTTCTTTCTTTTTTATTTTGTCATGAGAAAACAATCCTTGCTTCACCCAAAAAAGAAATTAGTAGTGGTCCTAGTATATCAGAACAATCACCCAAAATGCAAAATAGGTTTGCTCTAATAAATATGGGTGTTTGCAGCTAGTATGATGTCAACAGTGGTCATTGTAAAACCATAACTGACCTGAATCTCTTATTTTTATATTTCTCATGAAAAATAGACAACAGATGCAAAAGCATATTTCAGAAATTCATACCGGTATTAGCATGAAGACACAACTACTGGCTTTCATAAATGTTTTCTTTTCCTGTAAAAAATCAAAAGTGTAATATTCTCCCCTTGTAAATGTGTTCCTAGAGAAAATACTTTTTTTTCAAAATGAAAGTATATTGTACTCAAATAGACAATAGCGCTTCTAAATTATAAAGGAAGCTGGTAGATGAATGATCATACCTTTGTAAGTTGTTCCTAACCAAAGAAGGATTACATTCTGTGATTGTTTCCTAAAAATTTTGTAAACATGAGAGAGAATTATCTTTGGATTAAACTTTTTAGTTTCTTCTTGTGATTCCAGTTAAAGATCATACCATATTGGCATGTTGAAAATGTTTTTTCTTTAGTACCTCAATATGAAAAATATTTTTTTTTTTTGCATTTGCTTTCCTACTTAGATTTGTATAGCTTGGATATTACCATGCGCCTTCTCATGTTGAATCTTTTAAAAATAGCTGAAATGTATACAGGTAGTTTTTCTACTTACAGCCACGATGGTGCCAGGAATTTCAGTCATAAGTCATAGTTGTAAGTGAAGATACCACATGACTGAGCTTGATTTTACACCTCTTTTTATAGTGGTCACAAAGCAAGTCATCATGATTGTAAAGCAAATCACATGGTCCTTAAGCTATTCAAATGGTCATTAATTGAATCGATTCTTTTGGATAGGGTTTTTTTTGCTGGCAAAAATACACCAGAAACCAGCAAAAAAGCATTGTAAATCATGAACATGGACACTGCAACTGGTTGTAAATGCAGGCTGGTTGCCAAGTAGCCAAAATGTGGTCATGTGACTGGGGAGGGGACAATTGTAAAGTCCATAACTTTTAACAGTCATTAAGAAACCTGTTATAAATTGAGGATGACCAGGGAGGTAAGTAATAGTAGCAAAAAATAGAACTCCCATGGTCTCTGCTGATATATGCTATTTTCCTGTTTGTAGCCATTCATTCTCCATAATAAATAGGTCATCTTGTTTGTAAGGGCAAGTGCAGTTTTGCTTACTGCTATATTATCCCTGCTCTTTTTTATTTGCAACCTCTGCAGTATAAATGTAATCCAGTCTGTTTAAAAGTCATGATTTCCTAGCTTAAATAAAGTGGGGACTTGTTGTTTGGTAAAGAGTTCTGAATTACAAGAATTTGAGAGAACTGAAGAAAGCTGGTAAATGCATTATTGTAAAACAGATCTATATTAAAGAGGATAGAAGATCCAATCAAGGAAAAATATGAGCACGCTCTTGAGCTTATTGCATTGTAGCTCTATAGTTGGGCTAAAGAGTTTTCCTGAAAACTGCATTTTCTTTCTTTACTTCTTTTTTTTTTTAATTTGCTGGACAGCTGCTATATTCAGAACAGACCTGTCTGGTTCTCACATTGGACCAAGATAGCCTAGTGCCGTGGTGGCAAACCTATGGCACGCGTGCCAGAGGTGGCACGCGGAGCCATAGAAGCCGGCACGCGAGGGTTGCCCACCGGCAAACCGGAAGTGCGAAAAAAACGCACTTCCGGTTTGCCGGTATGCTGTTTTTTGCACTCCGGAGGGTTCAGGGAAGCTCCCTGAAGCTCCGGAATGCAAAAAACTACAAAACGGACAAACCGGAAGTGCACTTTTCCGCACTTCCGGTTTGTCCGTTTTGTAGTTTTTTGCATTCCGGAGCTTCAGGGAGCTTCCCTGAACCCTCCGGAGTGCAAAAAACAGCATACCGGCAAACCGGAAGTGCGTTTTTTCGCACTTCCGGTTTGCCGGTTTCGTCGTCCCAGGCTCCGGTAAGCCTTTGCGCGGGGGTGGGGGGGTGTGCGCATGCGCAGGGGGCAGCATGGGGGGGGTGTTGTGCGCATGCATGGGGGGGAGGGAATGGGTGTGGGCACGCGCGCGCGAGCGCCCCCCCCCCCTTTTTGGCACGCGAGCCGAAAAAGGTTCGCCACCACTGGCCTAGTGAGTTGGCAGGATAAGAAGTGGAAAGCATATGTTTCAGGGAGAAGGGTTTGAATATAATCTATAGGCACACAGGAGTATATAACAATAAAATATTTCAGTAACCTTTATCTGTAGGCTCCATTTTGTGAAGCTATTGCCACACAGGTATGTGTTTTGGTGAGCTGTCTATGGATTTTTGCTGTGTAAGTCAGTTTTAGATCTTGAATGATGCTTACAAGTTTCTGTTGTATCCAACCAACTGGATTCTTCTGTGATATTTTTATTATCATTGTTAATATTCTAGAAAGATTTCTAATTCCAGATGTTCAGCAATTGGATATTCTCCATAGTGGTGGAGATAGCATCCAGGACTGGATGCTATCTCCACCCCACAAGAAGGAGCGTATCAGGTAAGACCAATGCCCCATTTGATTATAAAATAGTTATTTTAAACTTCTGTTTTAAGGGAAATAATGAATGACACTGTTAATTTTCTATCCTGCTCCATGTAGCCAAAGCTCTTTTAAATTAATTTCTATTGGTTGTATGAAATCAGAATCAGAATTTAGGGAATACTTAACTTTTTGAATTTTGCAATAAAACTAATGAGCTTGTATGCTTCATATTATGTTATTGCAATTCAATGGAGGAAAGTAGCTGCATTCCTAAGCTACCTAATACATACATTAATGACCCAAAAAAGGAGTGAACAGGGAAATAGAAGAATCTGTAGATGAAACAACATTATTTATGATGGTTAAAGCTCCAGTACACTGTGAAAAGAAATCCCAGTAGGATAGATTAGCACTGAGAAAAACAAGCAATAGAATGGCAAATAAAGCTCAACTTTAAATATGAGCTGACACCTGTGGTGACTAAATTTCAAATATTAATTCTTACTCAAGATTCAAGTTCATTATTATTAGCAGTAGTATGCAACCAAGTAGTTTTAAATAATGTAGACATTCATGTAAAATGCCTGTTTTTTCTTTTTTTTAGTTAGAATTTTTTTCCCAGTATCACAAATAATGTAGATATAATGAACTAATTATGTGTTTTGTAGACGACTTGTGATTTATTTCAAAATGTTGGTCTTATGCTACACAACAAATGATTTTTGAAGTTAAATCAAAAAAACAAATTAGGACAGTTTATTGTTGCAAAGAAAGTCAAATTTAGCTTAATATACCATCTCCATGGCATGACAGGTATTTGTCTAGTTTTGACAGAATAATGCATCATTAAATTTACTGTCATGATAAAGTGTAATAGACTTTGGCAAGTCTAACAAACAACTGTGCAGATTAATATATATTGAGACAATAAAAGCCAATGTTAGTTTATTGCCTTCTTTGAAGAACGGAAACTATTGAAATACAAATAATGGTGGTCCACCATATATGTGCTTTGCCTGAGCCAATTTATAATTTTTTTTACAGGCATCTGCTGTTATAACCTTATGTAAAAAAGAATTTTCAGATGAGGAAGAACAGTCAAATTATCTCATCTACTTATCTGTACAAGATGACTCAGCTCCTAGCAGAGACCTAAGCCAGACTCAGTCATCACTAGGCTTAACTCTTTTGCTCAGAATTCTGATTCATACATACTGGTATAGCTACGCACTCTATTAGAGCGGTAACCCTGCTTGATTGATTGTCAGAAGATGGGAGGCACCAACTCACACTATTACAAGAGAGAGTCCTTTGAAAAGAAAGTTATACTTAAGAGTAGATTAATGTTCATTATTGGTCTTTACTTGAGATTAGGTTTTATGAACATCAACTGAATTGTGCAAACTATAGTCTTTAACCTATTGCCAGAAGCAATATCTGTTTCTTAAAAATCTGAATAACCAAGTAGTTTTGTACCTTGAACTTTGACTGCTTGGCAGAGTTTCCTGGAGCACCAGCTATTTTTGTCTATAGCCCAATCTGGCTGTCTATCTCTTAGCCAGAATTATGAAAAGTTTTGAGATAGTTTGATGTTGCCTTATAGCTTGACTTACTGTTCACCCTGTTTCATTTGTCTCTGACTGAGAATAACTGTGGGCATCTGCTGGAGAGCAAGGGGAGCAAAAGGGGCGTGCATAAGCGCACAATCGTGCCTACCGTTCCTGTCCTAATGTACCCATATATTCATACCTCTTTTGCTCTTATTCATACTTGTACTATTACATATATATTCAATCATGTTTTACTGTTTATACTTTGCTTATAATCATATATGCTTGACAAAATAAACAAATACAAAAAAGATAAAACAGCAAATTCTGCCCTATTTGTATTTGCATCATGATACTGTATGCAAGGACTTAAAAGGTGGAGCATATATTGTGATATTGTAACACAGATTTTGTCATTTTGATAAAATCTTAACCTGTTGCAGATACGTGTGAGAATAACTTGTTTTAGAATTAGATCCTGAATGGTATAATTGCTTCTGTCTCTCCTAATTTCTAACTCCAACCCAGGATATGACAATACCTATGTAAGATCAAGCTTCTCATTTGTCTGACCCGATTGGCAAGCCTCTTTAGCATCTTCTAAATCACTTGCAACTTTTTAAACAGGAAGAACCATTTATTTCCTTAGGTCAAATTCTGCAGGTCATGGTAAGCATCCAAGTTAAAGCATCTCTGCAAAATCTCCATCCACTTTCTACTTGAACTTCTCAAGTTAAGGGGAACTCCATTTTCCATTATTATTTTACTCTTACTATTAGGATTGTGAAAATTTTATGTTGGTATCAGCCACCCTGTACCATAAATCCATTCTGTGTTCTGCCTCAGGGGTTTGAGAATGAGCAGAAATTTAGAGATTAGCCACCACCTTTTGTAAAGTCCAGTAATAGGTCATTTCTCAGGTCATTTTTTTCTTCTTGACTTAATATTTATATTTCCACTCTAAATTTTTATCTCTGTTATATAATGCACAATTTGTTTTATTTTCCAGCATTTCTGCATGCTATAGCTTGTTTTATTTCTTCATTCTGTTGTCCTATAGATTCTTTCCAGTTTTTCTCTTGCGCATGTTTCATTTCATCTTTAGGATCTTTGAATAATGCATTTGTATAAGCAGATATTGTTGCTGTCATTGTAGCTACAAGCTTTTGTGTCCATTTTTCTTTTTAAAATCTTTTGAAATGTCTTGACTGTGGTACCTTTATCTGTCATTTCTGTAAGTTTCACTGTCATTCATCAAGTGCTAAAATAAAAGGTTTCTCTCTTCCTCTCTTTTTTTTACTTTTTCCTATTTCTCTCTAGTGTTTCATATCTTTATAATCCCATGATCTGTCTCAAATTTATTTCCTTGTTTTGGTAAATCAACCACTTATTTCAAAAGTATTATAGCAAAAATCTTAATATTCCAAATGTCTGATCCCTTAGTCTGTTTAAAACTTTGTTAAATTAAATTCTTATCCAACTTTTTGCTGTTAACTGTATATTCTTTAAATTTTTTAAATTGTTAATTAGTTCTTTTTCTTTACTTTAATGAAGAACCATTCATTGGATAGTTTTTTAAAACTGCTGCTCAGAAATCTCTTTTAGCATTAAAATACATTGCAAAAAGGTGTAGAAAGGGAGGATTAATAAATCTAGTGTCCATATAAGGGTTCACTGTGGTTGAGAGCTTGATGGCTTCCCTCATCTCCTGGCATTCAAACCCAGGAATTGACTGCTATCCTGCAGTCTCCTCACAAGTAGCACCCATCCAGAACTCATTTACTTGAGACTTTGAGGAAAGGAAAAAACGAAAGGTGGAATATACTTTCTTTCTTTTGATCTGAAAAAATAGTTGAAGAACCAAAAGTAATAATTCATACCTATCTAAAATAGCTGACAGGTAAAGCTTTTTAAAGATATAGATAACAAGTGTTTACAACAGATTTCATACATCTCAGCAGTTCTTTATTATCTTTACTAGCCCCTAGTTCCAGCCCCAATTCAAGATGCTGTTATTAATCTAAAGCTTTTTCAGTATCTAAAAAGAAATACTCTTTTTCTTCCTGACGTTATCTTCAGAGCGCTTACTTACTCTGGGTGCTCTCCAATACTCAAGTATGGTGAATAACTAATCCAGGGCAGGGTTTTTATGATAGTCTTCTGACTTTGAATGCTGTCCCTTGAGTGACACCTGGGCTATATCTTTATTATCTTTTAGTTGCCTGATGATGACAGTTCTAGTCTCCAGTTTGCTGAGCAGAGAATCCAAAGAATGTGTTAACTCCGCCTTTCTGCCCAGAGACTGTGTCTTTTACACTTTGCAGCCACGCCTCTCTTGACTGTCCCCCAGTTTTGACTCAGTCTTAGCCCAAGAGAGACGTGCTTAAGAAGAGCTCTTCAGAGCAAAAAGGCAGAGTTAAATTCTTTGGATTCTCAGCGGGTCTTTTTGGAATGACAAGGTTTTCGGGTGAGCAATACAACCACTGCAGCAATCAGCTGTTTGGTGCGAGAGCAGCACAGATTTTGCAGCAAATCAGCCACCTTTCGATGAACAGTGTGGTTTTCGGGTGAGCATTACAGCCGCTTAAGCAATCAACTGGCCGGCGGGAGAACTGAGCTGTCAGCTGTTTTTCGGAGAACTGAGATGCTTTGAGCAAGCAATACTGCCGCTGCAGTGATAGCTGTTTTTGGAGAAAATGAGCCACCCCAACGACTCAGCTGGCTACCCTGTTTGATCGGCACAGCCAGCACAATGACTCAGCTCCAACCGGCATAGCCGTAAAGCAATGTGGCTGGCGTCTTTGTTCCACCCAGCGCCCTGGCCATCTTCCGTCTCATTCAAACAGAGCTGACATTTGGCACGCTTTTCAGCAACAGATGCTCTGGTGCCTCCCCAGCAGGGGACTGGAAAGCCTCCAATACAGAAGGAGAAACAAAGGATGGAGGATATTGCTGCCTCAGAGAACCATGAGGTGGCTGACATGAGTGGGGAAGAGAGGGGGGGCAGTACAGCCCCATATTAAGCCGAAAGTTCCCTCAGCATCAAGAGCAGGCAGTAGAAGAGTGGCCTGAATAAGGGCAAAAGCCTTGCATCCCAGAAAAGCCTCTAAGGCTGAGGAAAGAGATGCCCAGAGATGCCAAAAAGCTTTGGAGAGAGAGATCTCCAAGGCTGAGAGGCAAGCTGAGCGACGAAGACAGACAAACCTTCCCGGGGAGATTCCATCACCTCCCTTTCATTGCCTGAGCCAGTGGTGGATTCCTACTGGTGCGGCCTACTCTACCGCACGGGTAGTGGCAGGCTGGTGACGTCATCGAGAGGCGACCGATCTGATGCAGTCGGTTGCCGGTGCCTAGGAGCCGCCATCTTTTTTGTGTGAATTTTCTGGTGATTTTTTGCTTCTGTGCATGTGCAGAAGCAAAATTGCGCTGAAATATCGCGAGGGGATGTGTGTATGTGTGAGATTTCAGCAATATTTCATTTCCGCACATGCGCGGAAGCAAAAAATTGCTGAAATCGTGCGTGCAGCCCCCCGCAAGATTTCAGCGCAATTTTGCTTCTCCGCATGTGCAGAAGCAAAATCACGCGAGGGGGGGCACGCGTGCAAAACATGGTGATGCGTGCGCAGTGCACCGGTAGCAAGGTAAGTGAGCAACCCGCCCCTGGCCTGAGCCAATCAGGAAATAAGAGGCTCTCAGCTCCCATACATTCCTGGTTTTGCTCTCTGGCTGGAGGATGACCAGGCTGTCAGGTGAACTGACTCTGGAGCATGCCACATAAAACTGGCCATGGGAGAAACAGGCAGTTTCCCTTACTTGTGTTTTCCTAATCACATCTGTAAATCTTTTCCTGCGTTTTTTGCCTCTTTTCCCTTTAACTGGTGTCACAATAGAAGGAACAGATTTGTCTGAACTGAGGAGGAAAATAAGGGGGTAAAAAATCTGTCTCTGCCTACCAGCATCCATTGGTATTCATCTGGGTAACGTCCTGTTAGTGTGTGAGAGAGTTGAGGGATGTTTGGAAACTCAAACAATATTTGCTGTATGAGCAAGAAGGAGACAGGAAGGAGTCTGTGTGTTGCTTAGCTCAACTGTTCTGTAGTAAACCTGCTTGCTGCTGTGAAAGCAAAAGCGAAACTGAAACTCCTGCTTGTGTTTTGCATTTGGATCAGATTTCTTTTCAGGTGGGGAAGGGGGAGTAGAACTCCTTAGCATCAGAGCTGGTTAATAATAATATAAGAAATACTCATGCTGCAATGGTCATTTTGAAAAATCATTTTTTAATGAGCACCTAGAAGCCAAGAGAAACATACGTGGCAAATTTCAAGTTTGTAGGCTTTACGGTTCTGGAGATTTCGTGATTAATGTGTGAGTGGTTTTCGCTTTTATATATATATATAGAGAGAGATTGTTTGTTTTCTGATTGCTTATTTGTACCCTATGACAATCATTAAGTGTTGTACCTTATGATTCTTGATGAATGTATCTTATTTTTTTAATGTACACTGAGAGCATATGCACCAAAGACAAATTCCTTGTGTGTCCAATCACATTTGGCCAATAAAGAATTCTATTCTATTCTATTCTATTCTATTCTATTCTATTCTATTCTATTCTATTCTATTCTATTCTATTCTATTCTTTTTTCACTTTTGTTTTTCTCCCAGGTTTATTTTTCTTTTTAACCCGGATTTTCTGTTTATATTGCTGTTGACTCAGTAAAAAAGCAAATCAGAAGCTAAAAAACTAAGTGTAGTTTTAAAGAAATGTCTGAAAAATAGGGCCAAGCATCAATTCCATCCTTTTCAATTTTTTACATAAATGATCCTTGTCTGTGACCTTCTGTTACTATTTATGTTTCAAGTTTTGTTTTGGAGCTGCCTGCTGACTTTTTAAAAAAGCTTTGCTATGTTGTTATGTATGTCCTGATTACTAAAGAGATAAGGGACAAGCAATCCATGCATCAGTTGCTGCAATAAATGATACTATAATTGTCTTTAGAAAAGCAATTTAGCAACTTCACAGCAGCATTCTTAGTTTTATAGAAGATTTATAACAAATTTTAATCCATTGTCTAAGTACAGTACAAAACATTTGATCTAACTAGCATGCCAATTTTATATCACATTCCTAGTGGCATTTTGGATGATGTGATAAACTGAAATCTATTTGCAGTTGTATTTAGTAGTGTGCTATAAACAATCTTGATGTTAAGGAATCCCTGTTAATTGATGAACATTTTACTAGCAGATAGTGAGGCTCAGAACCAGCCCTGGAGCCCCTGAGTACAACACAAAAAGCTACAAAGGTCTCAGGGGCTCAATTCACTTTTCCCACCAAGCTTGCTTCCTACCACCTTAAACTGTCACAGCCCTAAGTCTGCTCTCCTGCGGAAGAGATAGCAAGAGAGCCAGGTGATCTTATCTGGCCTATGGACATGCAGATAACCACATGAGCCAGTAGAGTGACAGTAAAAAAAAAATCACCTGCAATTTTGTGTCCCACATTTCATAATCCTGGCAGAAGCCAGAGGGTAAGTTTGTAAACTTCAGGCTGCTCTGCGTCATTCTAAGACCTGGCCACTCTTGCTTCCCTGAGAGTTTGAGTGGGGCTGCCACCCTTTGTATGATGCTAAACCAGAGAAGTGAGGTGCAAATCTCCCCTTTCTACTCCTATTGGGGAGAAATAGATGTTGCCAGCAGGGGCTGTGAAGTCCACAGCTTTGTTAGACTTTGGCTACCCCTTGAGATTCCACCCAGAGCAGAGAGCACCAAGCCTTTGACTCTTGGCCAGCCCTACCAAATCCTCAAGGCAGCCTCTTCTTTCCCTTCCAGGATTCTGCTTCATTACTGCAGTCTTCTTCTGCTATGCTTATCCCTCTCTTCAGACCCAACTGCCTCTGCCCAGAAGTAACACAGTTGGTTGTAACCGCCAACCAGCTCCATACTGTTTACCGCAGCCATGAGCAATATGACACCAGCTGAATTGCAGACCAGACAGTCAGTACTCCATTCAGACCTCTCATAAAGTCATGAAGCCTACTATGGGCACATGACTGGCTTTCCAGATGTCCGCAGTTATAGTGTAATCATTGCACATGACATGTACGATGACTAATGCTACATTGAAAGATTCTATGGAAACCTCTTTGTGGTGAGTTCCCCAAAGAAATTCACTTGGAAGAAATCCATTAAGTGTCAAGCTGTGGCGCAGAGATGACCATACCTGGCCAGCTGAATGCAGCTTGGAACCAAGGACTGGACTACTGCAAGATAGATGGATGGATGGATGGATGGATAGATGGATGGATGGATGGATGATAGATGATAGATAGAAAGATTGATTGATTGATAGATAGATAGATAGATAGATAGATAGATAGATAGATAGATAGATAGATAGATAGATGATAGATAGATAGATAGATAGATAGATAGATAGAAGATAGATAGATAGATAGATAGATAGAAGATAGATAGACAGACAGATAGACAGACAGACAGATAGATAGATAGATAGATGATAGAAGATAGATAGATAGATAGATAGATAGATAGATAGATAGATAGATAGATAGATAGATAGATAGATAGATAGATAGATAGATTAGATAGATGATAGGTAGATAGGTAGATAGATTAGATAGATTAGAAAGATAGATAGATAGATAGATAGATAGATAGATAGATAAGATAGATAGATAATAGATAGATTAGATAGGTAGGTAGATAGATAGGTAGGTAGGTAGGTAGATAGATAGATAGATAGATAGATAGATAGATAGATAGATAGATAGATAGATAGATAGATAGATAGATAGATAGATAGATAGAATCTTGTGACTTCTCTCCCATCCCTGTCTCCCCCCCCCCCCCATTGGCAGTGACAGGGCAAACCAGGACAGAGGAATCATCTAAGATTATCCACATCCTGGATTTCAAGATCTAGAAAAAGTGAGGACATTATGGTGTTTTCTGCTCTTTTTATTCATTTTTTACATTCTTATATGTATACTTATAAAGATAATCTCTTAACTGAAATAAAAGATTTATTTTAATTATGATCAACTCTGAATGGCAGCAGTTCTACAAATTCTCAGTAGAATTATATTCCAGAGTGCAGTATTTCAATTTTGCTATTGAACTCAAACAAAAATAACAAAAATAACTGTACAATCTCTGATCTTAGAAGTTTTCTTTAGGATTTAATTCTTCGCATTCAGCATAACTACAGTATTATGTTGTACAATTCATGTCACTCCAGTAAAACTATGGAAGGTTTTTCTTTCCAGTCAGCGCTAGAAAATATTTACAGTTTGTGGGTATGTGATAAATGTAAACAATGAAATAACTTATTAAATGAGCACAGAATCATATGATGAACAGAACTAACATGTTCATTAATTATTTTTAAATTTTGAGCCTATTGATGTAGATGAAAAAAGTATGTTTCTAGTTTTTTTTTAAAAATAACCACTTTACAAAGATAAATAAATGTTATTGCTTCTGACCAGAAAGAATTGTATTACATACATTTACATTTGGAACTGCATTATCTAAATAGTCGTCTTAAAATGCTTTTTTATTTTTAATAATTCCAAAAATTGGCATGAACAATACTGTTTTGTGACTAGAAAAGTTATGCAACATACGTGGTAGTCCGACCTACTTTGTTAGAATCGTATAATGTAGATGGTAAAGATTGGCTTGGCACTTTAGTGGTTACATTTTCTTAGACAAGTATCAGGTTGCTAAGCTTTTTTGGAAGCAGTTTCTATGTCCTTAGCTGCTCCTATTTCTACTTTGCTTGTGCCTATGGATTTAGAACTCCGGAATTCTAACCTTAAGCTGTCTGGCAGCTTTGTATTCTTGTTTTAAAGAAAAGCTAGAATATTTCCTGTAGAGCACTATATCTGGTCTCTGGGCTTTAGGAGGTAGCTAATGTCCATTTAGTTATAGATAATTCATCTGTATAAAGTTATGTTTTCTTTTGTCTCAACTAAAAGTATTAGTAGGACGTGAAATGGCAAGCGAGCATGTATCTTAAAGTAATTCCCATCAAGTATGCAACCCACAATTTGGGCAGTTGTTGAATTAAGGTTGTATAGAGATTGTTTAAAAACAACTGAGACAAACACATTGCATTGTGTTACTTCGCTCTAAGGTGAGTTTTGTCAAAAGGGCTGCTTTTGAATGTCACCAGTGATTTTTCACCAATAATTTGAATTATTATTAATGATTTAAAATTATTTCTTTTGTATCTTAAAGTTAGAATAGTAGCCATTATTGAAACATTATTTCAATGTTTTTAAAATTTTATATGAGAAATATATTATAAACAATGAATATAATAAACTGCATGTAAAAAATAGGGTTGTTGTTTTTTATGTTGATGGGCCCTATGTTGATCGAGTGACTAGTGATACCCAAAACAAATAGTTAGGAACCACTGTTTTAAATCCTTACAGCACAGCTTATTTGCTTCACTACTAAATTATGTATAGTAAATACTCTTTGTATAAAAAAAACCAAAAGAAACTCTAATCAAACAAATCTGATTCCTGAAGCAATCATTCTGTCTTTTAAAAATTAAACAGACTATCAGATTGCTATTATTTAGAAAGTTAAAACGCCAAATAAAAAGCTAAGGTATGTGTCTGCTTTTTAGAAACATATTTTACAACATGGATTTATTTTTTCATAATGGCCAAAATATTATGTGTTATGCCATAACCCACCCAGCTACCTATATTTTTGACCTCTGAAAAAAGTCAATGTTAAATGTTAAAAATCCCAAAAGTTACGTATCCAGCTAGGAATCCTGTGGACAAAACAGTAATAACTAATAAAATATGGACAACCTCTTTTCCCAAAATCATTATAGTTATTTCATTGATATGTACCTAACATGTCATCTAAAATTAATTTCATTTTTGTAAGTATGAACATTACTAAATTATTATTTTGCATGATGTTCGTCCATCGTATTAGAAGAGGACCTTGACATCTATCATTGGGGGGGATGTCAAGACTTGCGAGTGAATTGGATTAAAGTGAGGGAGAAGTACGCATAGTCAGCCTCATTCTCTCTTCCCAGATTCCATCTTCTCCAAATAGCAGGACAAGAGTCGAGACAGTTGGAGATGGGCTGGGTGCAGTGGTTGACCAGGGCGTATTTTGTGTCTTGCCGTGCTCTTAGCGTACCACATCACTTGCAGAGACCGCCTTCATGACCGTTGTCCTATTCTAGTAGATTTTATCCGCTCAGTCCGCCGGAATCTGACTTCACATGCTCGGGATAGACAAGTCCCTATCTCACCGAAGGTCTATGACCCAATGGCTACTCTCAACCTGGTTTGGCCAGCCTGTCGAAGCTGTTGCCCGGGGTGTGGCCGCTGCACATGCTACAGCTGCTAGGAGCCACAGGTGAGAGCTGAGTGACAGGTGGGACCAAAGATGAATGAGCTGCCCTAAAATCTGCCCTAAAATGAGCTGCCGTAAAGGACACGACATGCCCCTACACCAGATGTGCTACCCCTCCCTGAGCACCCCATAAACCCCATTATTTTGCATATGACCCCATACAATGGACCATCTGATTAGATTGAATAGTAAATTTAGGTCATTTGTTACAGATTCCCCAGCTTGCAGTGTTGTAAGTATCTAAGTCAGGAGTCTCCAACCTTGGCAACTTTAAGACTTGTGGACTTCAACTCCCAGCTTTGCTGGCTGAGGAATTCTGGGAGTTGAAGTCCACAAGTCTTAAAGTTGCCAAGGTTGGAGACCCCTGATCTAAGTGATGCATTGATTTTCTTTTAAGACCTTCAGTTGGTGATTATTAGTATTTTTCTAATATTGTATCTAATAATCTTTAGTATTTAATCAAAATAAAGCATAGCATTCCCAAAAGAGAAGGTCCACTGCCTCCATCATATCCCCTGAGAAAATGTTGTTTCATTTCTCCTCAGCATGAACTTTACTAGCATTTTATTTACTTCTCCTTTCTTTTTGTTTAACTTCCACTCTGAGAAACTCAAAGCTTATGACTGTGAATCTCAGTTGGCCCTAATAAAAATGAATTTTAGATTTATTCACAATATCCTATCCCCCCACAAATATATGAAAATGTATTAGATATAGATTCTATTAAGTCTGAAGAAGATTGAAAATAGAGTATGAATTTAAAACGATACCCTATGCACTTTGAAAAGTGGTTTGCTTTTGGTCCCTTGGATTTAATTTTTACTGGAAAACGCTCTTGTTTATTTATGGTGCTCCCAGGAATATATAGTAAGTTGATCTGGGTTGCAAAACATTTATAAATCTAGGAGCCAGCCAGGATTTCTAGAGGTCAACTGCATGCGTAGTAACCTAAGTTAAAGAAAATTGCTGATCTTTCTAGAGAGTTCTTTGATGTTCTTCCCCCTCTCTGCTATCCAGCGGAGTTCTTAATAATAAGGAATGAATCCTACAGAGAAATCAATTTCTGATTTTTGAGTTATCCTTCATTGAGTAATTACTGAATGATAATAAGAACAAACAAAATATATATATGGCTATTTGGCTATACAATAGCATGTGGAAATTAAAGAGAAACTAAAGACAGCCAGACAGCCACATTGAAATGCAGTGTAGTAGTCCATGAGCTAGCAGAAAAATATGCTGGTGTAAAATGTCCTGCCAACTAGTCCAGCCCTATTCTGCCTTGGTAATGAAGCCAGCTAATGGTTCTAAAGCAGGACAAATTAAGAAAGTCAAATTTGGATTTCCCTTCCTTTGTTTCCCCCTCAACTTGGCTGTGGGAGAAACAACACTTGTTCTCATTCATCTGGATGGGATATGGCTGAGCAGACATTAGCATGTGCTTTGAATGATGGATTTAGCCACCTATTGTGTTGCCTCCTAATAGGTTGCAGAGACCAAGTATCTGGAGAAGTCCTTCCACTTTCACTCTGTACTCTTCCTCTGCTCCTGCTTGCTATCTGTCAGCTCAGCTATTTTTGGACACAGGCTCAGCATTCTTTCAAAAGGGAATGAATGCAGTGCTGGCAGTGAGTGGCCATGACTGGCAACACAAAGTAGCTTGTGGTGTAGACAAAATGATGTTCTCTTCCCATTCCCAGTAATAGAAACAGTATGAGGGACATCTACACAAAAAGCATTGTCAGCAGAAGCAATAGGAAACCTATAATGCACTCACTGTCAACAAAACCAATAAAACTTAACCAATATATCTCTCTCTTATATATATAAAGTTACTGTGCACTATTTGACTAACACTCTTCAAAAGAGCACTAAACTCATGTATATGAGAAATTTATGTAAAATCTGACAAGCATTTTGAAAAACATAGGACTATAGGCTAAGCATAATGGCAGGCAGATAAACTGCAGGAGCCAGGGGATGGGTTGTCCTGTCACTCAAGCTAAAATAGCCATAGAGGACAGCACCCTGTAATTATTGGGGGACATCCTTGTAGCAGCCTAAAATGGCCATTAGAAACTGTACAGATCCCAGTCCATGACATGCAATAGTGCTCACCTCATGATGGAGTTTGTGTCTGGCAAAAATTGTTCTATGAGAAGAGAGAAAAAACTCTTAGATATGTGTTGAGCCAGATTTTGCATGTGGCACCAACACTGGAACAAGGATGGTTGTTAGCCAAGAAACACTGGATCCTGTTTATTGATGTCCTTGGGTGGGATCAGAATGGTGGTAATGTATCCCTCTTTGCCCTCCTTGATCTATCAGTGACTTTCAGTAAAATCAATCATGCTATTCTTTTGGACAAACTCAGGATATTAGGATAGGAGGCACACTTACACTGGTTCTTCTTTCTCCAGAACCAGTCAAAATAGATAAGGGAAAAGATCTAACTCTAGACTGCTGCTTCAGAAGGTGCCTCCAGATTCTGTTCTCTCCTCATTCTCCTATTTAACATCTATATAAAGCTGCTGGGTGAGTTCATCCATTGGCATGGGCTGAAGCATCACTGACTAGCATTGATGTTCATGTGTACATTTCTGCATCAAATCACCTTATGATGCCATCAAGATTCTTTCCCGTTGTTTGTAGACTGTAGGAGTCTGGATGGAGAAGAGCTGACTTCAGTTCAACCCTGACAAGGCTGAGTGGCTCTGGATTCTGAGGCCTCCTAGATCCAGATACATTCCATCTTTAACTCTGAATGAATACGCCACTCCTCCAGTCAGAATTGGTGCACAATTTTAGGACTTCCTCTGGACGTATCGCTCCTGCTTAAGGAGTATGTGACAGTTGTGACTAGGAGGGCCTTTCCACAAAATCATCTTGTTTGCCCATTGTGCCCAAATCTGGATCAAGAATAGTATCATGTATTAGTCACCTCCTGTTTGGGCTATTTGTAAGGCATGCTTCATGGGACTATTCTGAAAAGGATTTGGAATCTGCAACTGATCCAGGATCAGTTGCAGATTCCAAATCCTTTTCAGAATAGTCCCATGAAGCATGCCTTACACATCAAGATGTGTAAGACATGTGTAATGCCACTTTTTGACAAAATACACCGCATTGCATTAAGGTTTCTGTGCAATTCAAGGTGCTTGTTGTCATCCAGAAAGTTTTACCTGGCAGAGGATCAGATTATCTGAGAGTCCTCCAGTGTCCACTTGTTTCTGCTTATCCCACCAAATACCATAGGAATTGAAACTGTAGGACAGAACCACTGGCTGGTTTTGTTACTAAGACAGAGGAGGACTTGGCTATTTGGCAGCACATTTTACACCTATCTTTCAGGGCATCTAATGTTCTATCAAAGTGAACAAAAAATGACTTTGTTTTCTTTTTCAATATACTGTACACATTCTTTTTGTTTCTTTCTTTCCTTCATTAGAATATAAACAATTGGTAGATGTAGGCTTAATCTAGATATAAAAAGAGAGAGTTTGGTCTAGTGATTAAGGTATCAGGCTAGAAACCAGGACACTGTAAGTTCTAGTCCCACCTAAACCATGAAAACTGGTTAAAATTTTCTACCTGACCTATATTTCCAGCACCATTTATCTTTTAACCATTTATATTGGTCAAAAAAATGTCATATTATTTCAAAAACTGTTCAGTTCAGTTCAGTCAAAACATTTTAAGACTTTTGCACTCAGAGTAATGGAGCCAAGCAATATTTTAGTAAATTACTTTTTTTGCATTTGTGTGCCTTCAAAATGCTATATACTTAGAGAACTGTACTGTACATATAATAGGGAAGACAAAAACAGAAGTAGGGATTGTGAGCTCAAGGACACCTAAAGATACTTGAAATAATGAGGAGGTAGAAATGGCAAAAAGTAAAACTCACTCCAGAAGCATGATAAGGAGGTCATGTGGAACACAAAAAAGGCAAAAGAAAGCAAGGAAGTGTGCTAGCTGGAAATTGTGACTGTGTGTTAAATAACTGAACTAGATTAATATGATAAAACATTTCAGCTAATTAATAATAGGATTTCTGACATATTCAATTTAACACTTTTTAACTTTTAAAAAGAAAGTGAGAACTTTATCATTTTTAAGTAAGGAGTATTAATCCTTAAGCAAACAATGGATGTTGGGAGGCCAGAAAATGTATTTTTATAAAGAGGTCATAGCAGCTCCTTGCTCTTGTATCTGAATCTTGCAAAGTTTGCACATTCTCTTCATTCCTTAGCTGAAAATAAAAGTGGCAACTACTCCAGCCTGAGAACTATGTACAAACAATACTTTTAAAATCCTGGATATATGATATACAAAGGAATTTTAGGTAGGTAGGTAGGTAGGTTGGTTGATGAAGCACCTTAAGGAGTTCAATACCATAAGTCTTTAAGAAATCATAAAAAGTATAGATGCTAAACAGGTAGTCCAGTATCTTAACACTACACCTGGTGATGATTTGTTTAAATCTGTTCTCATTTCTGAAACGAACTCAAGGAAGTTTTAAGCAGATAATGGGGCAAGCGTAACTATAAAATACTTACTATTGTACAGAAATTAAAATTATTCCACTCATTACTTTGTTCAGTGTTAAAATTTAAACAAGAAACAAAGTAAATAAGGGTTTTTTGGTGCTTGAGTCTAGGAAACATTTAGAGTTATATACCACATATTTTATATGAAAAAGTGTTTCCATGCTCATTGGACAGTCACTGAGAACTTCTTAGTGTGGTTTGAAATTGGTGCTATCAAGAAGTTCCATATTAAATATAAGATGCAGACTTTTGACATTAAAAGTCCAGGATGTCAGTGGTGCTTAAACTTAATAGTGACGATATTTTAAAACCTGCTGAGAAAGTATTAGGAAACCAGTACAAATACTGGATCATTGGTTTATTTATTAAAACAACATATGTTAAACATTTTTAGTTTTTGCACAGATGCAGTGCACAGATAGCACTTTACTTATAGCACTTTACTTATATACCGCTTCATAGTGCTTTACAGCCCTTTCTAAGCGGTTTACAGAGTTCAGCATATTGCCCCCAACAATCTGGGTCCGCATTTTACCGACCTCAGAAGGATGGAAGGCTGAGTCAACCTTGAGCCTAGTGAGATTTGAACAGCTGAACTGCTGAACTAGCAGTCAGCCTGCAGTCGCAGCATTTAACCACTGCACCACTTCAGCTCATGATGCAGTGCTTCATACAACTTTATCAATAATAATTTTGCTGGATGTCACTTCAGAGAAAAAAAGTTTTTCTGAAGCCACAGTGATCTTTTTTTATTTTTTCCCTCTGGGCGTGCCACATTCTTCCCTTTTTATTAGTTTATAATATAAAATACAAAAATACAAAAACAAATAATAGGAAAAATTGGGGAGTGATCTTTTTAAAAATCTGTTGAGTGTGATAGTTGCCTTTATATTTTTCATTCTACTTTCATCTTGGACCTAAGTATACTAGGATTGATACCAATCTTTCCAAGTTTGAATACCCTCCAAGAGTGTAGAATTCAACTTCCAGAATGCCTCAACCAGCATGACCATTGCTGAGTATATTGCCAGATAAATAGATCTGAAGGTCATCCAAGATGGGAGAAATCTGATCTTTATTAATTATTAAACTTAATGCTAAAATCCCTAGAAATTTAAAAATACATTATTTCATCCATAATTCACTTACTCTTCCCAGGATATAATCATTAAATGGGTTTCTGATAGAGTAAGTATCGATAGGAAGTTTTTAAAAAGTTCTATTGTTTCGGTGTCCCAATTTTCATTGTGTCATGAAATACTGCATACTATTGCTTACCGTATTTTTCGGAGTATAAGACACACCTTTTTCCTCCCTAAAAGTGGCTGAAAATTTGGGTGCATCTTATACTTCAAATGTAGCTTTTTTTCCAGCCCTAACTAGGTGCTAACAGATCTTCCCAGCTCTTACCTTGCAGGCTTTTTCATTGTTACTCTCCAAAGAATGTTTTTCCAGCCCTAACTCTTTGCAGAATTTTTTTTCATTGCTCTACTTGCTCTGAATAAGTTTTTTTCTAGCCCTAACCAGGTGCTAACTATCTTCCCAGTTCTTACCGGCTTGCAGACTCTTTCATTGTTACTCTCTCAGAAGAAGGTTTTTTTAAGTCCTAACCAGGAGATAAAATAATGTGCTGAACCTGCTCCGAATAAGTTTTTTTCTAGCCCTAACCAGGTGCTAACGATCTTCCCAGCTCTTACTGGCGTGCATGCTCTTTCATTGTTACTCTCTCAGAAGAAGGTGTTTTTAAGTCCTAACCAGGGGATAAAATAATGTGCTGAAGCTGACCAGACTAAGGACGCTAGCCAGATGAATACCTGGTAGGCAGATTGTTTTCCCCTATTTTCCTCCCCAAAAACTAAGGTGCGTCTTATACTCCGGTGCGTCTTATACTCTGAAAAATACAGTAATTGAAATTCATTGATGTAATAAATTAGGACAATTTCAACATCTACTCCTTAGATCAGGACGGATTAAGAATTGTGCTACTGGAGTAGCCAGTCAAATTAACCATTGTTTCCAGATGCCCACTCTCAGCCTATATTTTAAATTGAATTAATTGATCTACAATGACTTCATGTATTTTTCAAAAATTCTATGTCAACTCTGAAGCTGACCTGGCTGTGGCCATTTTGGGGCTTCAGTGCTGCCACAACTGGAGCTGTGGGAAAGGGAGGGGGGAGTAGAGATAGCTGGGGTGCTATAGCCAAAATAAAATACTTTCTCTTGGGAACCAAGGATGTTCCCACCAGATGTCTAAAAGGAGGGGACTGGTGTCATCTAGCAACTGGACTATATCCTGATTGGACCATGTGATTGTTTGGAGAAAGTGAAAGAACTTTTACTTTTAATTAGGTGAAAACCGCGGGAACATTTAGAGTTCGTTTTCACCAGGTTGTTCCAATATGACATATCCAATAAATATATTCTTGGAGGAATCCACCTGCCTCTGAGTTTTGATTGCTATGGGTGTGTTACTTGGAACCCTGACATTCTAACCTGTAATAGCCTTAATGTATTAAGGCAGGTGCTGTCTCAAAGGCTGTCTCCTAGCTCTTATTAGTATATTTAATGAAGATAGTAGTGTAATGCATCCATTTAGAGCACATCCTCTATATGCAGAGGATCTAATTAAATCCTTCCATTCTTTCAGTATAATTGGAGGGGAGGGGGGAAATGAAGCCAGCAGTGCTGAAGAACTTCTGCCAGTTATGGTCAGCAATTTTGAGTTAGGGCTAAGTTTAAAGTGACCAGATATTTTTTTTTTAAGCGGGACGGGGGGGCGGGCCGCCTGGGCGCCGCCATTTGTTTTGCCCTCTGCGCATGCGCAGAACGCTGCGCATGCGCAGAGGGCAAAACAGCAAATGTCGGCGTCCAGGGGAGGTGGGGGGGAGGGGGGGAAGCGGGAGACCCGCCTCCCGTTCGTTGCTTGCCAGCCCGGCTGAAGGGAAGGCGGGAGGCGAGGAAAGGCCTCCCGAAAGGGAGGCGGGCTCCCGAAGCCTCCCCTCCTTTCGGGAGGCCTTTCCTCGCCTCCCGCCTTCCCTTCGGCCGGGCTGGCAAGCAACGAACGGGAGGCGGGAGGCGGGGAAAGGAGGCAGCCGGCAGCTTACCTGCTCCAAGCATCCAAGCGCCGCGGTCTCCCGGTCGCCCGCCCGGCCCCAGGGCAACGGCGGCAGCGAGGCGACGGGGGAAGAAAGGGGAGGGGGACGAGGAAGGGCTGTTTGCGCCGCTCGTAAACTCAAAGCGGCGACGGCTCCTCGTCCCTCACCCCTCCCAACCGCAGCGGCGCCTCCGAGGGCGGGGCTAGGGATGGGGCGGGGGAAGGAGAGGAGGAGCAGCCTCCTTTCCCCCTCCCCCCAGCTTCCAGCCGCCGCCGGAGGAGTCAACAACGCGGGACGCCCGCCCGCCGCCCACGGCCGGCCCGAGCTGAGAGGCCTGCTGCCTTTCAGGCCGATTTTTTGAAAGAATGCCCTAGTCGGGCAAACTTTGAAAAAATCGGGACTTTTTAGAAGGCGGGCGGGACGCGGGACAAATGGTGAAAAAGCGGGTGTGTCCCGCCAAAATCGGGACGTCTGGTCACCTTAGCTAAGTTAGAATGCTGCTTGTTCCTGCTACATTTTTGTTCACCATGAAAAGCATTCCTTATCATTTTAAGAATGTGATAAAACCATACTTTACCAATCTTAGAGTTACACAAAGTGTGAGAATCATTTATGCACCTGGGTACATAAGAATACTTTATGCATCTTGGAGAGCAAACAAGGCAAGCTCTACCAACATTTTTAATCTCCAGAATTAAATCTGGACAGATTATCAGTAGATTGTGATAGAGTGCAATATGATGGCAGAGTTCACAACAGTGTCAAATTCTGGAAGAGAACATAGGAGTCCTGCCAATGGCGCTGATTTTTGCTGTTGCTGTTCAGTATCAAGGTACTAGTGATTTTAATTCAACTATCTTGTAACAGGGAAACTGCAACACCAACAACCAAAATGGAAGGAATTGCCAATGTCCCATTGCTTCTAATTGTTCTTTCCTTATTTTATTTCCTGTTTTTGAATACTGTTTGGTTGAGATGCCAAAGTGTTCTCCCTCATTCCTCCATCTAAGACTCATAAGTAGGGTAGATAAAAATCAATGCTTTTTTAAAATAAAAAATAAAAAAATCAGATTTTTTAAATTTTAAATTGGATTTTTTTTTATCAAATTTATTTTGATAAAATGCTTTTGGAGTAAAAATCTATCTAAAAATAGTGTTCTATTTAAGATACATTAATAATTTATTTTATTCAGCATGAAATGGAGCTTAGTTATGTAGCATGAGGCTGTATATTCTGCAGTATTGGGACTGTCGGTGAGTCAACACCAACAGGAGGAGCTGCTGCGGGACAGAGATGACAGTTGCTCTTTAAAAACTATGATTTAAATCGTGATTTAAATCAAGCCTTTTTACTAGTGATTTAAATCGTGATTTAAATTGACTTGATTTAAATCAAATCCACCCTTCTCATAAGCATAGTAAACACCAAGTTGTATTTGCATTGTTTGGCATATACTATATGTCTTAGCTTTTATTGCCATTTTTATCAATTTCAACATGAGATATATTATTTCTATGACTTTGGTTAACTGTTGTATAATTAGAACATTTAATACATTCAGGGTTCATTTTATGTGCTTAAAAGAAGATACCCCCTCCCCCAATTACAGTCCTATAAGCTTGATTGATATAACCGCATAGATGTATGCAAAACATCTTTTAAGGAAAATAGAGGATTGGGTGATTGAATATATTAGTAGAACAGGCTGGGTTGAGACCTAGGTATTCCACAATAGACAATTGCTGTGTTCTGTACCATCCTATTACCAAATACACAACAATGGTAAATATAGCACTGATTCAGGGACAAGAGAAACTAAAAAAGTCCTTTTTTATTTAATTATTTTTGTTGATATTGCATCTGTTTCCTATTTCCTGATTTCCAGTCATTGATGCCAGAGTGTCCACCAGTAGAGAGTAGGAAGTAAGAACCATCTGTAGCCAGAAGGGACATGCAAATGACTGCTGCAGTCCTGGGCTGCTGTTCTCCTTCTCTTACGCCTACTTAGACATACCTTTTTGTCTATAAAGAGGAGGGAGGGGAGCAGAAGTGGTGGGGTGCTCTTGGCTTCTATTACACCACACTTTCCCCCCCCCCATATACAAACCTTATTTCCCGTTATTTATGCAAATTGTAATGGTATTGTGGATAGACTTGGAAAGTAAAGCTACGGAAGGGCACAAATACTAAGCAAAGACAATCTGGAGATTTTAGTTCCATGGAAATGAGGTGAGCAATAGGACAGACAGGCAGTTTGAATGAAGGGATAGCTGTGGAATTCTGGCAGCAGTAAAATGAATCATTTGATTATATACTATAATTATTTGATAGGAAATAGGAAACTTTGGGGATTGTGTATGGCCCATGGGCCATGGATTGTGCAGCCAATTGTAGAATTTTCTTTGCATCTGTAAGAACTAAAAGCAAAGTTGACATGGGTTTTTAAAAGTTTGTTACTGCACAAAAAGTAACTGAATGAGTAGGCTTAAGGAAATCTATCTGACTTAAATTTAACTTAGATATTAAAACAATATCTTGTCTTGGAATGCTTTATATAAAATATAAAAGATGACCCCAAAACAATTTTCTTGCTTCTAGGTTCACCTCCAAAGCTATAGTTGCCTCGGTGGTGGCCAGGCACATGCACTGGCTTGGCCAGCGGATACCTACTACAAGTGGCACTTGGCCTCGGTGCATTTCTGGGGTCAGAACCTGTTTGGGGAAGTGCTGGGCCCTATTTTGGTCGAGTCATGGGACATGAGAAAGGTTCTGCCGTCCATCTCTCAGAAGGGCAACTTCAGTCATTCACGGCGGCCCTTTCGGGCTCCTGACCAGGGTTTCAGCTTATCCCAACCCCAAGGTCAGTGCGGATCTAGACAGCTCCAGTCCAAAGATAGATCCAGGAGGCAGTTTAAGCAACCGTTCTGGGACGTAGGAGGAGGTCGTCCCTTCCGACGCACCAGATAACTTCCTTTCTGATCCTCGTATTGGGGGTCGTCTGGCCTTTTATTCCAACATGTGGGAACAGACCACCCAGGACAGATGAGTCCGAGAGACGGTCAGTCAGGGTCTCTCTCTAGAATTTCACTCCCTTCCCCCGAGGTTTTTTATCCAATGCCCTATATCCAAAGTGCCCTCAAAGAAAGCTCTTACGGATTCGGTGGTCCAACACCTGCTGGACATTTGAGCTATCCAGAAGGTGCCTCAGGACCAATAGGGGCGGGGGTTTTATTCCATCCTTTTTGTAGTCCCCAAAGCCTCGGGGGGGATGGAGGGCAATTCTGGACCTTAAGCGTCTGAACCGATACATTAAATATAGGAGGTTCAAGATGCATTCCTTGCAGTCTATCCTGGGATGCGTGCGTCAGGGAGACTATCTTGCCTCCCTGGACCTGACTGAAGCATACCTGCACATACCAGTTATCCATCTTCATCGACAGTACCTCCAGTTTTATTATGCAGGTAGGCATTTTCAGTATAGGGCCCTTCCCTTTGGACTTTCCTCCGCCCCCCAGGTGTTCACTAAAGTTCTTGTGGCTGTGGCGGCCCATCTCAGGTCCTTGTCCGTGCGTGTCCAGTGTTACCTGGATGATATTTTGGTACAGGCGTCATCTAAGCACCTCGCGGTGCGTCATCTCCAGGTAACCATTTTAACTCTACGACAGCACGGGTTTTCCATCAACTTGGACAAAAGCCATCTATCTCCCTCCACTACCTTGCTCCATCTCGGAACCATTATAGATTCCCTAGAGTGTAGGGTTTCCCTGTCCCAGGAGAGCATTAAAGATCTAGCTTCTCTGGTCCAACGTGAGCATAGGGTTTCCCTAGCTCTTTTGTCCACTCTCCTGGGGAAAATGATTTCAACCATTGTCATAACACCTTGGGCACATCTACACTCTAGAGATCTTCAATGGTTCCTCTTGCCCTTCCAGAGAGCGGGCCACAGCACTTCGGTGTCCAAAGTCCTGGTTCCTCCGTAGCATCATCATGATGCAAGTTGTGTTCCTTTTGTAGATGTGTCATGATGCAGTACATGCATCTGAAAGGAAAAGAGCTTATAGTACAACTCTGCTGCTATTATTTTAATGCAAGTTTCCAGTCGTGCATTGTGTGTACACAGGCAACCAGGGATGAGTTGAAATGAAAATGCTGTCCTTGTCTTAGCTCTTTTATTATAATGCATGAATGAAGTACAGTTTCTTTTCTTTCCCCCTGATTGCTCTTCTTTGATAGTGCTCTTTCTGCAGTCAGTACCTCCCTAATTATATTGTCCGTGTTTTTAAAGAAAATAATTTAGCATGGATGATCTTTGCATTCAACCCTTTCACATGTATTGATTTAAAGTTGCAAGCAGTATAATAGCAGAGAACTCTCTGGGTCGACAAGTGGCAAATTGTTTTTCTTTAAGGGGTTTGATGGAGACTGGGATTTAATGCATCTAATTGGGGAGCAATTTTATCTGGAATTTTGGGGGAAGATAGATTGGCTTTGGAGAGTGGACCTATTGTATTCAATCAATCAGGATTTGATAAGAGATAGTATGAAGAAACAATCTTGGATATTTGATCCAGGACCAATTAAGGTTAACATTTGGGATGATTAGGGATTGAGGTTGTGGTAAATTTTCTACGAGTTGATTACAATAACAGCTTGTTAACAGAGGGTTTTGGAATTTCAACTATGTCTTTCTCCTGTTACTGTTCACAATTTTTATTATTTTTCTATTGTTACTTAATATGTTCGTAATATATTCAACAAATTAACTACTTCGTTATTAATATAGTTTACCAATAAGGCTAACAATTTCTAAGTAGAATTAGTAATTTAATAGTTTAAATTCATTTGGCTTGTTTCGCAAGGGGTGGGAAACCAAAATTGTTGTACTATATCCGTGATGGTGAACCTATGGCACACGTACCACAGGTGGCACACAGAGCCCTCTCTACGGGCACGTGAGCCGTTGCCCAGCTCAGCTCCACCACGCATGCACACGTGCCTCCCACATGCCAGCTGGTTTTCAGGTATCTGCCGTGCATGCGCGGAGGGCGGGGCGCATCCCCAGGCTCCTGAGGCTTTCCTCAAGCCTCCGGGAGAGCGAAAATTGCCTCTCCCGGGTTCTGGAGCCCCTCCAGAGCCTGGAAATGGGCCCGTTTCTGGACTTCCAGAACTTCTGGGAGGCCCATTTTTTGCCCTCCCCAAACCCGGAAGCTTTCCTCGAGCCTCCAGGAGGGTAAAAACGGCCTCCCCCGGGCTCTGGAGACCCTCTGGAGGGGGCGGGGAGCGCCAGGTGGGTCATGCACGCATGTGCAGGAGGAGCACGGAGGGGTTGCATGCGCAGGAGGGCAAGGCGGGGGGGGTTGCACGCGCATTGCATTATGGGTGCCAGCACGTGCTCGCTATCGCACATGCATATGCTTTCAGCACGTGACAAGAAAAAGGTTAGCCATCACTGTACTATATCAATCAGCATTGATATAGTGCAGGGAGGATGTTATGTGTATAGGTGTTGTTGTTTATAAGACATGTTTTGTTAATGTCTTTTTTTGTTGTGGTTTTTAAAAATATATTTTGGTGTTTTATATTTTAATCTTTTCAATAAACTAAACAATTGGGGGGGGGGGAATAAAGTTGTAAGCAGTGGAAAAGTTCTCCAAATACTTTCTGGTTAGAATTGCCTTGGTTCAGAGGTGGGTTCCTCCCGGTTTGGACCGGTTCTATAGAACTGCATCCACTGCCTCCTCCTGCCTTCACACAGGTAAGCATTGCGGCAGGGACAGGGACAAAGCAGCAGCCCCAAAAGCCAGCAGGGTCCCCAGCGCCGCAGAGCAGAGTCTGCACCGCCTCTGCCAAAGGCTGCCTGCCCTTCAGGTGTAGCGCCCACACCAGCTGCCTCTGATCTGCAGTTTACTCGTGAGCATCATGCATCTCCCGAAGCCGCCACTGTTGGAGCCGCGACAGGGCCAGGGCAGCCCGGTAAGCTGGGCGCCCAAAAATGGTGCGGAGGCGTGGGTGAAGGCTGGGACGGGGATGCAACCATCAGAGGTGAGAAGGGGCGCTTTTTGGCCAGGAAGGGCAACGGAGGGAAAGCCGAGACGACCACCGCCACCCCACAGCATCCCGACCTGGATATGGGGCCAGAGTGTCAAAAAAAGTGTCAAAAAGTCCCAAATTTTTTTACCACTGTTTTAATGGGCATGGCTTAGTGGGAGGGTCATGTGACTGAGTGTGCGTGAGTAACGGCAAGTTGGCCCTGCCCACTCAGTCACATAACCCCCAACCTAGCGACACCCACAGAACCAGTAGTAAAAAATTTTAAGAACCCACCTCTGCCTTGGTTGCCTTGTGTATAAATAATGCATGTGCACGTATCTGTATATAAAACAGGGGTGGGCTGCTACAGGTTCGCCCGGGTTCGGGAGATCCCGTAGCTAACGTTATGGCCGGTTCGGAGAACCTCCAAATCCCACCCCTGGCTGGCCCACCCCATCCTTCCCAGGAGTCTCCACGCAACCCGTTTTGGATGCGAGGTATGTGCAGTGCCCGCGCAGAGGCTCAGAGAGTGGGAAAAACGGGCCTCCCAGAAGCTCCGGATGGCGTCCGGAGCACAGGGGAGGCTGTTTTTCCCCTCCCAGAGGCTCGAGGAAAGCCTCCGGAGCTTGGGGAAGGCGAAAACGCCCTCCATGCCGTGGTGCCAACCAGGCCACGCCCACCATGGTCACGGCCACCCGGCAACCGGGCAGAGAACCCGTTGCTGAAATTTTTGAAGCCCACCCCGATATAAAACTTGAATTGTACTTTTCTCAAGTCTTTTGTCCATAAATCTGGCCTCTTGCTTTCTACTGGGTTAAAAGTATAAAAATATTCTCATCAGTGAAGTCATATAATTTTGTTTCAATGCTGACCCCTTCTGCAAAGGGAAAGTTAGTTCCATCAATATTTGGTATTGAAAATATTTTTAGATATGACCAAAACTGCCAATGATTTATTGGTTTGGATAATTGCATTAAGGGGGGTAAATTACAAAGAAATATATTATTTCTTATATATATGTGTGTACATAGGAGAGAATATATAGTATATAAAGTAACTGTATTGCTATATTATTTTAAAAAGCAGCCTGCAAACGCCTTATTAAAATAAAATAAATATTTCCTGTTCTCATCTAAGATAGAAAGCCTTGTCTAAAGGTCAAATCTAAACATATACTATTATGGCCATAGATACGAGGATAATTTTAAAAGCAAGGCAGCTTTTTAAAATCATAAATGTTGCGCTGAATGCAACATTTTATTTAGGCAATACTGTCACTGGCTGAGAGGGAACTTTTGGAAGTGTATGGGAAGTGAGGTGGACCCTATCGGTCACCATCTTTTAAGTTCCACTTAAGCCACAGCAACAAAATGTAAGTTAGAAAATCTGTGTAGCATTGATATCAGTTGCCCTCTACAGAAAAGTAGATGTATTATTTTCTTATCAACTGTAAGAAATCTATCATAATTCATTTTTATATATTGGTTGCAGAACTTATTTGAGGTTTTTTTTATTCCCTTCAGAGCAGTTTCACAGTTTTATGCTTTTTAGTAAAAGGATTAATAACCTAGGTATTTTTATAATACAGGTAGTCCTCAACTTACAACCACAATTGAGCCCAAAATTTCCATTGCTAAGTGAGACATTTGTTAAGTGAGTTTTGCCCCATTTTACAACCTTTCTTGCCTCCGTTGTTAAGTGAATCACTGCAGTCAGTTGATAAGTTAATAACCCGGTTGTTAAGTGAATCTGGCTCCCCCATTGACTTTGCTCATCAGAAGGTCGCAAAATGGGATCACATGACCCCAGGACTCTGTAACCATAATAAATATGAACCAGTTGCCAAGCATCTGAATTTTGATCACATGATCATGGGCATGCTGCAACAATCATATGAGGACCAATCATAAGTTACTTTTTTCAGTGCCACTGTAACTTTGAACAATCACTAAACGAACTGCTGTAAGTCGAGGACTACCTGTATTATAAACATATTAATATTAAGAGCCGAGGTGGCGCAGCGGTTAGAGGCAGGTACTGCAGGCCACTTTAGCTGACACTGATCCGCAGGTCAGCGGTTCAAATCTCACCGGCTCAAGGTTGACTCAGCCTTCCATCCTTCCGAGGTAGGTAAAATGAGGACCCAGATTGTTGGGGGCAATGTAAATATATACATTGCTTACTGGTATAAACCGCTTAGAGAGTGCTTGCACTGTGAGGCGGTATATAAATCTCAATAAATAAATAAATAAATAAATAAATAAACAAACCTGTTTATTGAGCCGAGGTGGCAGCAGTTAGAGTGCAGTACTGCAGGCTACTTTAGCTGACTGTGATCAGCAATTCAGCTGTTCAAATCTCACCAGCTCAGGGTTGACTCAGCCTTCCATCCTTCCGAGGTAGGTAAAATGAGGACCCAAATTGTTGGGGGCAATGTAAATATACATTGCTTACTGGTGTAAACTGCTTAGAGAGTGCTTGCACTGTGAGGCGGTATATAAGTCTCACAAATAAATAAATAAATAATATTAAGGGGCCACATTACATTATTTTTGTGCTGAATATGGGTTTGCTTTGACTTACGACCATTTGTTTAGCAACTGTTTAAAGTTAAAACAGCACTGAAAAAAATGACTTATGATTGGTCCTCACATGATTGTTGCAGTATCCCCATGATCATGTGATCAGAATTTACGCACTTGACAACTTGTGTGTATTTATGATAATTGCAGTGTCCCAGGTTCATGTGGTCACCACTTGCAATCTTCCCAGCCAGCTTCCGACAAGCAAAGACAAAATAGGGGAAGCTGAATTAGCTTAACAATCACATGATTCACTTAACAACTGCAGTGATTCGCTTAACAACTGTGGCAAAAAAGATCATAAAGTCAGGCACAATTTACTTAACAACTACCTGGCTTAGCAACAGAAGTCTGGTCCAAATTGTGATTGTAGTGGATTACCTAATATTTAGCTACTTTCCCAACTCAGCTTTGCATATAGCACTATATATGCTATATATATATTAAAGATATTCCCACCACAAATACAGAAAAAGGAGCAAGGGTAAACTGCCTTGGGTAAACTAAATCTGCATATGTATTGTTTGATGTAATCCATTGATCCTCTGAGAGATCAATAAAAGGGGTTGTTGCTGAAAATGGTAGGCTGTAATAGGCGCCCATTATCTTTGTAACCTACTAAATAAATAACTTGGTTGAAGAATTGGAAGCAGGGAGACAGATAATATACCTCTCTCACTTGCTCTGTCTTTTCTCTCTCTCTCTCTCTCTCTCTCTCTCTCTCTCTCTCTCTCTCTCTCTCTCTCTCTCTCTCTCTCTCTCTCTCTCTCTCTCTCTCTCTCTCTCTCTCTCATGAAATCATATTATTTTCAAAGCCATTTATTGTGTGAAACAAGAGCCTACACAACTGGGTTGGTTGTTTACAACAGCAGCCCTGTGTCTGCTGTGATATCTAGCTTTATCCAAGAATCCATTTATTCAACTTCTATATTTTAAATTTAAAATATAATTCTTCGTAATATAAATTACTATGTGACAACTTTGTAAATGAAAATCGCTCTGAAGTAGTCTTTTTTTTTAACAGTTAAGATTCTTTTTCTGTGCAGCTTTCAAAAAAATATAGTCACATTCTGGTACATCTCTCATAAATGACTTTTTAATATGTATTTTTGACCAGAAAAAAAATAGATGCCAGCAGATTCTATTACTGCTTTCATCCATACCACAATTGAGTTCATTTTGATGGATCTGCTCCTGAAGTAATCTGCTGCAGTTTTCTGATTGCATTCTGTTAGGAAGTGCTTTTTCCCAGTTTCAAGATAATTTGCAGACCGCATAGACCAGTGTTGGTGAACCTTTTCAGCACCGAGTGCCGAAACGGGAGCGGGCACACGGGGGGGAGTGCCAGAAACCAAGAGAGCAACTCTGTGGTGAGCACGCGCGGGAGCACCGGAAACCGGAAGAGCAGTTCCCAGGCGCATGCATGCGGGCCAGGGAGGTGCTGTTTTGGTTTCCGGTGCTCCCGCGTGCACGAAGACCAGCATACGCACCAGAACCTGAAAGAGCAACGGGCGACAGCTGGCGTGCTGGAGAGATGGCTCTGCTTGCTACTTCCGGCATGCGTGCCATAGGTTCACCATCACGGGCATAGACTAATCTGTGAGTCCAATTTCTCTAATCTGATACATGTTCTCTCTTGGAGCACTCAGCCTTCACTTGGAAAATAATTTCCAGAAAATTCTACTAAACATTTAATACAATTATTACTGAAATCATTGCTCACAGAAATTATAAGAAATAAAATATGGAGGATTGCAGATTTTATATGTTGATATATAAATAAGAGTCCATCTTATAGTATGAAACTGTCCAAAATTATGTGAAATGGTTCCGTTAATTTTTGCATTTCTGTTTATGATTACTAATTACTAGTAGCAACTACGTTTCTGGAAACCTATTCTTCCTTCCTTCATTCCTGCCTCCCTCCCTCCGTTGAAATAATTTTGCCACTATCTACTATTAGCTGATATAATTAACAATAATCACAATTTGTAAAATAAAGCATGAAAACCGAAATAAATTTTATCAGTTTTGTTTTTAATGATACATTGTAATACATATTTTGCCTGATTGTCCTCACTTAATAACTGGTTGTTTTATGACCACTTGAATTTATGACAGTCATGTAACAGGTGCTTTTTACAGGCCATCAAGCACCCCTGGCCATTGTAAATTATCTCTTTACGACTGGTTGTGGCATTCTGCTGTCACAGATGTGGTGAAATATAGGCCAGAATCACAGAAGGGAGGGGCTCTTTCTCAGGAAGCAAAGAGACAAAGAACCTTGGAATCTTGTATGCAAAAAAAAGGCGAAGGCTGACCCCTTCTAGCAGTTCACACGGTACATCTAGTAGTTATGCAGATAAGTACTTCAGTCTGGCAAGATGTCTGTCTACAGGCAAGCAACAGTAAAGTAACTACTCTGAAGTAACTCCTTGTGTCATTTTTAGTTCCTTGAACTTCACATGTGATTGTGATGCTCAATGTTTTTTGAAAAAGGCCAGTTGTAAGTCGGGAACTAACTGTACCTGTCTTATTGTTGAAGCATTTATATTAGTAAAACAAAACTTTGGACAGAAAGTTAAGAAAATCTACTGATTTTGAAATAATTTGTGCTAAGCAAGATTCATTCAAGTAAACTTTCTAACTGTAACATTCTGCCTGATAAAAAGACAGAGTTCAGCCAAAGGTGATACCAAGTTGAGAGGAAGGTAATTTAGCCCAAGTTTTCTCAACCTTGGCAACTTGAAGATGTGTGAACTTCAACTCCCAGAATTCCCCAGCCAGCATATGGGAGTTAAAGTCCACACATCTTCAAGTTAGATAGGTAGGTCTTGAGAAAGCAAATTACTTATTTACTTATTTTGGCTACATGGCATATTTTGCTTCAGTTGTTTTTAAATGAACTGACTTTTTAATGTTGTGTATGTATTTTGCTTGTTTTTGTTTGCATGTGGCTGTGCTTGTTTCCTGTGAACTCAGTATATTATTTTCCTTTGTGGCAAAAGAATGATATTACTCATTATTGACATTGTTATTTGGAGACTAACCCTGTCCCACCCATCCGCATCCATGCACCCCTTTTTATACTTAGGAGTTTGTTCTCCCAGAAACACACCAATTTTCGCCTAGAAAATGGTACTTTGTGATTGGTTACATCTACCACAATATCCATTGTGAGTCCCTTCTCTTAAATCCCAAATGTGTCTAATGGGCCAGTAGTTTTTTTGGGGGGGGGGAGGTTGATGATCACAATACACAAATGTGTGTTTAGTAAATACTATTATGCTGAAGTGTGTACCAGGGGCGGGTTGCTCACTTACCTCGCTGCCAGAGCCATGCGCGCACATCTCCATGCTTCGGGGGGGCATGCACGGAGGCAAAATCTCGCCGAAATCTCTCTCGCCCATGCGTCCCCTCGCGAGATTTTGGCACGATTTTGCTTCCATGCATGTGCAGAAGCAAAATCGTCCGCAAATCACCGGAAAAAAATGGCGACACGCCGGGTGGACCGGCAGAGAGGGCTCCGGAGCAGTTGCAAAATCCGCCGCTCCCTGCCAAACAGCTCCAGCAGGAACCCACCTCTGGTGTGCACCATTTTTAATGCTCATATAGTTGACCATAAGTGTTCATTTTGTTAGTGTTCATTCTGGGAGAAAAATAAATGTTTGTTTTTACTGATTTAGATAACCTAAGCGACGTATCTGTACACTCAAAGAGGTCCAGCATTGTAAGATATATTTGTACATTAGATACATGCATTCAGATGTACTGTTCAGCTGTCAAATTTGCCTACAGTTTTTAAGGAACAGTTTTGTAGTTTTCCACTTGCATATGGGATAAGTACTAGGCTGGCAAATACCTTTTACTCCAGCTAGAACACTGCCCGAGGCGCTTGGTAAGCTGTGATAGGAAGATGTCATAGTATTGTGTCCTCTCTTCGCACCTTCATTCTGAAATGAGATTCCTCCTGATTTCCATAAGGGTTTTACCTGGATGATGTTCCAGAAAGCCTTAAAGCCCTAGTTAATTACTCAGGCCTTGGGTTAGGATGATTGGGGGCCCTGTCAGATTGTTTGTGGTGTGGTTATGACACACAGGGTTTTTTTGT
The DNA here is from genome assembly GCA_023053685.1 of Diadophis punctatus similis. Taxonomy (NCBI): domain Eukaryota; kingdom Metazoa; phylum Chordata; class Lepidosauria; order Squamata; family Dipsadidae; genus Diadophis; species Diadophis punctatus. Next base: position 132,930,361 of record JALIGW010000003.1, read on the forward strand.
TTGCTTGTTTGACCAATAACCAAACCAACCAGACTCAAAAGTCATCAAGTAATGGAAACTTGGAAGATTGGTTGAAGTTTTGCATCTCCCTGTGGGGAAAGATTTTTATTTTTACAAAAGGAAAGTTTACAAGTAAAAGAAAAGGAATTGTAAATTATAAATGCTTACAGCTATTGTAGAAATGAATATTAATAATAAAACTCTTGTCTATTTTAATTATTTTCTATTTTAGGTTCTGCTTTCTATTCCTGTTGTGTCAAAAATCTGTACTTTTCCTTCATCTTTTCTCCTTATTTGTTCCTGGTTGGGCTTTTTGACTGTTTGCTTTTTCTGAATCTTGGCTGTGTCTGAGGGAAACAGAACGTTCCCCTCATACTGAGGGAAGGAATATACTCTTCTCTGTCCCCAGTTTTCTTCGCTGCTGCTTCTCAATGCCTCTGCTGGCTTTCAACACCCCCCCTTTCCACACATGCACCTTCACACTCCTTATCTGGGACTCCTGCAACTTCCAACTTCAGGACTGCGTGTCCTGGATTTATGATGGCATCGGGGACTTCTGGGATTACCATTGATAATTGATGCAGCCTTGTGACATCACCCTTTACAACTGCATTCCTTAACAATGACAAGCCCAGGCCCAATTGCCGTCTAACTCAAGGACAACTTGTAATTATTATATTGTACTTCCTATTCTGTCAGCCGCATAGATCCAACCAAGAAATCAACTCCACAGAAAAACTTTTTTTAAAAAAGAGACTGGCTACAATGACATAGTCTTGCAAGTCTGATTGTGCTGTATTTCCTTCTCCCTTCATATACGTTTGTGAATTAGAGAAGACTTCTGTCTGAACTGCTTACAAAATTTATCTGTCTGTTGTGGGCTTAAATTATATTTTACCCCTTGTCGCTTTTATAAGGAAGCTTACATGTCTCTATCAAGATAAGTATTTTCCTTACTCAACAATTCTTTTGGCTTTGTTTTACTTGGAGACACATAAAAAATGGCGGACCCCTTTGCCGACGACTCTGTCCTCAAGGCGGAAAACCCGGCACCCTCTGCCTCAGGCGAAATAGACGATGCAGGGCCCTCGAGTTCGAGGCCTGCAAAGAAGAGGGCTACTTCTGAGCCTCACTCACGTAAAGCCCAGAAGGCCTCTAGAACTGCAGAGCGGGAGGCCAAACAGAGGCATAAGGCCATTGAGAGGGTGATAGCCAAAGCCCAGAAGGCGACTGTCAAGAAGACAAGTGGTCTTCATGCTGTGGAACCGGCCTATTCTAGCTCATTTACCTCACAACAAGTGAGCCTGCCTGATCTTCAGGTTGAATCACAACCAGCAGCTTGGTCCCCAGATGGCGCTATGGAGCAGCCTTCAGATCTGCCCGGCAACAGTTCATCGGCTCATTGCCAGTCCCTAGGCCTCTAGGGCCTTCTTGGGAACAGCCTGCACATCAGAGGTTTTCCCCTGCTGAGGCACCATTCACGCCCACTGCTGCAAGCCATCGCTCGCAGAAGCGACTAGAGCCTCAAATCCCAGCCAGTATGGGAGTTTTGATCTCCGAGGTCATCAGACAAGGGATTGCAGCCAATTACAACAGAGGGCGGCATCAGTGGCTTCTGACCTACCCAGATTTTATTTATTTATTTATTTATTTATTTGAGGTTCTTCTATGCCGCCCTACTCCCTCAGGACTCAGGGTGACCCTACTCCCTCAGATCTCAAGGTCGCCCTCAGGGGCACCTTCTTTCTGAGGAAATCTTACCTCCTCTGGAGCACAAATACTCCCCAGCCTCTTCCAGCCAGGTATCTTTCTCAGGAGAAGAGACACAATGGGACCTAGACCTGTCGGACGATGTAGGTTTAATGCCTGACCAGCCCGCATTTGTAGTCTTTTCCGGCCTCTGTTGTTTCGATCTTTGCTTTTCAAAGCGAAGAACACAGCTCATCTGGGTTCCAATCAGCCATCTCATGAGGCTGCATCAGGATCGACTGATCCTGCAGATCCACTCTTTGTAGAACCTACTATAGTGGCGGAGGTAGTTCTGGTTCCCAAGATGTTCCTAGACATAGTGCAGAGGCAGTGGGCCTCCCCTGGGTCAGGGCCCAATCCCAGCGGTCTGGACAGACATTTTTATATTATGGACGCAGACCTTGCCAAGGCCCTTCAGATTCCAATGGTTGACGCCCCTATGGTGGCCTTGTCCTCGTCCTCTGCCGTGGCTGGTTCTCCGGAGGAATTCCTCTGACTGAGGACAAGAGGGTGGAGCAGATGTTGGTGAAGGCTCACCAGGCTGCAGCTTGGGCCGTCAAGGCCTTCATAGCTGCCTCCTTCTTTAATAGAGCTTCACTGCTCTGGCTGAGGCAACTACAGTACAAGACAGGTTACTAACTGCTGACACAAGGTCCCATCAAGACCTTAATAAATTAATGGCAGTGGAATTTTCAGCGGATGCCACACTGAATGCGGCAAGATTCGCGGCCAAGTCCATCGGCTTGTCCATGGCTACCCGCCATCTCCTATGGCTCTGCCAGTGGCAAGCTGATGCCAAGAACAAATGGAGACTGGCATCCATCCCCTTTTCCGGGGATAAATTATTTGGGGATTCCCTAGACCCTATTTTAGTCGAGTCCAGGGACAAGCGCAAGATTTTGCCATTCATGTTCCGGAGAGCGGACTCACATCCATCCCCTTATTTTCATCCTTTCGAGGCCCTTTCGAGGACAGCGGGTTTGGGACATCTCGTTCACAGAGGCCCTTTTCCCCTAGACAAGGGCAACATCAGGACAGGCAGGGCAGGCAAGGGAAAAAGGACACAAATGGTCCTTTTGAGGTGGGAGGGGTCGCCACTTTTGATGCTCGAGGTGACTGCCCATCCAGCCCTCCCATCGGGGGTTACCTGGCCTACTTTGCCAGCAGAAGGGGGGACTCCACGACAGACGCCTGGGTCAGGGAGACAGTGAGGTCGGGCCTCTCCCTGGAATTCCTCTCCACTCCCCTGAGACTTTTCGTCCATTGTCCTGTGTCAAAGGATCGGACGAAGTGGCTCCTCATGAAATCGGCCATAAAACATCTCTTGGATATTCAGGCTATCCAAACAATTCCAGAGGAGCAGCAGGGACAGGGGTTTTATTCTCGCCTGTTCATAATCCCAAAGGCCTCGGGGGGATGGAGGGCAATTCTGGACCTCAAAACTCTGAACCGTCGCATCGTTTATCGTCGGTTCAAGATGCAGTCAGTCCAGACCATCTTAGGGAGTGTCAGAAAGGACAACTTCCTCACGTCAGTGGATCTGACGGAAGTGTACCTTCATGTCCCCATTCTACCCAACCACAGACAGTTTCTCCATTTCCAGTACGCAGGGAAACATCACCAATATCAAGCATTGCCGTTTGGACTGTCCTCCGCCCCCAGGGTGTTTACCAAGCTCATGGCCACACCGGCAGGCCATCTCCAGACTCTTCCAATAAGGATACAGTTTTATCTAGACGATGTCCTTATTCAGTCCTGTTTGGAACCCCAGGCAAGGAGGGACCTGGCTACCACCATCCAGGCCCTACAAGACCATGGCTTTTCTATAAATATGACCAAAAGCCACCTGGTCCCGATGAACTGACTGCCTCATTTGGGGGCAGTCATCGACACTGTGGAGTCCAAGGTCTACCTATCCCAGGAGGGCCAATCCAGCCTGAGGGAATTGGCACTTTGTGTAAGGAGAGAGCGTACGGTACCACTACTACTTCTCTCTCAGCTCCTGGGAAAGATGGTTTCCTGCTTTTCTATCTTACCATGAGACAACTCCACAGCAGAAGTCTACAGTGGTTCCTCCTTCCATATCAGAGGTCCGGCAGCAGCACATCGCTGACCAGAGTGCATGTTCCACTAGAGTTGATTCTTTCTCTCGAATGGTGGACATCCCGGACAATTTCCATGGGCTGCAAGTTCAGAGAACCAGATTGCCTGACACTAACAACCGATGCCAGCCTCCTTGGCTGGGGAGTTCACCTCCAGTCACGCTCAGGGACAGTGGACTCCGGAGGATCTGAGCCACAACATCAATTGGTTAGAGCTCCTGGCTATCCACCTGGCTCAGGCAGTTCGAGGACGTAGTATCAGGCCAACGCATTTTGGTCTTGACGGACAATGTGGCTGCCAAGGCCCATATCAACCACCTAGGAGGGACTCACTCCAGGCCTCTCATGCAAGAGGCCAAGTAGCTGGGCCTCTGGGCAGAGACTCACCTTCTGTCCATCAAGGCAGCACATATATCGGGAGTGGCAAATGTGCAGGCGGACTGGCTCAACAGAGTCTCAGTCAACCACACGGAGTGGCACCTGCACCAGTCCCTGTTCCGGGAAATGACGGCCCGTTTCGTCAACCACTTTGCCACCAAAGACAACTGCCAGCTCCCAAGGTTTTTCACCAGGTTCGCGACACTGAGGGCAGAGGGAGTAGTTGCGCTATGCAGTCCATGGCCTCCAAGTTTGCTGTACGCCTTCCCTCCTCTTCCACTTATTCCGAAGGTCATCAGGAAGCTGCTGGAGGAGGAAGTGGAGCTTCTACTTCTGGCCCCTTACTGGCCCAGAAGGCCCTGGTTTGCAGACCTGGTAAACCTGTTGGTGGCTCGACCCTGGAGGATCCCTCAGAACAAGGTCTCCCTCAGCCAGGGGGCGTTGGTCCATCCAGAATCGCAGTGGCTCCAACTGACCGCCTGGCGCTTGAGCGGGGCCTTCTGAGTGGGGACAATTTTTCCTCTGGGGTCATTAAGACAATTCAGGCCTCGCGCAGAGCCTCGGCCAACAGAATATATAATGCCACTTAGAAGGCCTTTTGTGGGTGGTGTTGCAAAGGGGGACTGGTCCCTACGGACGTTTCCATAGCCCAGATCCTGTAGTTTCTCCAGGAAGGACTGGATAACGGACTACCCCCGAATACGATCTGGAGGCAAGTGGCAGCCCTGTCCTCCGTTTTGGCATGTGGAACTGTGGACTCCATCTTCCAGCATCCCATGGTCCGTCGGTTCCTCAGGGAAGCGACCAACCTGAGGCCATCGGTGGTACACAGGACTTGGGACTTGGCCAAGGTCTTACACTCCGTTACAGGGGCCCCATTCGAGCCTTTGAGAGAGGCCAGCCTGCGCCACCTTACATGTAAGGTGGCATTTTTGGTGGCCATTACATCAGCCAGACGGGTCTCGGAGATAGCAGCTCTTTAAGTGAGGAAGGACCTTTGTGTGTTCCACTCTGACAGGGTGGTTTTGCGGCTGGACCCCTTTTTCATCCCCAAGGTGAACACTTGGTTCCACAGGGCTCAGGAACTGGTGTTGCCGAACTTCTGTCCTGAGCCAGTCCATCACTTGGAACGTAGGTAGCATACCTTGGATGTGCGGAGGGCCCTCCACATTTACATCAAAAGGACTTCCTCCCTACGGAGAATGGAGTTCCTGTTTGTCTCCTTCCAGCCTGCCACACTGGGCAACAAGGTCACCCCCTCAACCTTGGGATGATGGATTAGGGCGTGTATCACCAAGGCCTATGAGATCCAGGCCTTCCCGCTGTCTGGGCAAGTAACCTCCCACTCTACCAGAAGCGCGGCCACCACCGCGGCATGGGCAACTCAGGCCTCTATAGAAGAAGTCTGTCGAACGGCTACCTGGTCCTTGCCTTCTCCTTTTATCCGCCACTATAAACTGGATACGTACGCCTCAGCTGAGGCGGCCTTTGGCAGGCGGGTCCTTCAGACTGTACACAAGGAGCAGGGGACTTCGGAACAGACCATGCCCCCCCCAATAGGACAGCCAGCTTTGGTATGTCCCATTCCTGGATGCTATCTCCACCACTATGGAGAAGGGGCATTGGTCTTACCTGATATGCTTCTTCTCGTTGAGGAGGAGATAGCATCCAGTCCCACCCAGATTGGCGTCCACGGGGGGATACGATTACAATACAGCATGTCAGTCTGCATTGACGCCTTTGTCAAAAAGCTGGGGATGCAAGCAGAGGAGGTGTGTCATCACAACTTGCAGACTCAGTCCAATTAGCTGACAGATTGAGTTAACTCATTCCTGGATGCTATCTCCACCTCAACGAGAAGAAGTGTATCTGGTAAGACCAACGCTCCTTTTCTGCAAGCACAGTGAATATGAATATTAAAGTAAAATCTAGCTGTCTGAACATATTTCAAATTTAGTCAATATTATATTTTGCTTATTTTGTTTATTTCAAAATCTGTTAAGGCATTCTGTTATTTTCTGTGAAGATAGATGCATAGAGAACTTGTGTCTTTATTGAAAAAGCTAAAATGCTGTACTCCCACCTTTTTCAGAACAGTGATAAATGTGAGCAAAGAATGCCACTGAAGAGTCAGTTTTCAGCTGGTAGAAGCCATGGCCAGAATTGTTTGGCAGTGAAAACTGTATCAACGAAATTGGGGAGGTTTGTTGGAAGCATGCTGCCTGGAAAAATTGTAGGATTCAGAGAAGTTCCTACAAGCTCTTACACATCTGTGGCTTATATTCTAAAAAAGGAACTGGGTGCTTAGTGGCGATGTAATACAATATATTAAAGGCCATATCTTTAAAGTGATGTGTTGTTTTTTGGTCAGCTAATTACTTAAATGTCAATTTTTTAAAAGCTTAAGTTATTCTCATGTTCCTTCAAAACATTTCAAAGTATTTGATCAATGATGCAAAAGGGAAACAGACCAGGCAATTTAAAAGAGCCAAATAAATTCACACTGGATACACATTTCACCAACTGTAAGTCATATTTAGGAATATGTATTTATTAAGATCAAGTATGAAGAATATAAAATGCCTGAAAGTATCCTCTTGAGGTCTATGTACATTTCATGGTGGCAAATCACCATTTTTGAAAGAAGCATGTATGGATTATCTGTCTGATCTTGCAGGATTACTTTTCTTAAAGTTCAAATGGGAACCCACACATTAATAGGCATCTTTTTGTATAATCTTTATTTTCTGTGAAATCAAACGATATACTTATGTTCTATTAAATTATAGAAGTAAATATCCTGCAATTGTGTTATGGATAGTTAAAATGTCCAATTTCAACCAGTAGGATTAACTGTATACTCATCGAAATTCATGTATACAAAGATGCTTAGTATGCGATGATATCATTCCTATTATATTTCATGACTAATCATGCAGGTTTCCTGAGTGCAATTCTTTCTTTGTCTGTCAAGCCGAGAATTTAAGTTAGTCCAGTAATTTTTAAATTTATTATTCTCAAGCTACCATAAGTTACCACTTTTATATCTTTATTCAGAAGATACTTTTTTTTCATATTTTTAGCATTGGCACATTTTCAGTGAAAAATTGTCAATCTGTCATAAAATAGGGAAAGCCTAGACATCATTCTTCAAGCTAATTCTCTCTATATATTACATTTGAGTAATTTCTTTTGCCAACTAGTAAAAGTAAAATACAGATATGATCTTTCTGACAATCTGAATTATTTTTACATGCTTTTTTGTTAACTTTTAATTTCAGAATTACAGATAAAAAATTTTTACCAGTTACTGTTCCTCAGTTGGTTCTCTGCCTTCTCTATATCCTGATGTGGAAAGTATAAATTGTATTAATTCCTGCGAAGAGTTTTTTTGGAAAATTTTCGTTTTTATCTTTCTGAATCAAGTTATCCTAAAGCAGGGACAGCAAATATACTGCCCCAAAGTTCTTTTGAAGCCCTTAATGCCTCCCCAGCTTCACTTAAAAAACAAATAAACATGGCATTTTCCTCTCATTTCAGGGCAACAAAAACAAGTATATACTTACCGTATTTTTGGAGTATAAGACGCACCTTTTTCCTCCCTAAAAGTGGCTGAAAATTTGGGTGCATCTTATACTCTGAATGTAGCTTTTTCTGAGCTTTTTTTCCAGGCCTAACTAGGTGCTAACGATCTTCCCAGCTCTTACCGGTTTGCAGGCTCTTTCATTGTTACTCTCTCCAAAGAAGGTTTTTTTTAAGTCCTAACCAGGGGATAAAATAATGTGCTGAAGCTGACCAGACTAAGGACGTTAGCCAGATGAATACGTGGTAGGCAGATTTCCGCCCCCCTATTTTCTTCCCCAAAAACTAATGTGCGTCTTATATTCCGGTGCGTCTTATATTCCGAAAAATACGGTAGTTCCTCCACCATTTTAAGTAGGGGAGGGAATAAATAATAAAATCCGTAGAGTAGGGAGACTAGAATTTTCTTTCAAGAAAAAGAAAGCCTTAGCTCTACGTAGTTGTGTAACAACCATTATGAAAACATTAGCTTAGTCTAGAAAAATAAAAAGGGCTAAGAAAGAAACTCAGGATAATCTCACCCCAAATCTCTTTGATTTAAGGGGAAGGGAGCGAGAAATTCTTTCAGCCTTTCAAAATTCTGTTATCAAACCTTATTAGAAGCGAGTTCCCATAGTTAGTACTTATTGGGCCCAATTCCTGACCTGACCTACCTCACAAGCCTAATTCATGATTCCACTAATCACCATGTGGATCTTTTGCCTAAATTTAATAAATTTGTTCTAAAATTGCTGTCCTTTTGCTGTAAGGACTGAATTGTAAAATATGTGACAACTGGTTTAAACTTGCCAGCCTGTACTTCTCTTCTTCCAGTTGTTTGATTTGCTTTTTCTTTGAGCTGTTAACCAGATTCTCCATCACAGTGTAGTCTGAGATGGAACAGATTATTCTGTTTTCATCTTAGACATTGCACTGCAAATTGCGTATCTGACCAAAAAAGCAGGATGAAGTGGAAGAGGGCAAGATTAACAAGTCTAAATAATTACGCAATATGTTGTAATACTTGGATGATTACTTGGGAAGGTGGGATCACAGTCTAGCTATTTTTCCAAATAACTTTATTAAATATTTTAATAGAGACTGAGAAAGAAAAAAAAGGATTGCAAGAAAAATAAATGTATAAAGACAGCTGTCCCCAGAAAACAAGTCCCCACCCACTTTGTGACAGGTATAAACAATTCCCTAAAAGTGTAATATGACAAAAAGGGAACATTTCCTCTTTATAAAAGACAAAAGACAAAAGAGATGAATCAGAATACTACAAAGTTTGGAATAGATGGTATATCTGGTTAGAAAATAGAAATAAAAATTAGATAATAACATATGAATGTCTATACGTATGTATGTAAGAGAATGTAAAAAGGGGGGATATGTGTGTAAATAGTAATAATGTAAATAATAATGTAACAATAGAGTAGAATATATTAAAAAAATAGAATTTAGATAAGTAACTGTTATTAGTGATACCGGTACGAACTCGCTGTACTGAGGAAAATTGTTTGTGTGTTTTATGTTTTTTTGTGTGTTTTGTATTGTTTTTAATCTTGAAAATGTTTAATAAAAATTATTTTTTAAAAAAATAAAAGACAAAATACAATACAGGATATTCCAAATAACAATTTATCTTTAAATACGTATTCTATATCTCCACTCTGTAAGCACATCATCATTTCACATGTATAAAATAATCCCATTATCCTAATACAAACAAAAAACTAAAATTAAAAACTAAATTATAACAAAAAAACCCTGTTTTTTTAAAAAAAGAATCTTTACAAACTTCCTTACTATTTAACAAAAGAAAAACGGAATCATACAGAATAAAAACTTATCCAATTTTATCCCTGATTGAATAAGCCAATTTTACAATCTTTGTTTTTCCTTTTTATTTATATAGGATCGTCTTTTTCTGCAATCCATTTGGGTGGTTGTTAATCCTTATTACAAATTTCTTGTTTGACTCCAAACTGATAAGCAATTTTTCCCCATAGGCATGGATTTATTTATTTTTTTAAACAGTTTCAAAATATTAATATTCAAAGTCCAAAGTTTAACTTTTTGGAACCTTAGAATTTTCTGTACCCAAAACCTTATCTTACTTTTGCTATTTAAATTCTTAAAAGTTATAAAACATTTAAAGTAAATCGTCATATTCTAATATTAAGGATTAAAAGCATTCACTCACCCAGTGTTTCCAATCTTGTCGTTCCAAAGGTACCTAACTTCCTTAAATCCATTTATTATTTATTTACTTATTTGTTTGTTTATTTATTCATTCATTTATTTATTTGTGAGACTTATTTACCGCCTCAAAGTGCAAGCACTCTCTAAGCGGTTTACACCATTAAGCAATGTATATTTATATTGCCCCCAACAATCTGGGTCCTCATTTTACCTACCTCGGAAGGATGGAAGGCTGAGTCAACCTTGAGCCAGTGAGATTTGAACCGCTGACCTGCTGATCACAGTCAGCTAAAGTGGCCTGCAGTACTGCACCCTAAAAAGAGCCACCTCTGCTCTTTTTAACCGTTGTTAGTTTCCAAAAATAGTTAGCAAGGGAAGTGTAGTATCCTGGAAAGTCTCCACTTTGCGGCTGGAGAAAAATGGTGAATTCCCCCATCTCCTAATTCCCCGCCTCCACCTCATAATTACTGTCCTGTGGCCTTTTTGTGAGGAAAAGAAACACCCATAAGGAGAAATAGCTTGGGCAATCCCGTGTCATTCTGTTTAATCCATAGAAGATCAAAGGGAGGGAGCTGATCTCCTTCGGCTCCTTTGTTACAAAGCTGCAAATCATCAGCTCCATTTGTCTAAGGAGCTGTCTTCAATTGGCCATCTTTCCCCGTAAGCCTGAATCACAGTGGAACCATAAGCCATACTTTGAATCTTTCGTTTTGTTGAATGTGTAAAGTGTCTTTTAACATAAATTTTTAAAATCGATTTTGAAATAGCAACACTAAAAATATGTCAGCTATGAAATATGAAAAGTTTATAAATGCGAGGCAAAATTTCCAGTTTCAGTGGCATATTTGTATATGTATAGGTCTGCAGATTAATAACGTAACTTTCAATGCTTTTTGGATGTGGAATTTAGGAAAGAGAAAATTCATATTTATAAAAAGACATAAATATTAAAATTAGAGAAAGAAACATCAAGAACCTGTCAATGCGAAATTTGAACTTTGACGAAGAGTTGGAAAAGACTCCTGAGAATATTATGGATCATAAAACAAATCATTCCAGGGTGGCCACTTGAGATAGAAATGACCAGACTCAAATTATCATATTTTGGACACATTATATAAAGGCCCCACTCCCTTGAGCCATCTATAATGCTGAAATAATGTAGAAAGAAAAAGAAGAGGACAACTAGTAGTAAAGTATATGGACTTGATTACAGTGGAGATGGGTGCACTATTGGGAGATCTGAAGGACCAAGTTGGGGACAGATCACCCTGGAGAAGATTTACGTGATCACTAAGAGTCAACACTGAAAAGTACACTGAGTCAACACACGTTTGTGCTTGTGTACTTTTTAAATATTTTGTCTGTGTGTGTATCTGTACTTTTTCACATTTTGTTGTATCAGCAATAAAATAAAGATTCTTCTGAGAATTCAGTGTTGGTTATCTGACTTTTAATATTCCCCCTATTATCCATGTAGGTATAATCCCTGCCTTCTCTCATGCATATTCTGTAGAACCTTAAGCAGTTGCATTTCAGAAATGCTTTTTTATAAGCTTTCATTGCTATAATATTTTGGTATTGCCATGTTTTCCATGATAATAAGAATTTGATGTGTTTCATAAATAAAGCTGAGGTCTAAAAATACTGTAACCCTTTTCACAGGAACGTCTACCTTTATAGAAGCCTTGGCAACCAATGGTACCAACATTCAGACATCAGTAACAGGAGTAGCAGCCAACAAACGAAGATTTATTGATGAAAGGAGAGATCAGCCTTTTGATAAAAGGCTACGATTCAGTGTGCGGCAAACTGAAAGTGCTTACCGCTACAGAGACATTGTTGTCAGGAAACAAGATGGATTCACGCATATTTTATTATCCACCAAATCATCAGAGAACAATTCATTAAATCCAGAGGTTAGAGTTGTTTCATTACTTCTGATTTTTTTTTTAACTGGGAGGGTGGGATTCCTGCTCTCCCAGAAACTCACAATCACCCATGCCCTAATCACTCCAGATTGGATTACTTTAATGTGCTCTACATGGGGCTGTCCCTGAAGGGTATTTGGAAGCTTCAACTAGGACAGCATGTTACACCTCTGCTCTGTGGGTTGCACTGATTGCCAGTTTGCTTCCAGGCCAACACAAGGTGTTGGTTTCAATCTTTAAAATCCTTCATGGCATGGGACGGGTTATCTGAGGGATCACCTCTCCTTAATTACATCTGCCCAACCCATTAGATCTGCCAGAAAAGATATGTTTCATGTTCCATCTGCTAGAAACTTCAGATCCCATCTGCAAGAGACTTCAGGTCTCATCTGCTAGAGGTGGGTCCCAGAAGGAGGGCCTTCTCTCTTGTGGCATCTACCTTAGGGAACATTCTCCTCCCCAAAGTGAAGCTAACTTTTCATCTGTTAATAGTCCCTCAACATCTAGTTATGTCTTCGGGCCTGAGGTTTTTGAGGATCAGTGATACTCTAAGATGGCTCTGTTACTGGGATTCATATTTATTCTCTCCTATGTTTGGTGGTTTGCATATTTTAATCATTGTTTTTATATATTTATTGTTTTACTCAGTTGGGTGGCCATATATTGATAAATAAATAGTGTAGAAATTAAAAGTTAAGCGGTACATCAATGGCAAAACATTAGTAAATTAGTAAATGCAAGTGCGGAGTTTAATGCTGGAGATAAGGATGCAGAGGCCTTTTCAGGAGGATTAGAATAATGATAGCGAGAACTCATTGGTAGAACATGTATCTTACAAGGAAGTCCAGGCTTTGGATTTTTTTTTAAATTTTCAGAGTGCTCTTAAGAAGAAAAAGGTAAAGGAGTCCCTGCGAATTTTCCTCCACTAGTCATTGCCGATTATAAGGGGTGGTGCTCATCTCCGTTTTAAGGCCATTGAGCCAATGCTGTCCGAAGACATTTCCATGGTCATGTGGACAGCATGACATCACAGAGCGTTGTTACCTTCCCACCATAGTGGTGCCTATTTATCTACTCACATTTGGATGGTTTTGAACTGCTAGTTTGGCAGGAGCTGGGAGCAAGGATGGGAGCTCACCCCGTCACTTGGTGCTTGGGTCTCAAACCTGGGCTGCCAGCTTTCCAGATAACAAGCCCGGCGTCTTAACCGCTGAGCCACTGCGCCACCCCTCCTTAAGAAACAAGTCTGCCTGAAGCTTCATAGATCATTGTCAATCCATTTCACCACTGCAGGTCATAAATTGGGAAATTATAAACTAAAAACAAGTTATGAATTGTGCCATAGTATTATACTAGTAGTATTATACTGATATAATACTAGCAATTATATTAGTTTCCAAACCTGAAGTTCTGTATATTTAGGCATTCGGGTTAATGGAATTTAAAAGCTGTTGGACAAGGATGTAGGAGCCGAGGTGGTGCAGTGGTTAAAAGCAGCACTGCAACCTACTTCAGCTGACTGCTAGTTCAGCAGTTCAGCTGTTCAAGTCTCACCAGCTCAAGGTTGACTCAGCCTTCCATCCTTCTGAGGTCGGTAAAATGAGGACCCAGATTGTTGGGGGCAATATGCTGAACTCTGTAAACCGCTTAGAGAGGGCTGTAAAGCACTATGAAGCGGTATATAAGTCTAAGTGCTATTGCTATTGCTATTGTTATGTAAATATGAAGCTTCAACTTACCTTAAGTGATTTATTGATTTGCCTGTGTACTATTTTTCAGTATTTTTGTAATCTATAAACTACCATATTTATTAAGAATTAAGGTTTTATAGTGAATTTAGATATTCATAAACTTCAGGCTTATTCTTTGGGAATAAATTCTGCTAAGCTCAGTAAAATTTAACACAACACAAGTTCATATTGGTAATGCTTACATTTTAAAAACATTTGTCCATTGTTGTCTGTCTTTCTCTTTTGAAAAAAAATGAAGTTTTAGACTTTGTCCTAAAATTATGTCTCTGAATTGGTTACATATGCCACCTGCTGTTCACATTACAAAAATACTTGGTAAATGAAAAGCTTTTCAGAAGCAAATATTATATATCCCTTTTTTTCATGTGTTTCATGCATCTCATTCCAGGTGATGAAAGAAGTCCAGAGTGCACTGAACACAGCAGCTGTTGATGACAGTAAACTTGTACTTCTTAGTGCAGTTGGCAGTGTTTTCTGTTGTGGCCTTGATTTCATTTATTTTATTCGACGTTTGACAGATGATAGAAAAAGGGAAAGTACTAAGATGGCAGATGCAATTAGGTTTGTAAAATTATTCAAATTGTGCTTAACCGATCATGCAGCTATTTGTGAAACCATAACTGCTATTCCAATAATACTTGGATTTTTTTCCTCAGTCAGTAAATGGATTTAAATCAGAATATTTATTATTTTGGAGATATTGTAAAGGTGTCTTCTTTAAAACTAGAAAGAGTTGCACATCCACTAGATTAAGCGTGGCTAAACATGTTTCCAATACAGTTTTTATATTTGGAAGAATCTTATTAAATAGATACAATTTTTACCTTTCATAAAAGTCGCATAATATAGGAAACCAGATTATCCAGAAAGATTATTCAGATTGGATGTTTGGAAACTATATGTTGAGAGTGTCTGTGTGTATGGATGTCCTACTCACAGAATGAAAGTCTAATGTTCTGCTTTTCCAACTTCCCTTTTTCACTGAAAAGGAAATTTGGATGGATGGTTTGTAACATGCCACTATTTTATTATTAATACCAAATGTGAGAAACTTTGTTAAGAAATGACTCTATCAAAACCAAATCTTAATATCTAAAAAAAAATCAGTGTTGAAGAATGAAAAAATGAAATGTGATTGTGTTCCTTAAACAATATATTATTTCAAGTGTTTTTATGTTTTGTTTTTTTAAGTGTGTGATATGAAAAACTGCAAGTCAGTTGCTTTATTTCTTAACTGTTTATCCTCAATGTAAAAAACATTTTAGCAAAATATGCATTTTGTTCTTGAAGTAAAGTTCATTTTAGAGCTGTAGCATTTTCTTTTTTCAAAAATATTTTTATATGTATTTATCAAATTGTTTTGAGCATCCTAACAAAATACAGATAAGTCATCGACTTACAACTACAATTGAGCTCCAAAGTTTTGTTGCTAAGTGAGACATTTGTTAAGTGGTTTTTTTGCCCCATTTTACGACCATTCTTGCCACAGTTGTTAAGTGAATCACTGCAGTTGTTAAATTAGTAACACAGTTGCTAAGTGAATCTGGCTTCCCCATTGACTTTGCTTGTCGGAAAGTCACAAAAGATTATTACGTGACCCTGGGACAAGGCAACCGTCATAAGTATGAACCAATTGCCAAGCATTTGAATTAGAACACGTGACCATGAAGATGCTCAACAGTCTTAAGTGTGAAAAATGGCCGTAAGTCACTTTTTTTCAGTGCAATTGTAACTTTGAATGGTCACTTAAATGAACTGTTGTAAGCCAAAATGTAATACAAAATGATGTTTTAATAATTTTTTTAAAAACTACTTGAAGGCAAACACTGGCTAAAAACAACTTGTGTGGCTAGGTTCACTTTCTCCGTTAGAGATTGATCATTAAATTTGATGCCCTCCCTCCATTTTACCTCCAATAAAAGAATGATGCTGCTATTTCTTGTTTTATACTTTCATAGGAAAATGTGGTTGTGCCTATCATATTTTCAAAAAAGTCTTTATAAGCAATAATTACTAGAATAGTTACAATTTTGAAAAAATTTTCATTGAAGAAAGTTGCTGCTAAAATGTGAGTTGTAACCATGTTCTTATTTTATTTCAGGAATTTTGTAAATACTTTTATTCAGTTTAAAAAGCCCATCATTGTTGCAGTAAATGGCCCAGCTATTGGACTTGGAGCATCTATATTACCTCTATGTGACGTGGTGTGGGCTAATGAGAAGGCTTGGTTTCAGACTCCGTATACAACATTTGGGCAAAGTCCTGATGGATGTTCATCTCTCACATTCCCAAGAATAATGGGTCTGGCATCTGTAAGTAATCTGTAAAATAAATATGTATTCTATATATTTATAACATTTGATGTGCCTATAGTTTTCAATATAATCGAATTGACATAACTTTCTCAAAATATTTGTTTATGGCACATAGCCCTCGAAAGTGTCACATTTTGACTCCTCCTGTATAAGGAAAATGGTTTGGGGAAAAATGGTTTCTGGCTCCTAAAATATTGCTATGTGCTTTTGTGTTGATGCGTTTGCATATTCAGGAAAACATTTTTAGTTCTATATACTTATATTTTATATATCTAAAGTAAGTTAACTATGTTTACAGAGCTGAAGAAGAGATGCTGGATTTAATATAGAAAATATGCTGTTTCAGGACATGGGGAGCATAAAATTACAAAAAATAAAAAAACCTACATTAAAAGCAGTCAAGCCTTTTTCCGGAGTCAGTTGAAATACAATCAGGAAGGCAGCTAGGTATCCAATGAGAAGCAAATCATAGGTTTCTCAAATGCATCTGTATTAGCCGAACTAAAAATATATCATTGGTATGAAAGGTTTCCTAGAGTTTTGGATAGTATAAATGATTATATACTTTGTGAAGCTGGAATTAAATCTTGTGGACTAATAGTCTAATAGTCTAATCTGCTTAGTCTACCATGTGTTACTTCCTATTAAAGGGGCAGTCGTTAGGTGAGCTACAACACAGAGTCAAACAGTTTCCTGGTTTACTTTTTGGATTCCTTTGTGTTCAACTCCCATTGGAACAAAGGGATTATATACCCTAGACCAGTGATGGCGAACCTTTTTTTCCTCGGTTGCCAAAAGCGCGTGCTCACGCGCTATTGCGCGTGCGCGAGTGCCCACACCCACAATTCAATCCCTGGGGACGGCAAAAATGGCCTCCCCCACTACCCTGGAGGCCCTCTGGAGCCCCGAAACAGCCCGTTTTCCAACTTCTGATGGGCCTAGTAGGCCCATTTTCTGTCCTCCCCAGGCTCCAGAGGCTTCCCTGGGGCTTGGGGAGGGTGAAAACGCCCTCCCCCGCCCACCGGAGGCCCTCTGGAAGCCGAAAACACCCTCCCAGAGCCTTTGTGCGAGCCGAAAATCAGATGGCCAGAGTGCACATGCACGCTGGAGCTGAGCTAGGGCAACGGCTCGCGTGCCGGCAGATATGGCTCCGCGTGCCACCTGTGGCACGCATGCCATAGGTTCGCCATCACTGCCCTAGACCTTGCACAGCTGTTTTGTTTTGTTTTATTATTTTCCATCTAAAAATAGTAAGGAGCTTTATTAATATTTTTGAGATATTTTTGGGTGGCAGTCCAAAGTTGGGGGAGAGACCCCAAATGTCACAGAAATGACTGATAGAACTTGCATATGGTCTGCAGATTGCCACAGCTTGACTTTGTAATCTGTTTCCCTTACAAAGTTTCTCTATGGCAAACCCTGTCAACTTCCTTTGAGATATTATCATGCTAGATGCTTCTGCAATCAATTCAAGGCAGTTAAAAGTTGTTGACTTTAGACTTAATGGTATACTTTGCATTGGTTTGTTCTGGTTTTTGCTTTTCTTTTAATACTAACTAGATTTTTTTTACTTCAAGGAAAAGGATCTAGATGTAAGGATCTAGATCATGGGTGTCAAACTCACGGTGTCACGTTGCCGCAATGTGATGTTTTGTGACTTTCTTCCCTTCGCAGGCCTGGGGTGGGTGTGGCCTGCGCGTGACGCATCCAGCCCGTAGGCCACCAGTTTGACACCCCTAATCCCCTAATCTAAATTCTATATTTTGGCAATAAACAGATTTTTTAAAAAAATCTTGCATCATAAACACTCTGAAACTCAAATATCGTAATTTAGGTAGGGCTAGAAGTTGACATTGAATTATTGTGTTGCTTTCAGTATTTGCTTTATTTCAGTTCAGTGCACAAACAAAAAGTAATGTATTCTAGTTAGTAATTGTTCCAAGTAGGAGCCTTTTTTTAAAGCCATAATGTTTATATTTAGAAAAATGTTATGCTTTATTATAACTTACAAATAATTTCTGTCTTTCTCAGGCAAATGAAATGTTATTTAGTGGAAGGAAGCTAACAGCACAAGAAGCTTGTTCGAAAGGACTGGTGTCTCAAGTATTTTGGCCGGGAACATTCACACAGGAAGTTATGGTTCGAATTAAGGAACTTGTCACATGTAATTCAGTTGTAAGTTGCTTGCTTCTTTCAATGGAAGTTTAATACTCAGAGTGTTATAATGATTAAGTGTCAGTTCACACAGTCAATTTAGTTTAAAACTATTTTGACCTGGCCCTGCAATATTCTGGGAAGGATTTTCACTATTCAAAACATACAATGGGCAGATAGGGTTTCCACCAATCACCTCAATTAACTTTGAACCCAAAAGCTGCCGCTTTATTGTCTCTTCTTTTAAAAAGGCACAACTGCAGATTGTAGTATTTCACAGAGAGAAGGAAATGACTTGTGGATGAATTCTGCAAATAGGTTCCCAATTTCCAACAACACATCATCAGTAGCTGTAATGCAGCTATTGTGTAAAGCACAAATCTAGGAAACAAATTGTAAGTGTTTATGGTAAGAATGCACTCTAAAAAAACTGTTGTTTTGACTGTACTAATATAAGTATCTGGTCCAAAACTATGGAAGGGAAAAGGCATAAAAACTCTCTCTTGACTTTTTACCTGAACACCTTAGTTCAGGGTTGGGTTCTACTTATCTTCACCATCGGTTCACATCGCGACGTTTCGCGCGCATCCCCTTGTGCAATTCGGCTTCCGTGCATGCTCAGTAGCAGGAATCAGCCCGAAACACAGCTGAGGAGCTGATCAGCTGTGCTTCGGGCAAAGAAATTAAGGTCAATATTAATCCGGGGGCGGGCGGGAGGGCCCTTTTTCAAGCAGTGGAATAGGAGAAGCCATCCAAACAGGGAAAAACTCGCAAAAAAATTCAAAAAAAGATGGTGGCGCCCACGGACCGGCACTGACCGAATTGGATCCGTGACGTCACCAGCAGGTCGCTACCGGTTCGGGCGATCCGGTCCGAACCGGGAGGAACCCACCCCTGCCTTAGTTCCATCACATTACCCTGTTTAATTTAGAATTTCTTACTGTGTAATACTTACTTACCAAATAAAAAACATGTTTGCATTTAATTATCTGCTAATGCAGAACGTAAGGTTTATAATATGCTGAACCCCAACCACTATTAGAAAATAATTTGTTGCTGCTGCATTAGATATGATACGCTCATAACACCTGCATTCTAGTAGTGGTCCTGAGTGGGACCAGTACACATTTTGCAGTCCGTTAAAAGTACTTTAACTGTGGCTTCAACTGTATTCTACTAATCTATTTGGTTGGCCTTTCTGGAATAGTTCCACAGTGTGTGGTGAGATTTGCAATGGAGTGTGGATTGCTATTTCAACCTGTTTAGCATCTAGCCTTGATTTACTACCTATTATCATTAGCAAAAGATGCTTATATAACCAAACCAGAGACATCTGAGTAACTTCAATGAAGGATGAAAGATACCAGCTTTCACATTGCAGCTGTCTTGTAGTCACCCCAGCCTTAATTACAGTTGGGAATGTTAATGTTTCTTGACTAAGATTTCTTGCAGCAATTAAAACCCATTTGCATGTCTTCTATGCATGCACATACCCATTTTTAGCACAGCATCTATGTTAATAGCAGTCCCACCACAGCCTGCTAGAGAGATTGAGGCAATTTATCTTTGTGAGATAATATTTGCACTTTATTGTCTGTGCTTTGGGGTTTTAAAACGCTAATTTTAGGAAAATATAAAAGTCGATTGTATTCTAAATTGAATATATATACTACTTATACATTAAATGCCTGTTCAATTTTTATCCTTAAGAATCCCTTCCACATCTTATCCATAATCAAAGGAGCTGTGTAATAGAACACTGATATGGGGGAACAAACATGCAATCAAACCACAAGGGAGAGCAACATGTTGAAATAGCACTTCAGATGTGCAACTATGCATCAGAATTCAGATGACAGGATTCATTCCAGGATCCATTCAAGTGTCAACAGAATACCTTTTGCAGACATGTGGCTGTTTCAGAAAATTGTTGAATAAGATAATGTTCTGGAACACTTCTTGCTGCCATAAATCAGTGAAGATATGTTGACATTTCTTTCACATTTAGTAAAGCAAAGCTAAAATAAATTTATTCCACATTATCTTGATGTGTATTACATACATTTCCAGTTGTTTTGCTTTTTCATTAGCCCAAATCAGTTGTACTGAAACATTTGATAAAGGAAGAAAAATTGAGTAAAGGTTACTAATAGGAAAATCCCATTTCATGCAGCAAATCACAGCTTGCAATACACCCAAAAATCTGCCTGCACAAGTGGAAGAGAGGAAACAGATTTTTAATTTGTTTGTTTTTTTAATACTTGGATTTATATTCTCTTCCCTTGAAACAAAAATAATAATGATGATGATTTGATTTGATTTGTGCAAATTCCAAGTCTACTACCAGTTTGGTGACTTTCGGGGGCCCAGAAACGTTGATCGAGAGGAGCCATTGAATTTATGACTTCCTTCTACATGCCCTTCCTTCCTTCCTTCCTTCCTTCCTTCCTTCCTTCCTTCCTTCCTTCCTTCCTTCCTCCGAGCGGGGAATCCGTTTTTTATTTGTAAAGGGCAGACTAGAGAAAACATGGCCTGTGAGATTATTGGATTGGCTTAACATTTAATTATTTAAAAGTTTTATTTTTGAAATTGCCAATGAAAGTCCCTGAAAATAGTTAACATCCTGATTTTAGCATGCCTGAAAAGCTGTGTGCATATAAACATAAGTCATTTCGAAGTATAGTCCACCGGGTCAGTTAGTGTCACTTTTGACTTTTATTTGACCAGCATTCTTTCCGTTTCAATTTATTTATTTATTTATTTATTTTGTTATTCTTATATGCCGCCCAACTCCCGAGGGACTCAGGGCGGCGTACAACAAGGAAAAATACAGGAATAAACAAAATTACAAAGAATTAAAAACAAATACAAAATTTAAAACGGTTATTTAAAACAACAACATCCATTCAGCACATACATACTTGGGGGGTAGGCTCAGGTGGAATTAAGCTGTCCCCCCCACCTGCAGGAAGAGCCATGTCTTCACGGCTTTTCGGAAGGCCAGCAGAGTAGGGATGGTCCGGGTCTCTGGGGGTAGTTGGTTCCAGAGCATGGGGCCGGCCACAGAGAAGGCTCTCCCCCTAGGGCCCGCCAGCCGGCATTGCTTGGCCGACGGGACCTGGAGGAGGCCAACTCTGTGGGCCCTAACCGGTCGGAGGGAAGTATGAGGCAGAATGCGGTCCCGAAGATATCCTGGTCCTAAGCCATGAAGGGCTTTAAAGATGGTGATCAACACCTTGAATTGGACCCGGAGACCGATGGGCAACCAATGCAGCTGGCGGAGTATCGGTGTCACATGGGTGTACCTTGGCACACCCACCACAGCACGCGCAGCCGCATTTTGCACCAACTGAAGTCTCCGGATACTCTTCAAGGGTAGCCCCATGTAGAGCGCGTTGCAGTAGTCCAAACGCGAGGTGACAAGGGCATGAGTGACCGTGAGTAGAGCCTCCTTCTCCAAGTATGGCCGCAACTGGTGCACTAGGCAAACCTGTGCAAAGGCCCCCCTAGCCACAGCAGAAAGATGGTGGTCCAATTTTAGCTGTGGATCTAGGAGGACCCCCAAGTTGCGGACCTGGTCTGAGGGGGTCAGTTTCGCACCCTCAAAGACCAAGGAGGGATAGTTGTCATGAACCTTAGGAGGCAATATCCACAGCCACTCAGTCTTGTCGGGATTAAGTCTGAGTCTGTTCCTCCCCATCCAGATCTTAACGTCGTCCAGGCATCGGCACATTACATCCACTGCCTCCCTGAAGTCAGACGGGGTGGTGATGTACAGCTGGGTGTCATCAGCGTACTGGTGGAAACACACCCCATGTCTGCGGATGATCTCACCCAACGGTTTCATGTAGATGTTAAACAGGATGGGCGAGAGAACCGACCCCTGGGGCACCCCACATAATAGGGGCCCAGGGGACGATCTCTGCCCTCCTGCCAACACCGACTGCATCCGATCGGCGATGCCCAATTCCATTCATACTATGCATTCATATTGTTGCCCACTGTATGAAGCAAAGTATTTATAATGTAGACTGCCAAAATAAGACTGAGTGGGGTTTTTTGTTTTTTTTGTTTAATATTAATAGCAATTAATATTCTACTGCTAGTGCTAATTTTAATACAAAACTAGTTTTATGCAAATTAAACTCATGGAGACCAGGAAGAACTTCAAAAGTGTAGCATGGACAAATAAAGGATTGCTGAAGGGAAGGCGAAATTTTCTTAAAAGTTGATGGTCCCTGCCTTTTTTTTTTCCCTTTTTTGTCTGTTTTTCCTTTCTTGCCTGTTCAGGCAGCCTATATTTTCAAAAGTGTTCTATGTTTATCAAAATGTTTTCCAAAAGAATATTTCCATGATTTTCCAGAGTTCTATCAGGTGAATGTAGAGGACTTCATTCTCTAATCTGGACCACAAATAGAGAAAGAGGATTTCCTCTCCTAGCCCTACAATTGTGGTCACCAGAACTCATCTATATCTATATGCATGTTATTCAATTATTTTTATTAATAACATGGAGAAAGAAATTAAGGGAATGGTAATCAGTTTTTTTAGATGATACAAATAAGATAATTAATATCATAAAAGGCAAAGATAAATTCAGAACGGGCCGAGAGAAATGCAGTAGTCTTTTACAGAAACTAATGCAATATTATTAATTTAGTAAACAAAAAATCTTGTCTCAGAAATGGAAAAGAATTTTGAAAAGAAAATCGTAATGATAATTAATTGCAGAGAGAGCCAGTTTAATTTAGAGACTAGCTTAAAAACTGGGAGACTCTGACTTCTGCTCCCAACTTAAGCACGAAGCCAGCTACATAACTTGGGCCGGTTACTTTTTCTCAGTTCTAGGAAGGAGGCAATGGCAAACCTCTTCTAAAAAAAACCTTGCCAAGTTGCCAGAATTCAACACTGGGTCAAGGCATCCCCACCCCACCCCAAGAAAAAGTCAATTCCAAACTGAATATGTTACTTTCGATCGTTTCTTTAATTCTACTCTCTTAGATAAATAGCGCTCGATAGATTTCAAATGTACAAGTATTTAGATGTGGGAAGTATTCCAGTTTTCAGGTCTACGATTCAATTATTTGCTTGAATCTTTTCCCAGATTGAATGTTACATTGGAATATACTGTTCATTTTTTTAATTTGGTACTTCTCTGAATTTGCAATTCAGTTCCTAGGTCAGCAGAAACAAAAAGTATAAAATGCAATGTTGAAGGCAAAATAACTTTAGAAATCCATACTTTAATTTTAAAAAAATACATTTAGACATTTATGTTATTAAAATAAATGGTTTTAAATATTTTGTGACCTTTTAAAGCAAGCATTGATGGAGTTAGGATAGAGTAGCTATAACTGACAAAACAGAAGTATACTGATTTTTCATTTATGTATGAAATGCCTACTCTGTTATATATCTTCTTATAGAGAAGTGGCTGCCATTGAGTCTTATCGGGAAAGGTGAATGGCTTAATTTTTAAAAGAGAAAGAAGAACTGTGTCCCAGCTGTGATTCTCAGTTACCAGACATCCATAGTAATGCAGTGCACCTACCGCAACAGTCTGCATTCATGTGCTTTCTCTCTGACCACTATTTGTGATTAAAACATGTCTTGAGTATTAAATAATACCATTCCTGTCCTTTTTTTTAATTTAATGTAGGTACTTGAAGAATCCAAAGGTTTAGTTCGTAGTATTATGAAGGTGGACTTGGAACAAGCCAATGATAAGGAGTGTGAAGTTTTAAAGAAAATTTGGGGTTCTGCTCAAGGGATGGACTCAATGTTAAAATACTTACAGAAGAAGATTGATGAATTTTGAAGAGATGTGCATTGACACTGGATTGTATTTACTTGGACATCTGGATTTTTCATCAATACCCTAACTGAAATTGAAATAAAACATACCTAAAGCTCAGAGAATGTGGGCTTAAAGGTAGAGGAACATGGTTTTATGGTCTAGGGTTTTTAAAAGAAGTACTGTATGTTAAGCATTGAACTTTTTTTTTCTTTTTCCACATATATATATAAATATATATATTATATTTCTTTATATACACAAACTAAAATATATAATGGAGTGCACTACCAAACTTTTGTCTTCTACTTTGTTATCATTGGCTAGTACTGTATCAGAAGAAAGTGGTGAATAAAATGAGATGTTGCATTATTTTGTATGTGGCAGGAAAGTCCTGAAGCAATGACTATTTTTTCACTAGAGTCCAGAGTTAAAACGGGTATTGGCCGGCCCTTACTTTCACTGCCCAAAAAGTCAGTTAAGAAGAGGCATTGCCTTGAATTTTGAGAAAGGTTTAAAAATACCTCAAATAATGTATTCTAAAAAAAACAAAAAAAAAGCAAATATTTTTAAAGAAAAAAGTACCCTATATAAAAAATGTCCCTCCTCCCCCAAATCCCTAAGTGTGCTCAGGATTTATTCTATACAAACACTCAGTCCTTCTTGTTTTGGGGAACGCGCCCCGTTCTTACCCAGATAGCATGAAGGTGCCAGTTTCTTGTAAAAAAAAAAAAAGTTTTGTTTTGCAGTATTAGTGAATCACTGAAATACCATATATACTATGGGTTAAATAATAGTTTAGTCTTAGTGGTTTTATAAAAATTTAGTTTTTTTTTTTAATTATTTTACTACATAATTGCTTCTATTGCTGGGTGAAAAAACTATATACATTGTTTTGTTCTATTTGCTTGTTTAAAGAAATACACCAAAAATATATATATTATGTTCATCTTTAGCTTCCTGTAGAATATATTTTATTTAATAAGTTAAAATTTGTGTGGCACACTATTAATTATTCCTTTTTCATGATACCTTATCTTAGTTGTTTATTGTTGTTGTTGTTGTTGTTTGTCAATGCTTTTAATCTTAATTATTCACTATGACCCTGATCCAGAGAACTCTCCATGCAGCAACAGACTGTAGGCATTTTGCAAGGCATTGGATGAGGCTCCCCTCCAGAGTAGTGCTGTTAATCGAAGTGGGTACGTGGATGTATTTTTGGCAGCCTATATTTGATGCAGGATTACTATCCGTGGCCTCACAACCCTACATCAATTGTTGGAGGCAACCCCTCCATCTTCCCATCGAACACACAGTGCCCTTTTGTGCGCATGGGACTGCATCCAGAAGGGCAGTGTGCTAGTGAAATTCTGTTTTCCCCTCATGCCTTTTCTGGATCAGGGTGCATAATAGACAGTCTGGTATACAAGAGTGCCCTGTGTAAATAGACCTATTTTACATTCCTGTCGGGAGTGTATGATGATTCCTACTCCAGATATCTACTAGGATTTAGATATCTATACTTGCAATCTTACTGAATGTATGAAGAATGGGGAAAAATTAAACCTTATTTTTGTACAGTTTGGAACTTTATACTTGGAGCCTGACCACCTCATCCTAGCAGAAAGATGTACAGTGTATAAATCTGCTTTTCCTTGGGTTGGTACAGTATTTTTGCATCTGTGGGACCTAATTTTTGTTGTTCTAGTAGTTTGAACTATATATAAACTGTACAATCTGTAAAGTTTTTATAGAATAAATATTCAGCTGTGAACTTGTTAAAATAAAACTAATATTTCTTAACACCTCTTAAAAGTGCTGCAAAGTGTTGTCTTTATTCTCCATCCAGTGTTCTTTCATCTTTCCCCAGGAAATGCCCTTTTGAACTGTGATCTGTAGTAATTATTGTAAATTTTAATATTTTCCACAGACTCTATATGTCTTAATTTCTTGTTTTGCAGCAAAAGCAACTTTTAAAAGGCATACTGTAGAAAACTCACTGGATTAATTCTTAAGATTACACTACCTCTTGGATTCTGGAATGCAGAGTACAAAAGAATAACACTTTCTCCTGGTATCATGTGAAGACATCAGTCTCTGCTGTAACCTTGTACTGTCTCTAACTAGGGTAAAAAAAAAAGAATAATATGATTCAGTTTCCAGATGACTAATCTCTTCACATCTGAACAACTGCAGTGCCGTTTGCAGAAAAAGGCTCAGATTACTACTGTATGTTGCTTTTTTAGAACCATTGGGTTAAGACCAGTGCCCTACATATTTACTTTAATCAACCACCTTCTTTTTGCTGCCTTGTGTAATTCTCCATTATGACCTATAGTCGATCTGTTATTTTCACAATGAGTTGTACAAATGGTACAGTATATGTGCCTGTTCGGCAGTGTGAAGATGGTCATACAGCAGCCTTCATTTCTTTGCTGTGCCTCAAAATTTGTGGGATTGAGCAAGATGATATTGAAGAGTGCCTAGCATTGTGTATATCAGTGATGGCGAACCTATGGCACGGGTGCCACAGGTGGCACGCGGAGCCATATCTGCCGGCACACGAGCCATTGCCTAGCTCAGCTCCAGCGCACATGTGCACGCCGGCCAGCTGATTTTTGGCTCGCATGGAAGGTCTGGGAGGGCGTTTTCGGCTTCCGGAGGGCCTCCGGGAGGACTGGGGAGGGTGTTTTTGCCCTCCCTAGGCTCCAGGGAAGCCTCTGGAGCCTGGGGAGGATGAAAAATGGGCCTACCGGGCCCACCAGAAGTTGGGAAACGGGCCATTTCTGGCCTCCAGAGGGCCTCCAGGGGAGCGGGGAGGCCGTTTTCGCCCTCCCCAGGCATTGAATTATGGGTGTGGGCACTCGCGCATGCGCGATAGCACGCGCGCATGCACTTTCGGCACCCAAGGGAAAAAAGGTTCGCCATCACTGGTGTATATGTTTCGCACATATATATTCATAATAGATAGATACTTCATATCTACTAACTAGTCCATAAATAAACTCTGTGGTGGGGGAGGAAAAAGGACATATTTTCACATGATAATAAAGAGGTCTGCTTGATTACTCTGGTCATTATAAAAATAGAGGAAAGCAATGCATTAAAAACTTCATGAACTTTATGTATTTCAAGCAATATTCTTAATCATTTTAAGTAGAAAAACAGGCAAACTATTATTTATTTGGAAATTTACAGTGCTTCTTAACCAAATATATAAAAGTCCCTTTTCAAGGGTAAAATAGGTTACAGAGAACACAAAATATTGTGTCTTGTCCTTGCTCTTAGCAAACTTTTTGCAATCATGTACTAGATGAAAATATTTATGGCCAATAATAAATGCATTCTGCTTTGGAATCCACACCATCCCAAGTTTGGAATAGTATTCTAAAGCCTGAACTTTTACAGAACTTTCAGATGTAGCATGTAGCTACCTCATGATTCTTGACAAATGTATCTTTTCTTTTATGTACACTGAGAGCATATGCACCAAAGACAAATTCCTTGTGTGTCCAATCACACTTGGCCAATAAAGAATTCTATTCCATTCTATTCTATTCTATTCTATCCTATCACCTGCATGATTGTAATCTTATGTGATGAACGTAGCCTTGAATGACGGCTTTTTCTAATAGCATCTGTTTGTTCCAAGAACCCCAGCATTTACAATGTTACGCAGATGCTTTGCATCTCTCCCAGGGCTCTCAGTCTGCAACAAGGAATTTTGTGGGAATTCTTGAGGCTTTTAAAGCTTTAGACTAGATTGAGGAGTCAAACAGTACAATATCCCCAGAGAATGCAATCATCTACTGAAATCTTCATTTCCTTTACGAGAGGTACAGCCCATCTTTTTCTGGACCGAAAGGCAATTGACATAATTCTCCTTCCCCAATTTTTCCCCACCACAATCCAGCAAGATAGGTTGGGCTGAGAGAGTGACTGGGTCACAGTCACCCAGGGAGCTCTCAGGATGGAGCTGACCCTGAGACTCCTGATTAAATCACGGCACTACAGTAGCCAGTCATTTCCATACTGTTCCTAAGAAACCAGCATGGATTTGTTCAGGTACACTGCAAGTTATTCTTAACTTGGAAATGTTACTTTTAAATAAATAATGCCTGCTGGTACTCCATAATCAAGGGAAGTAAATGTTGGCTAGAATTGTCTTTATAAGTGTTTGCCTATTCAATCAGAAATTTTTGCATACAAATGCATGCTCCTTGTGATTGTGCTTTATGATGCAATATATTCCAAGCACCTTCCCGCAAAGATTTGTGTGGACCTACTCACTTGTTTGATTGTGCATGTTTTTCCAAAATAAACATTTTTTTAACATAGCCTTGCACTTCACGTACGATGCAGCAATTCGTCTGAAACAAATGTGAACCACAGCATTTCTGATTAAGGACACTTCCAGGTGTAACAATAGCACCATTGTGCAAATCTATTTAGGCCTGTTGTGGATGAGCTGCAAAGATTCAGAGGACCGCTAGAGGGCAGCAAAGAGGTACAGAAGGTAATTTTGTACTACCATCTAGTGCCGTGGTGGCGAACCTATGGCACGCGTGCCACAGGTGGCACGCGGAGCCATTTCGGCTGGCACGCCACGGGTCCGGCACATTCTACTTCCGGGTTTCTGGCGCGCATGCGCAGAGCTGCTAGAGCTACCCGAAGCAGAAGGAGGAGGGGCGGTTGCGCAGGCTGGGCGGCTCGCGTAACCGCTCCCTCCTCCTTCTGCTGCCAGCCTCATGTTCCTGCTTCTGCCCGGAGTGCCAGGCTTGGAGCAGAAGGAGGAGGGGGCGGTTGCGCGTGCCGCCCAGCCTGCGCAACCGCCCCCTTCTCCTGCTCCAAGCCTCGCACTCCGGGCACCAGCCGGAACGTGAGACTGGCAGGAGAAGGAGGAGGGAGCGGTTACGCGAGCCGCCCAACCTGCGCAACCGCCCCCTTCTCCTGCTCCAAGCCTCGCACTCCGGGCACCAGCATCGTCCGGCACCGCCGCCTTCGCCATGGCTGGACACGCCGCTGCTGCCCTGCGGGCGAGGCGGCGGCGGTCAGGGCTCACCTGCGAGGCAGGCGCCGGCAGGATTAACACGCATGGGAGGGAAGGAGAGCGTGCTACTGCCACCGCTGAAACTTCCAAGCCGGGCGGGAGCTCAAAAACGCCCGCTGCCGCATCCCTGCCATTCTCCCTGCCATTCAAGCGGCCGAAGGAGCCCCGGAGCGCCGACGTTGCCCTCCGTCTCGGTCTCCTGCCGCCACCGCCAGCTGCAGCCTTCCCAGCAGGTGGGCGCGCATGGAAGGGGTCGCGGAGCAGAGGCGCCCGGCGGTTTAAGGCAAGAGGTGGGCGGGAGATGCGGGCAGGAGCTTGCTTCCGCCGATGCCACTTCTGGCATCCCTGCGCCTCTCGCACCGCTCGCCGGGTGTCTCTGCTCCGCGATCCCTCCCCTGCGCGCCCACCTGCTGGGAAGGCTGCAGCTGGCGGTGGCGGCAGGAGACCAAGAAGGAGGGCAGCTGCAGCCTTCCCAGCAGGTGGGCGCGCAGGGGAGGGATCGCGGAGCAGAGACACCCGGCGAGCGGTGCGAGAGGCGCAGGGATGCCAGAAGTGGCATCGGCGGAAGCAAGCTCCTGCCCGCATCTCCTGCCCACCTCTTGCCTTAAACCGCGTGTCCAGCCATGGCGAAGGCGGCGGTGCCGGACGATGCTGGTGCCCGGAGTGCGAGGCTTGGAGCAGGAGAAGGGGGCGGTTGCGCAGGCTGGGCGGCTCGCGTAACCGCTCCCTCCTCCTTCTCCTGCCAGTCTCACGTTCCGGCTGGTGCCCGGAGTGCGAGGCTTGGAGCAGGAGAAGGGGGCGGTTGCGCAGGCTGGGCGGCTCGCGTAACCGCTCCCTCCTCCTTCTGCTGTCAGCCTCACGTTCCGGCTTGTGCCCGGAGTGCGAGGCTTGGAGCAGGAGGAGGAGGGGGCGGTTACACGTGCGCAGTAGATGTGCGCATGCGCGGTGCGGGCGCGTGCGTGGTGCAGGCGCGTGCATGTAGGTGTGGGTGCGCATGCGCAGGGGGGGTGCGCATTGCATTTTGGGTAGTGGCACGCGGGAGCGCTGGTGGGTGTGCGCGCGCCTATTTTTGGCACGCCGAGAGAAAAAGGTTCGCCACCGCTGATCTAGTGGTTCTCCAGAGTTTTATTCTCCAGCTACTATAAATCTTGCATTTTCATACTAGATTTGAAATAGAAGGGTCATACCCAGAAGGGGGGGAGAAATGCCTTGTTTTATGACACTATGCATTTCTTAAATCTTTGGTGCCTGAAGGATACAATGGATCCTTCCTGCACAAGAGTTTTGATTAGTTAACTGAAATTCTCAATGCTAAGTTTTTAGTTTTATTTTTGAGTATCATTCTTGGGGTTTTGTTTAATTACCACTGTACTACAAGTAGTACTTGCCTGACTTCAGTAATTGGAATCACATTTTCTGTTGCTAAGTGATGCGATCATCAAGAGTGATGTCGCATGTCCACATCACTTAGTGGTCGGCAATTCCAGTCATCCCCATTGCTGTCATTAAGTGAGGGTTGAAGGTTGTTAAGTGAGTCCCAGGTGGCTTGCAAGCAGGTCAGCAGGCAGTTAAGTGGCATGGCACAAACATGCGAAGCAGGAGTGGCCACTGCCAGGTGGGAAAGGATGCATGAGTGACCGTGAAGTGCAACGCAAATGCAGCGGGACCATGTTGGCTGCTGCCAGGTGTGGGAGAGTACAAACAACATATCGGACCAACTTGTGACCTTCCCTGCTGGGTTCCCCATTGAATTTGCTTGTGGGAAGCCAGCAGGGAAGGTTGCAAAGGTGATCATGTGACTGTGGGATGCTGCAATTGTAAGCATGAACCCAGATCACATGACTGCAGGGTTGCCCGGACAGCTGGAACTTTGAGACTGGTCATAAGTACCATTTGTTCAGTGCTATGGTGACTTCGAATGTTGCTGAACAAGTGGTCATTAAACAAGGACTACCTGTATTTTATCATGTTCTTATTAAACAAGCCACCTAGAGTCAGTTGTTGATCAAAGCAACATGTAAGCCTAAAAAGCAAAAAAAGTATATGTACAATTATTTTTACATTGTACTTACTTTGAAGTCTTATCAAAATACTGATCCATTTATATATTTAAGACTGGCATTGTGACATGCAAATCAATATCTTTCCCCCACTCCTTCCATAATTTTGAATATAGAGGTAATTAAGAATATGATACCTTCATAAAAGGAGAAATCGGGTCTCATTGCTTCCTACCCTTCCTGGGACCACTATGGGTGGCTGAAAAACCAAATGGGTGTAGAATTCTAATTTTTCACATTACTTTATCCAGCAAATAGGATTTCTTGACACTGGGTTCTGGGTACTAATTGCAAAACAGAATGGTAATAGCATGCATTTGTCCAGGATGAACTCATCTGTATCTTCTTCCACATTCTTCCATAGTTAGTGCAACTGCTGTTTGATTTCATATTATTAACAGAAAAGGATTGGGATTTTCACTCAAAAAGAGGAATTGTCCTAATACCCAAAAACAAATTAAACAAACATAAAATCTGAAATGATGATGCGATTGCATGCCTTTCTTTATTCCATTAAGTGAGGTGCTGTTATTTTTCACATCTTGGATTAGTGTGTAGGTAGTCCTCAATTAATGACAGCAATTGGGACTGAAATTGCTGTTGCTAAGCAACGCAGTCCTGAAGTGCAAAATCACGCCACTTCAGAAATGGCAATTCCAGCAGTCCCAGTTGCTGTGGCTAAGTGAGGTCTTTGTGTATCATTAAGCAAAGACTTCATGTGGACTTCAACTTCTGATTTCCTGACGGCTTCCCCATTGACTTTGTGGGAAGCCAGCAGGGAATGTCAGAAATTGCAAATCACGACTTGGCTCGCTGGAACATTGTAATCATGAGCCAGGTGCTAAGATCCAGATCATGATCGTGTGGCTACAATATTCAGAATTTGGAGGTGGGTTGTAACCAATGTTCCCTCTAAGCTGCGCGGCCATGCACGTAATGAGAGAACGGCGCACAGCAGTTTCCAACTGCCATGTGCCATTTTCTAATATCAGAGGCTGCGCGACTGCGCACCCGCGCACATGACTAGAGAACGGCACGCAGCAGTTTCCAATTGCCACGCGCCGTTTTCTAACGTTAGAGGGACCATTGGTTGTAACTATCACTTATTCAGCACTGCCATTAAGTTTGAACAGTCACTGAACAAGGACCAACTTCAGTTTGTGTGTGTGTGTTTTATCAGTATTACAACAAAATGTTTAACATGTAAATATTGGGGAGGACGGGTGGGATTCAGCCGATTCGAACCAGTTCAGGCGAACCGATGGTTGTGACCTGCGGGTGGACCCACCCGGGCGCAATCCCGTCCCATATCGCTGTGTTTTTTTGACACCACACGTATGCGCAGATGGCGCGTGTGAGTGAATTGCCGTGTTTGACGCTACATGCATGTGCAGATGTGCGAGCAAAGCTATCTCATCCTATACAATTGCTGTGTTTTTGACGCAGCGCACGTGCTCACATTTTCGATTCTGGGCGAACCAGTTGTTAAATTATGTGAAGCCCACCTCTGGGAGGGACTGTGTCATCTCATGGAAAAAGTTATAATACTTTCAGGCAAGTTTTGTAAGTAAATCTCTCTGAACCTTGGAAAGGTATTGTCACTATCAAGAATACAGAGTTAGATGACTCAATAGTTGATCTCACAATGAGAAATCTTCATTCTGGCCCTTATCTATAATTGGCCCTTATCTATAATTGGCCCTACAAGTGCTGTGATAAAGTTCTGTTTTTCTTGGCAAGCATTCTGTGGAAATACTTTGTGCGTCTCAAACTTTGCTTTGATGTGTTTGGGCTGTTCAGGCATAATTAAACCTAACAGATCCAGACATATTTTTGGCATATTTTGTGCATTGCATTGATTCTTTAATCATTTCCCAGGAACAGCCGTGGGCACTGATAAAGCCAAATACAGATAGACACACACACACACATGAACTCACTCACATGCACACACACACACACACACACACACACACACACACACACACACACACACACACAAACCAGCTATCATAGCTAGGAAACTGATTAGATTTGTAGTCCAACAAGATGTACCCTAGAGGGCTAGAAGTTGTCCATCTCTACGCTTTCATTCAGAATCCTGTATTTGCCATGCAAAAACTAGGAAAAATATAGTTGAGTAAACTTCATCAAAGATTTAATCTACATAACATAATGAACTGTTTCCAAATAGATCATCCTGGTGATTGGGTGAACTTATGAATGTACACAGTATATTATTGAATGGCCACTGCTTTCTTCCAATATGTTTTTCTCCCATCTTCCCATCTAATTTGTAGCTCAGTTCTTTCTTGATGATCTCCCAGTCAAGCCCGAAATAGCTGTGATCATGGTTAGCTTTTTGACATCTTCCAAATGCTGCAATCTAGCTGGGCTACCTGATTCCCAAGAGTAATGTTTTGGTGAAATGCCTGTTTGGTAGATATTCTTCCATCAGATTTGCATTGAGTTGCCTTCCTTCAACCAGTGCTTAAATATGATATAATTAAATATATTCAGAGCATATGTGTCTTCTTGGATTGGGGTACAAAATCTTTTGGCCTCTGAATAAGATTTACTACTCAAGCACTATTTATAGACTATATATTTTATTTTATTATTTTATTGATACAGTTACAAGACCAATCAACCAATTAATAAACTACTAAACTACAGGAATCGCTGAAAAGATGGCTTTTCAGATTTCAGCGAATGCATTCAACATGGGGGCGAGGGGGGGGGGGCGTCAGCCTTCTGAGCAATTGTCAAATGGTTCTTTCAAGTAGCAAAGGTTTCCCCCCCCCCCAAACATTTAAATATGAGCCAGCAGTATGCAGCAGCTGCCAAAAAAGCCAACACAGTTCTAGGCTGCATAGACAAAGGGATAGAATCAAGATCACGTGAAGTGTTAATACCACTTTATAATGCCTTGGTTAAGTCCACACTTGGAATACTGCATCCAGTTTTGGGCGCCACGATGCAAAAAGGATGTTGAGACTCTAGAAAGAGTGCAGAGAAGAGCAACAAAGATGATTAGGGGACTAGAGGCTAAAACATGAAGAACAGTTGCAGGAACTAGGTATGTCTAGTTTAATGAAAAGGACTAGGAGAGACATGATAGCAGTGTTCCAATATCTCAGGGGCTGCCACAAAGAAGAGGGAGTCAAACTATTCTCCAAAGCACCTGAGGGTAGAACAAGAAGCAATGGGTGGAAACTAATCTAGGAGAGAAGCAACTTAGAATTAAGGAGAAATGTCCTGAAAGAACAATTAATCAGTGGAACAGCTTGCCTCTAGAAGTTGTGAATGCTCCAACACTGGAAGTTTTTAAGAAGATGTTGGATAACTATTTGTCTGAAGTAGTGTAGGGTTTCTTGCCTAAGCAGGGGGTTGAACTAGAAGACCTCTAAGGTCTCTTCCAGCTCTGTTGTTGCTGTTGTTATTATTGGCAGAAAGCAGAATCTGCCTTCATATAACTTAAACTTGTGACTTGTGTACTGAGGCAATAAAGAGCATTTGACTTTCTTCGGGGTTACATCCTTTCAAATATTTTTAAAATGTTACCGTACTCCTTCCCTACCAGTGTTTTTGCTCAAGGTTAAAATTCCTTTCATGTTTTTTAATCTAATAAATTTCTTGTCCTCTGATCACCCTTACTACGTTTCTCTAAATCGGTTTCATTTTGTTCTGCCTAAAAATCTGGTGGCCAGAAGTGGATACGCTGCTGCAAACTTTATCCATATTTAGAAACCTCTGTTAATGTGACCTAAAATGACATTTCCAATTTTTGTAGCCCCATTACACTGCTGACTCCCATACGATTTGTAATCAAGATGACAATGAGCCAAAGAGATTGAGGCGATGAAATGAGAATGAGAAAGGGATACATAACTAAAAATAATTTACACTGATACAATTCAGAAAAGCTCTCCAAATCCTTTCTAAACTCGCAAATTATTCCTGTTCCTATGCACTACTAAATGCATCACCCGATGTTCTTTATCTCATCAGTTCTTCAGAACTGAAGAAGCTTCCTAGATGAGAAGCGAAATATCTTCAAAGAAAAAACGAAGTCCAGTTGCCTTTGAAAAAAGCACCTTTGAGACCACTATGACCTGGATGACAGAGAATCTCCATAGACATTCTTTATCTCATCTTTCTCTTTTTGAGGAGCAAATTCATTCCAACCAAGCACGGCTTTCTTAACCTTCCCCATTCTCTTGCCACGTTCCATAAAATAAATAGCATTAACGGCATTCAAAAATATACATACAATCATACATACAAGCATACATGTCCCAAACAATAAACCTCTAACACTATCACCAGGATTCTTTACCCATTTATCAAAAATACATGAAATAACTCATACCATGTTTTGTCTTCTGCTATAGGTGATAATCCCTAAAAACTGGCTCAATTCAATTACTCTCCCAATATATAAGTAAGGAGACAGACAAGATTATGCCAATTACTTATCCACTTAGTCTTCTTTCTATAATTGTTAGAGTTCTCTGCCACAAATTTCTCTGATGTTCCAATCACAATCTTCTTTTTTTGCTATGGTCATCACCCAGTGAGGCTTAGATACTGTCTAAGGCTTTGGTCAACTGAGGATTTCACGTAATGCTTTTTAATAAGATAGACAAGTTGGTAAACTAGGATAGCAGCCTTAGTCACACCTGTGCCATATATATTTCCTGCTAAGGGTAAGGAGACTACAGATCTGTTTGGACATACTATGGTCAGCATACCACTGGGGGGCATCAAAGCTGTTTTATGTGTTGCTCACAGTTATCCATTCCGAATTACTTGCCAGCCAACATGCTGTGCTCATACCCCCCATCAGTTAGGAGAAATATGCAAGCACCAGGACGGATTCCCTATTCTATAGTCACATCTCTTTTTTCTGTTTCTTAATCCCGTAATTTTCAATTCTCCCTAGTTTGTTCTGCTATTGTCTGCTCATTTATCTAACCTATAAAGATCATTTTGAAATTTATTTGTTTCTAATATATTCTATTAATAATTTATTAATACAAACTTAAGACAGAAAGAGAAGAAAAAAAATTAAAAGTTTCAGGAAAAAGAAAAACAGAAAAATTATATATAAAGACTTCCAACTTTTATCATAATAAGCATGGAAAAAATTAATAACTCTTCACCCACTATAGGGTTAAAAACCAATATCTCTTCCTCCTATATCCATTTCCTTATCTGTAAGCCAGTGGCATGGCGGCCTAGTGGTAAAGATGCTCACCTCCCACTCAGAAGATTGAGAGTTCAATCTTAGGTAGCAGCAGATGTTTCTCTCCTAGGGCGCAAAGAAAAAATATTTGCTCCAAACTCCGCATTGCATCAGGAAGGGTATGCTGTTGCATCCAGTTGCCCCGACTCTACCACAGGGCCATAAAAAAGGGAGTTATTTGTAAGCAAATCCATAAAACATCAATTTACTGGGATTTCTCAAAGTGACACATAAGAGGTATGGCCAAACCATCATAAAATCCCTTTAATTGCTAGTCTGAGATTTAAACTGAGTATAATTACGGTAGGTTTTCCCTAACCATGTTTCCATCAATCTCAAATTTCATTTCTCCCCCTTTTCACAATTGCCTGGTGAAACACATATCCTCTTTTCAGAGAATGCTACACTGCAGTAAAAATTGAATAATTCTGCCTTTTCTTTTCTGCCCATTGGCATTCTGTCATCTCCGTTAAAACACTGGCATACAGATTCTTCTCTCTTATTTTTCTCTCCCTTAGCTTTTTGTTGTTCTTAGTTTTCTGCCAGCCTCAATTCATTCCAAGCTTTACTTTTTGGCATCTTCTTTATAACTGCAGGCTACATGCAGGATGATCTGTCTGTCCACCTTCCTATGTATCCCTTTTATTGTGAAAGTCACAGGAGTAGATTCAACTGTGCATGTATTTGACTTTTCAATCTCACTAGAGGCCATTTAAAGAGTTTAGGAAGGCGGTAGCATTGCTACTGTCAACAATTCCTGGTATTATAATGTAACTTCACACAATCTCTTACTGACACAAGGAAAAGTCTTCAGACCTTCTGGAAGAAAACAGAGAGCCTCTTCAAAGCAAAGGGAGTGAAAAATGGTTTCTATGTCACTCTAACAGCAGTAATCGCTGGTTTTAAGGGTTGCCTGGCTAAATGCCCAGGAGAGCAAACCCTACATCATGGATTCTGTTGGCAAGTATTTTCTTTTTCCTCTGTCCAGGTTTGAAAGCTAGAAGCCATTTGGAAGCAGATATTCCCCCAAGGATTTAGGCCATTTTTGAAAATAGTTGGGTTTTTTTTAGGTATTTCAAATACGCTTTTAGAAAACTGTATTTTAATTGTTAATCTAAAATTATTTAAAGAGCTTAAGAGTGTGGCACTATGGTGAATCGATTAATTTTCCTTAGTAACCAACTCAGAGTCTGGGAAAACTTATGCAGAACTGCTTGCAATATAGCAGGGGTGTCAAACTGGATTTTTTTGAGAGCTGAATCAGAATTGTAATTCTATGCGGGCCGGCCGGGGGGGGAGGGGGGAGATGGGATGGACGCCTCCTGCAGCACCCTGCCGTCCAAAACAGGGTGCAGGGGACACGGGAGCCCCCCCCCGTGCCCCATTTTGGTGCCAGTGGCACTGTGGGCTAGTCCGTTGCTATTTCCAAGCCAGCCCCCACGGGCCAGATTTAAGCACCCCTCGGGCCGGATGAGTTTCACACCCTTGCAACATAGCCTTAATTTTTTAGGATGGCTCCGATCAAACCTGGAATTTTTTAAATTGGGAGTCCAGATTGTTAAGACATTAAATCTAACACTAAATTGGGGAAGATGAAGAGCTGGTGATGTGGGGTTGAGGTGGTGACTCTAAAGCTGGTGCCAGTTATAAGAATCAAGAGGCACTATTGAAAATATGCCCCACTGGCAAGTTAGATAAGAGTTTCTAGTTGTTTAAGGGGATATATTTGATTTAATCAACAGGGCAACTTTTTGTTTTAGCTTAGTTCAAATTTTAATTAATTCCAAAACTACAATTCCAATATAGTTCCAGCTGAACTTCTTGCATTCAGATAGTTGTACAGTCTAATTCAATGTTCTCCTTCATTTTTGTTGGGTCCTCTTGTTGCTTCAGAAGTGTCTTCTGGGACTTACTTTGTGCAACAAAATTATAACAATTGATGGGGGGGGGGAAATGGGGAGATAGAAAGGTTCTGAAAGAAAATGTGCCTCTGGTGAGGATACTTGGCAAACTCTCTAAGAAAAGCAGCAGAGCTACCTCTGGTGCACACTGAGTAGTTTCAGTATAAGAATAAACATGGAACAACAGATCTGTCTATATAATTTACCTCTTCCTGCCCTACCAAAATACTTTTAAAGCCAGATGTTACATGTTTAAGTACTTAACAGTCCTTTAATGTAAGTTTATTTGCTGAAGGAGTTTTGAGTTTGTCTCGCCATTTTAAATAAACCAGCAAAATTGATTTGTTACATTAG
Organism: Diadophis punctatus similis; assembly: GCA_023053685.1. Lineage (NCBI taxonomy): Eukaryota > Metazoa > Chordata > Lepidosauria > Squamata > Dipsadidae > Diadophis > Diadophis punctatus. The sequence goes on from JALIGW010000003.1 coordinate 132,968,914, forward strand.
TATAATGGTTGCATACGGGATAATTAGCATTTTTGTTGCTTTAATATTTCTATATAGGAAGTAGCTGGTTTCATGTTTAATCAATTAGGTCTAATAAATGTTGGCATTAACAATTGAAATCATTCAAAATCCTGACTTTTCAATACATTTATAGGAACTTGTTGTGTCAGTGTCATTTTCTTCTTCCTTCATATTGTGCTGATTAAGCACATCACAACTTCTTGGTTTTGCAGGTGTGTGTGTTCAAGAGAGACATGACAGATAAAAAGAAAATGGAGCAAATTTCAATAAGTGCACTGACTTTTCTGGAGCGTTGCCAAAGATATTCTCTCTCTCTCAGTTCTTTCTAATATTACCTTTTATTTGTAAATCTTAAAAATAATTTAAATGTGACACAGAGAAACTTAAGCCAGCTATTTCTTTTTTAAAAAATAATTTTATTAAGTAATTTTTAAAAATAACAACATATAATACAAAAAAGAAATATATATATATACAAGTCAAACATACATAAAAACTATACAGTAACATAAACACACCCTAATCTAAAACATAACACAAAAAGAAAGACAGAAATTATATATGTGTGTGTGTGTGTGTGTGTGTGTGTGTGTGTGTGTGTGTGTGTGTGTGTGTATTACAGCATTGCATATAGTTATCGTATTCCTATTTCTAAATCTCTATTCCTTTAGTTTATCTATGTATTTTTTGTTTCTAATTTATTCTTTTCATCACCCTTTACATCCAGTGTTTTCAGCCAGCTATTTCTATAGAGATCTTAAGAAACTGACATTGCATCAAACTCAAATTAATACCTAAATGCTCAGCAACGAAATGCCAAGAAATCATGTTGGCATGTTAACTGGTTTAGATACAACGATGTAATCAGTGGATGGAACACACATATTTTTATTACATGCCTGCTGCCACAGTTTAATTGGGCTTCACATCAAAATACTCCTGCAATCAGATATAGGTCACCTAATTCTTGTTTCTCTCTTGGTAAAGGTAGCATAGATGAATAACAAAATTATTCCCTTTGATAAATTACATGAACTCTGACCTAGAATTTTTAACTGGCGCACTACTTCAAGTTTTATGAGGTAAATTAGGTATATCAAGATATTTTCTTGATACCAAGTGTCCTTCCAATGTGTAGGATTCAACCCTTTCACTCTTCAAATTGTGACTAAGGTAAGCAATTTTCATGCTGTGGAGTAAGGCAAGCTGCAAAGCAGATGACCAAAAGACTCTGAGGTAGGGTTTGATCAAATAGTATTTCACCGACTTATCTTTAAAATATCTGACCACTAAGCTGTCAGACGCAACTGAGGCAAAGGGCAATTGCTACACAGAATCCCTTAATTGTGACTGGCTCAAGTAAACAAACATGAAAGAACTGTGAAAATGTATTTGCTTGGATTAGATGCTGTTACATACCAGGATCCACAACTACATATATTTAATCTAAGCAATACACATTTAATCAATATAATTTCAAGTTCTACATGGGGCTACCCTTAGTGTTCGGAGACTTCAGTTGGTTAAAAATGCAGCTGCGCGAGCTGTGGTGGGTGCACCAAGTTACACCCACGTAACACCAATTCTCCGCCAGCTGCATTGGTTGCCTATTGGTCTATGATCACAATTCAAGGTGTTGGTTATCATCTTTAAAGCCCTGCCTGGCTTAGGACCAGGCTATCTCCGGGACCGCCTACTACTACATACCTCCCAACGACCGGTTAGGTCCCACAGAGTTGGTCTCCTTCAGGTCCCATCAGCCAAACAATGTCAGCTGGCGGGGCCACGGGGGAGGGCCTTCTCTGTGGCGGCCCCCACTCTTTGGAACCAACTACCGCCGGAGATCCGTACCATCCCCACCTTGTTGGCCTTCCGGAAAGCCATTAAGACCTGGCTCTTCTGACGGGCTTGGGGATAGTGACCTTATAGTATTAATTTAAAAAGGTCGCTCCTTGTTTGCTATGATCAATTGAAGTGTTTTTAATTTTTAAATGTATTTTTTAAAAATATGTGTTTCGTTATTTTTTATATACTGATTTGTTTATATTCTGTTGTTAGCCGCCCAGAGTCCTCCGGGAGTTGGGCGGCATATAAATATGAACAAACGAACAAATAAATAAATAAATAAATAAAAATAAGTTTTAATATAAACTATTTCATTAAAAAAATTGTGCCTCTTGTAACCATTCACCTTAGCCCCTTTCAAATGTTACACTCCGCTTTTAGTGGCATGCAAAAACTTTGAATTTGACACAGCCCAAGTCCAAAACATCCCACTTTGGGTTCAAAACAGCTCTTTTATACTCAAAACACTTCTGAAATGTTCAGAACAACTTACTAGAATACTCAAGATTAGGTAAATTATATGTAGCTTCAACAAAAAAAAGAGGAATAGCGGTTTATATTAAAAAAAGATTAAAATCAAAACAAATATATACTGACGAGGGAAGGATTTTAATGATTGAAATATAAACAGAACTAAAAAATATATTACTGGTCTCAATATATGCACCAAATGATAACCAAAGGGAATTTTATAGAAAGATACACAATGTAATAAGGGAATTGGAGTATGAAAATATATGTTTGATTGGTGATTTCAATGCAATTGTGGATATTAAAAAAGACTATAAAAGTAATAAATCAAATAAGACAAAGAAAAGGACTTTGCCAGATACCTTTCATGAAATGATGCAGGAGCTATGTTTAAAAGATGTATGGAGGGAAACAAATATGGAAAAGAAACAATATACCTTCTACTCAAATCCTCACCAATCCTGGTCAAGGATTGATATGGTATGGATGAACCAGAGCTTAGAAATGAAACGGAAGAGATAGAGATAATGATGAACACTTGGGCAGATCACAATCCATTAAGGGTGATATGGAAAGGGCAGAAGAAAAGAAAGAGATGGATGATGAATAAAGAAATATTGAAAGAGAAAGAGAAAGCTGTACATTTCCACCCCAGGCCACCCCAATGATGCCCTTGAAGTGATGTCCCGGTGCCTGGAAGCTGTGCGGATCTGGATGGGGAGAAACCGACTCAGGCTCAACCCTTCCAAGACGGAGTGGCTGTGGTTCCCAGCATCTTGATACAGTCAGATGATTCCATCTCTGACTATTGGGGGCGAGTCTCTAGCCCCCGCCGAAAGGGCTCGCAATCTGGGTGTCCTCCTGGATTCACAGCTGTCCTTAGAGGACCATCTGACAGCTGGGACCAGGGCGGCCTTTTATCAGGTCCGCCTGATACGCCAGCTGCGGCCCTTTCTGGATCGGGATTCCCTGTGCACAGTCACTCATGCCCTCGTCACATCGCATCTGGACTACTGCAATGCTCTCTACATAGGGCTCCCCATGCCAGAAATGTAATCAAAGCCAGGGAATGTACTACCATATGTGGTGGACCTGCCCAAAAGCAAAACAATATTGGAGTAAAATTAAAATACAATTAGAAGAGATCACCAAAGAATGCTTAGAGATGAAACCTGAAATATTTTTATTGGGAATATTACCAGAAACCTGTAAAAAAGAAATACAATATCTAATGATACATGTCATAACAGCTGCAAGAATAATATACGCTCAAAACTGGAAAAATAAAAATACACCAACAGAAGAAATTTGATTAGAAACATTTTAGTGTGTGTGCAGAAATGGATAAACTTATAAAGGAATTACAAGAAAAAGAGGAAACAGAATACTATAAAGTATGGGAAAAGTGGTATGAGTGGTTAGAAAAGAGGGCCAGAGGATAAGAGAATAACATAAGGAAGAGGATAATGAAGTTAAAAGGTAGTATTAAACAAAAGTAAATAGAAGGGATATAGAAAATAAGGTAGAAATAGAGTACACTACTAAATATGATGTATATAAATTGATTTATGAATTATATGTATAAAAAGAAATGAAAAATTGAAGAGGAAAAATTGTATAAGTAAAAATGCTTAGCGATGCGAAAATGTTGAAAAGAAAAATTGTATGAATTTGTTTTTGTTTTTAACTTAAAAAATGTTCAATAAAAACTTTTTTTAAAAAGGAAGTTAGTTCTGAAACAATCTGTGCTTGAAGTTGCATTCCTGTAAAATGAGCACATTGTGGCAAGACCCAATTGTTGAAGTTTTCAAGAAAGAATGCAGATAGAATGCGTCTTCTTCCAAAAATATGTGCCTCCATCTTCTCCTTGGGTACTGCTGTCCACCCTAAATACCTACTGAAACTCTGAAAATTAATACAAAGGTCAATCCATTCCACAAATTTGAAAAAGCTATGAATCTGCAAAAAGTACATCAGTTAATAATTAAAGTTACAAAGGTAAAATAAGGATTTTCTTTGCTTCTTCAAAACAGTAAAACTTTTATTATTTTTATTCCACTAAGAGATGTAGCTAACCTGCTATAAGTTCTGGCAAGAATAATTTATCATCTTATTTTGAAAAATGTGTACAGTACTTGAAACATGTGAATTCATGCTTAACTAAACTGATTAAAAGCACAATCCTCATAATTCTTATTTACACTCAGGCAGAGTCTTCAAGATCAACATTACTTCCCTCTGTTTTAGTCACTTTTTAAAGTCAGGAAGCTAATAAATGTCCCACACCCTTCTAAAGGGTAAATATTTTCATTAAAATGTTTATTTACAGTTACTACCTAGAAGGTACTCAAGGCAATTATTTATGGACAGTTGTCATATGCTCCTACTGCCATTTGAAGCCAGTAGCTTAGATTCCTAAAAATTATGAAGTTGTACAAATTCTCTCCTCCTTTTAGAAAGCCATGTTCATTTTCTCTCCAGGAAACAGGGCTGTCAGCAAAGCCATGTACAGTCAGTGATACCCAGTGAGCCAGCTTTGGGTCTTCAAAATAGCAACTGTTGGAAAAGATGGAATAATGTCATGAATAAAGTATATGAAATTAAAAATCATAACTATTCAGAAAGGAACCTAATTCTCTTCCCATGTACTGGGATTGCAAGATGATGGCATCAATGTGCATAACAACACTGCAGTCAAAAATATGGCATGGGGTACAATGTGAGAAATTAGTAGTTTCTATTTAAGACTAGTGGATTTTTGTGATAATCGTGTATCATTAATTTATTTAACCCAGAGGGCAAACCAACATGTGAAACAGTGGTTTTTATAGTTCTCCAAGGGGGTAATTGGGGTATATTATTTCAGGTAATGGAGCAATTTGTAATTGTTTGCTTGTAAGCAGACAACCCAGTTTGGGACTTCCATTTTGTCTTAAAGTGTAGAGTCGGGAGTTTTTGTGGTAGTAACAACATTATTCAAAACCAAGAAAGTGGGTAACTGGATCAAACACTTTAAGAGCACTGATATAAAAACTGTCTTTGCCATGAACATGGACAATGTCACTTTTTGAATATACAAATGAAAAAAAAGGGAATATCTAGTTATTCATAAAATAAAATAAAATCCTATTCAAACCCGAAGTCATTAAACAAACTTTTAGTGATCAATACAAGAGTTATTGTATGAAAGAACATTCTAGGTATAAAGGAAACTTGAAAATAAGCTTTCTTATTTCTTATATTCTGCATCAGGAATGCACAATCTATACTCATCAAAGCTTTGGGAAACTACAAGACTTTATATATGTTGTTGTTCAAATGTTATTTTAATTTTTTCTTTTATTATAACATAAAAAAGAAAAGGAACTATACATAAAGATACTTTCATTATCAAAAAGCTGTATCGTGCCTAAAAATAAAGGAAAAAATATAATCGAAAAATAATGCTGCTACAAGTTACAATTCCATATATAATTATCTAATATAAATACACATACTTATATAACCATGTTTTTTAACCTAAAGTATTTTGTATAAATGAACCCCACATTCCATGACACTTATCCAAATCTCTATGGAGATTCTCAGTCATCCTGGTCATGGTTGTCCCAAAACTGCTTTTTCAAGAGGCAACTGGACTTTCTGGTCTTTATTTGAAGACGTTTTGCTTCTCATCCAAGCTTTTTCAGCTCAGAGCTGAAGAAGCTTCTTGGATGAGAAGTGACACGTCTTCAAAGAAACGCAAGAAAGTCCCAGTTGCCTCTTGAAAAAGCACCTTTGTGATATCCAAATGTAATTTTTTCAAGTGGCAAAAATGACTTCTCACTATGTTTAATTATTCCATTTTCTATATTTAATTTCAATTCATCTGAATGAAATCCAATATCATTCCTGTCCTGGACCTGCCACAAATGCTCTTCAAGGAAAAGAACTTCCTTGCTGCCCTTATATTTAAATGAAATGTTCAAATGATAATATTTGCAACGTTGCGGTAAACTGAAATACAAGTTACTGTCACCACATAAAAAAATTAATGTAGAATAGAAATGCTGCCGTGCAGGCACAAGAGAAACTTAATTTAAAAAATGCCAAAAAGATGGCTATGTTCTGTGGGGTTTATTCTCTAGCAAGTTTAGGCAGCAGCCTTAATTTGCACAATTCTAGATGCTAATTATTCAAGTCACTGCTTACCATATTTGCTCCAATAAATGAATGATCTTTTCTGACGGTATAAAGCCAGTTATTGTACACATCAAAACTTGTTCTATCAATGTGCTTGGCTGAGGACATACACAGGTTGATAAAAAACTAGAGGATGTATTTTCTCTGCAAATAGAAGATATATAAGTTAAACAGTTCTGAAACATATGTAACATTTGAACATGGCAAATAAATGTTCTGCTTAAAACTTATAGTAGGCACTTAACATCCATTCAGGGCTAATTGCCTTTTTTCGTATTCTGAAGCTTTATGGCAGAGTTTCACTGATTAATTATCTAGATATGGCAGGCACTCAATGAACAGACAAGCAAATAAAACCAACAGGTGTGAGCGTTTTTATACAGAATTTAAGTACTTCTGTATTGCCCTTCTGTGCTACTTTCCTCTTTTTGATTGCTCCTGCTATTTTATGCCACTGTTTTTACACATTTTTCTATTCTTTTTCTTAGTGTTTTTTGCAATCATGTTATCTGTTATAATGTCATTTTATTTGGTTGTGAGCTTTTTTTAATAAAAGAAAAAATGAAATGCACATAAGCAACTAATACACACAGACAACATTGCAATGAAATGTGGTATGCTGTACTGGTGAGGAAGGGACAGAAGCAGCATTGATGAATGTCAGAAAAATAAAAAGTTAGATGAAAAATCTGACCATGTAAAGACAGAATACTAATGCAAAGTGGCATTTGACACAGCAGAATGCTAAAAGGGAGCAACAAAGTTTTGTATGGTTGACTCGTAAGAATCTGCATTTTGAACTGATATTTGCAAATATAATTGAACAATGCCTCCTGCATGTATAATTTAATGTCATCTATTGATTGTCTAGACTTTTATTAATAATCATATTTGCATTTTGAAAGGAAATGAAGTTTGGGAGAAACTAAATCCAGCTCTGGATCTAATTTCTTGAGTCTTCTGATACTTTTTTCTTTTCTCATTATGTTCAGTTATATATAGCAATAGTACTTAGACTTATATACTGCTTTACAGCCCTCTCTAAGCGGTTTACAGAGTCAGCATATTGCCCCCAACAATCTGGGTCCTCATTTTACTGACCCTGGAAGGATGAAAGGCTGAGTCAACCTTGAATCTGCTGAGATTCGAACTACCAAATTGCAGGCAGCCAGCAGAAGTAGCCTGCAGTACTGCATTCTAACCACTGCGCCACCACAGCTCTTTGAATGTGCTATATGCACATTCAATGCTTCCATCCATGTTTTATTTATTAATAAATTGCTACACTTCTTAAAACTAGTCCAACTGCGATTTTTAATTAATGAAAGTTGAATTTGATGTAATAGAGGAAGCCCATGAGCTTCTAATGATTTGAAATGCGATGGGGATAGGGACTTCATCTGATGAATTTTCTTGTGATTATTATAGCTAAACGGATTGCAATAGGGTGCTCATTCTCTAAAGCTAAGTGGGTGTTGATTTGAGCCATGGTGGTGCAGTGGTTAGAATGCAGTATTGCAGGCTAATTCTGCTGACTGCCAGCAGTTCGGCAATTTGATTCTCACCAGCTCAAGGTTGACTCAGCCTTCTATCCTTCCAGGGTCAGTAAAATAAGGATCCAGATTGTTGGGGGCAATATGCTGACTCTGTATACCCCTTAGAGAAGGCTGTAAAACACAATGAAGCAGTATATAAGTCTAAGTGTTATTGCTATTTGATCTTTGGCAATGACGAACTCTTCTGTATGTCTGCCCCTTGTAGGTTTTTAAATGTTCTTTGTTCACCAGCTATATCACACATCCTTCTTTTCCCTACCAATGGTTATTCTGAATTAACTGAGAAAAGGAAAAAAATAAACCTGTTTGGAGCATTCATTCATTATTTTGTGGCTGCAGAAATCTGTACTTTGATAACCTGCAGAGGGGTGGGTTTGGTTCTGAAGGGAGCTCATTTCCCCTTCCCAAAAAGGACTCCTTTGTTGTATGAAATTTATCTTATAATACTTGCACAACTTTTTTGGGGGGATAGAACTTAGCCAGCCAGAGTATGTATGAGTGGATGAGATACAAATTGCATGCCTGCCCGCATAAATTGAATAAATGAATACATAAGTAAAACCTCTTGCTAATAAAAGTCCACTGGGATTCATTCATCCATAAACATTTGTGACTTACCGTATATACTCGAGTATAGGCCGACCTGAATATAAGCCGAGGCACCTAATTTTACCACAAAAAACTGGAAAAGTTATTGACTCGAGTATAAGCCTAGGGTGGGAAATGCAGCAGCTACCGGTAAATTTCAAAAATAAAAATAGATACCAATAATGTTTTTGAATATTTATTTCAAAGAAAAACAGTAAACTAGCTCTGTAAGTGGAAAAGAGGGTCAATAAAATCACGGCACAGTGATTCCTATCATTGGATCACTGTACCAGAGGAGGTGGGACATCGCTATGTGGCTGCTTGCCATAACAAGGAGGAGGTGGGACATCGTTGCAGAGCGGCAGGAGGGGGAGGAAGGGGAATCGTAAGACAGCCCTGCATTACATTAGAACGTGAGGAGGGGGGATGGTGCGGTGCGCGCTGCGCGGCAAACTGACACAGAGGGAGGGGAAACTCACAGGGGCGCCGGGCCATTCACGAGCGTCACCCAGCGGCATGGCCCCGCCCCTTTTTCTCCTCCATTTCGGGCAAATTTTTCACTGACTCAAGTATAAGCCGAGGCGGCTTTTTTCAGCCCAAAAAGTGGGCTGAAAAACTCGGCTTATACTTGAGTATATACGGTACTCACTATCCAGAGGAACTTGTGGCAAGTTACAAACCATTAAAATAAACAAGTAAAATTTAAAACACACAATATCACACAGGGGCTTAAAGGACAAAAAAGCAGCCAGGTTATATAGATACTGTAACAAGAGAGTAAATAGTCAGGACTTCAAACTGGAAGCAAATGAAGTTGAAGCCCAGATGGCCTCCAAGAGAAGGACAAAGTTCCACAACAAAAACACATTCCTAGATAATTTACCTCTTTCAAATGTCACTAAGACCTCCCTAAAGATTACATGTTTTTTAAAAATCCCATTTTTTTCCACAAATTTAGAATTTGGTAAAGATTTATTTTAGGCTGAATGATAGTTTCATCATTTGCTTTTTGATTTGCTAACTGTAAATAAATGAAAACATACTTACAAGCCAACATGAGTAAAAATGGCCCCAAGCCACGCAAACAATTCTTGTGCGCTGCATGCTGCATCTGGCTCGCCGTGCAATTTATCGCTCTTTAGAATTGGACACTGCACATTTCTTAATGTGCTAAAAGTTACTTTTGGCCGATGAGTCCGTATTTCCTTTTTAGAAAAATAGGACATCAAACTTGCTTCTTCTGATCCTTAAGAAAACAAACATTATCCCACATTGAAAGATGGATAATCACTGCCACAAAAATAAGCATCCTGATTTAAAGTATTCCAGTTCCTGTCATGGTACATGAAAAGAGATCTAATCTAGTGATTAAAATGCTGCATTAAAATGAAATCTCCTTGCAACCACATCTATGCAATGCCCAAATTTATGACCTCCAACTTTTTCCTCTCATCTTGTTAAGCTCCATTTTCCTTTGAGAAACCAAAGATTCAGTTTTTAGAGAATGACCTCTCTAAGCCATTTTGCCTGAGTTTAAATAACTAACAATTATTGCGAATTACATATTTTAGATTAGCAGACATTTGGGAATAACAAATACCCTTTCCCATCAAATGGTCCATAAAATGATGGTTTTAATGTACTATTATGTTGCATTTAATCTCATATTCAAACCTACTGTTGTACTTTAAATCATTAAGAAACATTCCTTTTTATCTGAAATAATTCCACAATAAGATGATCTTAAGTGATCTCAAAAAACTAACAAGGATAGAATAGGAGATCACTAGGAAATCCCTAGGGAAATAGGCTAAACTAGTAAGTTGGGGGGAAAAAACCTCAGTGGTACAATGGCAGTGTTATTTCCAAAAAAATTATCTGCATGAGTCCATTAAGATACTTAGAACTGAGCTTAATTCAAAAGAATCCTACAATCAGACCTGAAAGCAGTCTTCCCAGATTATTTATTATTATTATTATTATTATTATTATTATTATTATTATTATTATTATTATTATTATTATTATTATTATTATTATTATTATTATTATTATTATTATTATTATTTATTATTTAGATGCTCTTCTATGCCGCCCTACTCCCTGAGGACTCAGGGCGGCGTACAACATTTTAAAGAACAACTAAACATTAAAATTATTAAAAACAATTTTAAAAAGTATCAAAAACATACAGTAATACGCACACATGGGGGAAAGTAGTCTCAAAGTCACCCCGCCTGCAGGAAGAGCCATGTCTTAATGGCTTTTCGGAAGGCCAGCAAGGTGGGGATAATTCTGATCTCTGGGGGTAGTTGGTTCCAGAGAGCAGGAGCTCCTACAGAGAAGGCCCTCCCCCCTAGGCCCCGCCAGCCGGCATTGTTTGGCTGACAGGATCCGGAGGGGGCCTGCCCTGTGGGACCTAACCGGTCAAAGGGAAGTGTGAGGTAGGATGCGGTCCCGGAGGTAACCTGGACCTAAGCCATGTAGGGCTTTTTTCATTCATTCATTTTTCATTCTCATATTACATCTTGTTTTTCATATACAGTACATACTGTATAGGCATCTAAAAATAGACATAAAAATATCAAAAGCAAGAATAATTAATTTTTGTAATTCTATTACCTGTGGGTTGCCAAGTTAGTAAGAAATCAAACTCAAGTGGCTTTTTTTCCTTCAGGGCCCAAATAATTCTCTTATATTTTTTATTTTCTGGAGTGAAAGCTGTATCCATCAAGTCAACTGTAATAACTATTAAAGCAACAAAAAGAACAAGTGTTAATAGTTTACATGTTATTTGGATAATTAAAAAGCTTATTTTTCTTTCTCTCCCTCCCCTTCTTTATATAAGCACAAAAAAAACCCTGTTAAATGTTATAATAAAAATATGTGCAAGGCAGTATAATTCAATTGGACTCTAATATTGACCCCAATTCAGCTCTATTCCCAGTATCTACATCCCCCAGATGGAAACATATACCTGCACTTCCAAAAAAAATCCCACACCTCCAGCTATTCTAACAATTTTCTGTGAAAATTTTCTGTGAAGGTTACTCTATTAATGGATCAGGGCAACCACCTTTTCTTGTACAGGTGGCTAAATTATTTTTTTCAAACTGAACTCAACTGAATTCCATTTTCAAAATCTCAACATGGGTGTTTCCCACCCTCTCCAAACCTTCATAAAAGTATTTAAGAACCAGAAAGGTATGGATATTATCCATGAACGATGGATACTTACTGTATCTCATTGGCTTTTTACCAGAATACAAAGAAGGATGGCCTTGCAGTCCAAGCTCTTCATAAGTATCCTTGTCAACTGATAAAATCAATTTGCCTATAACAAGCAAAACCCATATAATTCAGAGTAAGTTATAACCTATTTCATTTGTACATGTTTTAACACCAAAAATTAGCAACGAAACATACCTCATCTTAAAAACACACCATATATGAGGGTGAGTCAAAACGTAATGCCATTTTCTTTAGGACAGGTATAATTACCAACACAGGAACATGTAGCATACATCAAAATGAAGCTGGTCCTCTGTGGATCACATCCCTACTTCTCAACATAGTCACAATTTCTCTCAATAGCAATGTTCCACCTTCGAATGAGAGCATGTATCCCTGCCTCGTAAAATTTTGTTGACTCTTCTTTGAGCCACTTCTTCACTGCAGTTTTCACTTCCTCGTCACTGGAATAATAATCCTCCATACTCACCAGATTTAGCGCCTTCAGACTATCATCTCTTCGTCCCCATGAAAGAGGGTTTGAGAGGCAAACATTATTCCAGTGACGAGGAAGTGAAAACTGCAGTGAAGAAGTGGCTCAAAGAAGAGTCAACAAAATTTTACGAGGCAGGGATACATGCTCTCATTCGAAGGTGGAACATTGCTATTGAGAGAAACGGTGACTATGTTGAGAAGTAGGGATGTGATCCACAGAGGACCAGCTTCATTTTGATGTATGCTACATGTTCCTGTGTTGGTAATTATATCTGCCCTAAAGAAAATGGCTTTACGTTTTGACTCACCCTCGTACAATTACACAAAGGGGTAAAAACATCAACTGTGTTAATTTATCCTCATAAATTATGTCTTCTAGATCAAATTCATGACCTCATTTTTAAACCTTTGCTTCATCTTTGCATTTAACTCCGTTGATATTAAACTCCAGTTTTTCAAGAGAATTCAGATAGCTGAATTTACTTCTTGCTCTGAACAACTGCTTAATTTATAAACAATAAATTGCTTAATTTCTCAAAAGGCATAAAACTGCTTTTCTCCCTCTGCCCCCGTCTTTAAAGGTTAGGGAAGCCAGCTCAGAAATTTCATATAAAGCTCTTTTCTAGATGATAAAGAACAATGCAACTAAGCAGGAGCTAACCATATACATTTTCAGCGGTGGGTTGTTTACTCCCCTGGAAAGTTTTATTGCATGCAAAAGGAGGTGTGCAAAGTGCAATTAACTTATAGAATATATATTTGTAAGAATTGATTTTTGCAATCCTTCCACTTCAAAAGAAATGGTTAAAAGTGTAACTCCAGACTATGTATGAAGACTTGGGGAGATGTACATGTCCGTGCTTAATTTTGAGTTATGTAAACACAATAATTGGCCAAATGATTCTTATATACGCTGTGATCTTCCCTCATTTTTAGCAATTATTGCTTAATCCCACTGAGTTAAATAACTAACATTCTGGAGCTATTATAACATCTCTTATATCTTGAATCTGAATTCATACCTGTTGGTAGCAAGGCAGCAGTATTGTCTTGATCAATTCTTGTATTGTACGTAAGAGCATAACATGAACCTAAAATACACACAAGGTTTGGATGGTTTTTAAAAATAAAATAAAATCACACTCTACTAGAAATATAACACAGAACCACTATTAAGAGGAAGAAGCTTATTTATCTCTAACCAAAAGGGTTCCCAGGATGGCTATTATTGCAACAGTTTTATGAGTTGCTGCTATATCTTCCCTTCCAACACTACTGCCGCAATAGCTGGGCCAGGGAAGATACTTCCCTCTAGATTCATTCTTGAGAAGCAATACGGGGATGCAATTGCTACTTCTAGTAATGTCACAAAAGGTTATTGCTTCTGAAAGACAAAGAAAATGTGAGACTTAAGATTTTCATGCAGTGCAGCAGGTTAGCTACTTAACCTGCACACGAGGGAATGCTGCAAATAAAAGGATGAAGATATTATTAAATGGGGTTTAATGTACCGTATTTTTTGGAGTATAAGACGCACCTTTTACCACCCAAAACAGGGTGAAAACTTGGGTGCGTCTTATACACCGAATGTAGCCCCACCCAGCCACCCCCACCCTTTGGCCTCTGCCTCCCAGCAATTTACCTCCTTGCAGCAAATAGAACAGAGCCTGTTAAGCCAAGCAACTGATTATCAGCTTCTCGACCCTCAGCTGAGTGAGGCTGCAGGCCGGCTGGCCACGTGCTAAACTGAAAGTGAAACTAAAGCTGCAAGGAGGCAAATTGCTGGGAGGTAGAGGTAGAATTTTATTTTCTTGTGCTAATCAGACTGCTGAAACTGGATGCAAGGAGATAAGTCAATAACTATAAATGTCTGTAGAATGTTCAAATTATTAGACTTATTTTTTAAAGACTGCTTTATTATTGTTCTAGACAACTTAACAAAATGAAGAAGCTTTTTAAAATAAATGCTTGCTCTGAAGAGGCCCAGAGCTTATGTATCTTCTTTTAAATAGCAGAGAATAATGTATACTTCCAGAAAGCCACATCAATTTTAACAGTATCTGTACAAGTATAGTCTGAAATGTAACAGTGTCCTGTTTTAGTATTAAGATAAGGCAGCTGAGTTAAACCCTGAATTAGTCATGTTTGGAGTAAATCTATTGAAATAATTGGGAGGAGTTAGTGTGACTACATTTAAGAAAACTTACTGGCATTAATATACTGCCATAATGTACATTTCTCCAATTCTTTGCTATTTCTATGGGTCAGGCACACATACACAGAAATACACAGCAAAGTGTATATCAACTGTACTGTTTGCTGTGAGGCAGAGGCAGAATTTTTCCCCCTTGTTTTCCTCCCTCAAAACTAAGGTGTGTCTTATACTCCAGTGCGTCTTATACTCCGAAAAATATGGTAGTTATGTCCATCTCTGTGGATTTTCAATTTTAGCAAATTTGAATTTGGAAATTTACAGAATTCTCTATCCTAAAATGAAAGAAAAATGAAACGTATTCTCTCCTAAGGATTATAACATATTCTGAGATCATAATTTATTTTATTTATTTATTTAAATAGATTTGTATGCCGCCCAACTTCCGGGGGACTCTGGGCGGCTCACAACATGTCAAATCCATTTATCAATATAAAATTATAACAATTAAAAACTACAAAAGTTAAAAAACATCTAGCATTCATAACCAGGGGGGAGACCCATATATAGTCTGATTGGTCTCACTTTCACCCCGCCTGCCGGAAGAGCCAGGTTTTTATTGCTTTACGAAAGGCCAGCGGAGTGGGGATAGTCCTGATCTCTGGAGGGAGTTGGTTCCAAAGGGAGGGAGCTCCCACAGAGAAGGCTCTCCCCCTCGGCCCCGCCAACCGGCATTGCTTGGTTGATGGGACCTGGAGGAGACCAACTCTGTGGGCCCTAACCGGTCGTAGGGAGGTAATCATTTATTACCAATTGTGAATCTAGGAGCAGGATTGATGGCATGTATTCCATGGGGTGGGAGCTCAGGAAAGAGAACAAAGCTACTTTCATACTCAGTTATCTAAGTCAATTCTCACTTACCTTTCTTCACAAATGTGTTAATGAATTCTTGGGTCACTAGCTCGTGAAGAAATAAATTCTTTACAAAGTAATATTCCCCAATATCAGCAACCACATTTTTTAGGGCTTGTGGAACTATTCCACAATCAGGTATCAAAAAGGACACCTATCAAAAGAACATTTGGGACACAAATCAGATCTTCTATTCATTGATAAAATCGACTGAAACATACATTTTGACATAATCTCTTGCAAAACATCAAAATGAAACAATGCCATAGAACTTGCACAAAATAGCAATACCAAATAGCAAGTCACTGTTTAGTCCACCATATAACACACCATTTCTTGAATCCAAGTCCAATTCGGTGACCCACTATACGTCATTGGCTTTTTCTGCCTATGGTAGATGCCCATCTTCACTAGGGCACTCATACTAACTATTGCTTTAAATGTTTATGCATTGCTTGTAGATCAAGTAATCTCAAGGCAGTTTACAAACATTACAATTATAAGCACCTTCCCCTCCTCCACAGCATCTTCTTTGAAAATCCAACATCAATTTAATTACCCCATGTCTCTGATGAAATGATGCATAGCCAACTGTTGAAGAAATGGATTTTAAAATTGACTGAATTAGCAGAGATGGCGAAATTAACTGCTTTGATCAGAGATAATGGACATAGACAGTTTTATGAGACTGGAAGTCATTTCTATCAGTAGTGGGTTCTGAATCCCATTGCTACCGGTTCGCGCACGAGCACGCAATGCTTCTGCACATGCACAGAAGCATCCTGGGTAGGTGGGCGGAGCCTCCCGCCGCCGCCACTACTGGTTCACCGAACCGGGTGCAACCCACTGCTGATTTCTACATGTTAAATACAATAACAGATAGTTAACAGAAGAATTTGAAGATCAGTGTAACAGTTAGCTTAACCTGTTGACAGTTCTTTTTATATAATATTTAGAAGGGGAGGAGAATTTAGTTTTCTTATTTTCAGCATCCAGCAGGATTCTATATGCTTAATGTTAAATTTATTTGATATTTGGGTCACCTTTTCTCCTTTTTTGTACACCGGTCTTTCTTTTTTGTTGTTGTTAGTGCTAGATGTATTTTTGTTTTGTTTTGTTTGCTTTTCTGTTTTGACTTTTATTTTTTATGATAAAACAAAATAAGTATACTTAAATGGAAATGATGCATAGTTTACAGAAGTTTATGATTTTTAATAAAATCTGTTAATGAGAAACTGTGTTATCAGACTACTTCTAATTTCTGGCTACCAAAGACTAACTCAGATCTCCTGTAATGTCTAAATTATCCAGCGGCCTTAATCTTCTGACTGGAATTTCATTTTTTTCAGTCACTGGGCTCCTGGCATGTGAAGAATTTTTTCAACAAACACTCCTTTGAACAGGCTCCTTCTCAGGCCTTTAATAGAATGTTGATACTCGTCAGAAAGGAGTATATTGGGATAATTTCTATAATGCTTTTCTCTTTTAGCCATTTTAAGGAGGCCAGATTAATTCACTTCTGTTTTATAGCTCCATTGCTCTTGGTTTTATTGATTTCCAGAACAATAGCTGTATTAATCTCTTTCTTACAAAATGAAGTGTTCAGCAGTCTCACTATCTTCCTAAGGCACACACTTTTAATTAATTTCATCAGATGCTCAAATTGTTACACGAAACTAGAACTAGATAGCTGGAATGGTGAAAATGAAATGAAAAATACAGAATCCATGATGATAAGAGTTCTATAGGCAAGTTATTAACATTTACCGTATTTTTCGGAGTATAAGAGGCACCGAAGTATAAGACGCACCTTAGTTTTGGGGGAGGAAAACAAGGAAAAAAGGCCTCTGCCACCCAGCAATTTGCCAAACACCAAACAGCACAGATGATATACACTGTTTGCTGTGTATTTCTGTGCATGTGTGTCTGACCCATAGAAATAGCAAAGAATTAGAGAAATGTACATTATGGCAGTATATTAATCCCAGAAAGTTTTCTTAAATGTAATCACACTAACTCCTCCCAATTATTTGAATAGATCTACTCCAAACATGACTAAGTTAGGGTTTAATTCAGCTGCCTTATTTTAATACTAATACTTAATACTAATACTTAATACTAAAACAGGACATTTCAGATTATACTTTTACAGATCTTTAAAATTGATATGGCTTTCTGGAAGTATTATCTGCTATTTAAAAGAAGATACAATAGCACTGGGCCTCTTCAGATCAAGCATTTATTTTAAAAAGCTTCTTCATTTTGTAAAGTTGTCTAGATTCTAGAACAGGGGTGGCCAAACCGTGGCGCATGCGCCAAACGTGGCGCATTGGATGATCGCAAGTGGCGCAGTGCAATCATCCAATGGACAGAAAAGGCTGACGCTTATTATGCAGGAAGAAGGGGATCGGAATAAGAAGGTCGGAATCACTTTCGCTCGCTAAAATTTAGCGAGCGAAAGTGATTCCGACCTTCTTATTGTCCGATCCCCTTCTTCCTGCATAATTCTGGAGAGCGCGCGCAGTTCGAAGTCAAACTCCGGCAGTGACAAAACGAAGCGACAAAGTTGGCTCTTCTATGACTTGTGGACTTCAACTCCCAGAATTCCTGAGCCAATCATGCTGGCACAGGAATTCTGGGAGTTGAAGTCCACGAGTCATAGAAGAGCATAGCAGAGGAGGAAGTAGTCAGTCACAAGCACCGGCAGCAGAGCAAGCTTCAGAGAAGGGACGTCTTGGGAAACCTGCGCTTGGTGAGTTTCTTTTAATTTGGTTGCTTTGCCTTTCTCCACGTATGGTGCGGAAGGGCTAGGAGGGGAGCCCGGGTGGGGGAGAAGAGAGTGTGGAATGCAGGGATCCATCCTCCCCAATCCTGATCAAGCAGTCCTCGGAGGCCAGCTGCCAGGGGCCCAATCCGTGTGGTTCTCCGGCCAGGAAACTTTGTAATGGGAAGAGTAGGGGGGGGGGAAACCTCTCCAGCTGCGAAGCCCGCACTGAAAACAGGAGCCGAAGCAGCCTTCCAAAAGCAAGGTTTTTGGAATCAGGGAGGAAAGTTTGGACGAGGCTAGGAGCGGGCGCGTCTTCCAAAGCCCTTTGAGTTCCATTTCACTGATTGCTCTCGTGAGAACTCCGCTACTGCCAAGGCTGCCTGTGAGATGGAAGGGTTTGTCCAGGTGCATGTGGTGCAAGGTGTGGGGTAAACCAGCTGCGGTGATGCTTTGCCATTGTTGCAATTCCGATTTCTGTGATCGGGACGCAGGGTGCGTTACAGCGCTAGCATCGTGCCAGGCAAACGTCTCCTGCTTTACCTGCTTTCAGTGATTCGGTGGGAACCACAACCTCGCGCCCTGCATCCCGATAGCAGAAATTAGAATTGCAACAAATGGCTTTCCTCCAGGATTTCAAAAACCTTGCTTTTAGAAGGCTGCTTCGGCTCCTGTCTCCCAGTGCGGGCTTCACAGCTGGAGGGGTTTTTCCCCCCCCTACTCTTCCCATTACGAAGTTTCCTGGCCGGAGAACCATGCGGATCGTGCCCCTGGCAGCTAGCCTGTGAGGACTGGTTGATCAAGATTGGGGAAGACGGATCCCCCCATTCCATGCTCTCTTCCCCAACCCAGGGCTCCTCTCCGAGCCCTTCCCCACCACGTGCAGAGAAAGGTGAAGCAGCTGGTGGCAGGGGAGGGGGGAAGGCACGGGGTGGGGGGTTCCTCCATGGTGCAGGCGGCTCCAGATGAAGCACGATCTTCAACTGGGCATGTGGAAGTCAAAAAAGTGCATTGTATTTCAGGTGGCAGGCAGTTCCAGCTGATGCTGCCACCCAAAAATGCTTTCCTATCCCAGTTCCCCCGTTGCACATTGCAGAGCTGCACGCCCCCCTCCTCCGCCTCCTCCTCCGCAGACTCACTTTCCCTTTCCTCCTGGCCAGAAGCAGAAGCCGACTGCCTGGGTTGTCTGGAGAAGGGGCAGGCAAAGCCCAGCAAGGTGTTTATGAGATGGCAGCGTCCAGGAGGACTGAAGTGCTGCCTCTCTATCAGACCTTGCTGCAATAAAGCCAGGCTTTCAATGCCTACATCTATAGGTAGGAAGCATTCGGTGCCAAGTCTTTCTTCTTCCCCCATGAAAATCATCCCCCACCCCACCCCACCCACTCCAGTTAAATGCCCATCGGGTGATAGGGTTTGTTTTAAATGGATAAAAAGATCTGTGCTGCTCGTTATCAAAATCCGAGTGGAAGTGAGGATGCCGCTGATCCTGATGCTGGTAGGCAAAGGCAGAATTGTCCTACGGGAGTGGGGCAGCATACAAAAATGACCAAAAAAATAAATAAATAATAAATGGCGGATCTGAACTTGTCTGCGAAAAAATTTGGCGGATGGTATGCTTAAGGTTGGCCACCACTGTTCTAGAACAATAATAAAATAATCTTTAAAAATAAGTTTAATAATTTGAACATTCTATAGGCATTTATAGTTATTGACTTACCTTCTTGCAGCAAAAAACAGCCAGTTTCAGCACAGTCTGGTTAGCACAAGAATTTGACTCCCTCCAGCAATTTGACACCGTGCAGTTTTAGTTTCACTTTCATTTTAGCACTGGGCTTGCCGGCAACAGCTGAGTGTCGGGAGGCAGATAATCAGTGGCTAATGAGGCTCTGCTGCTGTTTGCTGCAAAAAGGTAAATTGCTGGCAAGCAAAGATCAAAGAGTTGGGGTGGCTGGGTGGGGCTACATTCGGTGTATAAGACGCACCCAAGTTTTCACCCTTTTTTGGGGGTAAAAAGGTGCGTCTTATACTCCGAAAAATACGGTAATTTCATTCTACAAATAATAGCAGAATACTGTGGAACCCTGAAGCAGAGTGGATGAAATCCAACCAATTGCTATGAGATTTTGAGAAGCAAGACACACACCCTTCTTGCTCATCTATATTGGGAAGAAAGGATTCAAGAGTATTTACATATCTTGCTCTCTGACAATTATGCAAAAGGGGGAATATTTAAAGTACGACAATCACATCCTGTAAACTTTTGAGAAATGAAAGTGATCTGAATAGATTTTAAACATATGAGATGAAAGACAGAATACCAAATATACCGTAGTAGATGGTTGAATTAGACTGTTATTACTGTACTTTACTGAAAGTAAAATGAAAAGAAATCTATTTTTTTAAAGTAATTGCAATATAATGACTCAGCAAATGAGTGATCTACACAAATCCCCTGGTAGATAGTTTTAATTAATACATAAATGCCTTTTTGTTCTTGTACGGTCTCAAATTTCTTGAGATGCTTCTTACACTGCAATGTTTTGATTCTTTATTCAAAACTCAATGCAATATTAAACACCTAATCCAACCAAATAATGAATAACTAATATACTTGGATGTGGCATATTAAGATACTACTCCAGCTAGTTATAATACAATACTCCCACGTACTTAAATATACATAAATCACAATGCCTAAGCAGACATGTACTTTCAACACACAAAAAGAACCTCATGTTAAAAAATATAGCTGCAACAAGCAGCACCATAAAATTAAAGAGGGGGAAATTAAAATTTAAGATACTTGTTCCTGTTGGTAGTATTAGTGAATAATATTGTTACTATGGGGTACTGTAATATTTTATTTTTTTTGTTCTCTTTTATTTGGTTTAGAGAGTAACAAAAGCCTCTTTAAACGGGTTCTTCCTGGTATGAATATTGGAAAGTGTCAGTGTGACCTATCACCATTTTTAATGAATGTTTTATTTTTTTAATAAGCAGTGTCTTATATTATTTAAATGTATTTTTATTAAGAATGCTTTTATTGTAAGCACATTTAGATGTATTGTGGAACAGAGATATATAAATAAGACACATTATGTAAGTATCTCACTGGACAGTGATGGCGAACCTATCACATGTGCGTTCATCAACATCCCACAACTATTCTTGAAAGCATGCCTCGTTCTCATGCAATTTTGGGAGGGTGCGGAGGTTGCCCAAGAATAAGGTATGCTCTTGGACATCCTCCGAAAATTTATTTGTATCCCGCGTTTATTATTTTTACAAATAATTCAAGGCAGCAAGCATATCCAACACACCTTTCCCCTCCTATTTTCCTCAGAACAACCCTTTGAGGTGAGTTGGGCTGGGAAAGCGTGACTGGACCAAAGTCACCCAGCTGGTTTTCATGGTTAAGGCAGCACTTCAACTCGGTCTCCTGCTTTCTAGACCGGTGCCTTAACCACTAGACCAAACAAATTGGTTCTACTCCTGTTTCATTTTTGTAATTATCTAACATTTCTTTATATAATACATAGCACCACACGATAGGACTGTATTGTTTTTAAATAAATGATTATGCAAATAATTATTTCTCTTTTGTTTGGGGGGAAACACCAGGTCACAGGCAGCAGAGTCAAGTTAGTTCTTTCCTAATTTTTGATATGCTGAGCGATGGTCCCTCTAACGTTAGAAAACGGCACGCGGCAATTGGAAACTGCTGTGCGCCGTTCTCTAGTCATGTGCGCGGGCGTGCAGTCGCGCAGCCTCTGATATTAGAAAACGGCGCACAGCAGTTGGAAACTGCTGCGTGCTGTTCTCTCGTTACGTGCGCGGCTGCGCAGCCGCACAGCTTAGAGGGAACGTTGATGCTGAGCCCAAAAGGAGAAGCATGAACTATGCTGGATGGATACAGGTAGTTCTCAAATTACAATCACAATTGAGCCCAAAATTTCTGTTGCTAAGCAAGACAGTTGTCAAGTGAGTTTTGCCCCATTTTACAACCTTTCTTGCCACAGTTGTTAAGTGAATCACTCCAGTTAAGTCAGTTGCTAAGTGAATCTGGCTTCTCATTGATTTGCTTGTGAGAAGGGTGCAAAAGGGGATCACATGACCTTGGACACCGCAACCATCATAAATATGAACCAGTTGCCAAGCATCTGAATTTTGATCATGTGACCATGGGGATGCTGCAACGGTCATTAAGTGTGGGAAATGGTCATAATTCACTTTTTCAGTGCCGTTGTTAACTTCGAACGATCACTAAATGAATGATTGTAAGTCAGGGACTACATAATAAAACAAAACTCTGAGAATAAGCCTTATTTTTGAGGAATATAAACCAGAGCTCTCGACTTCAAAGATAAAAATGGAATCAAAATCTGCAGGAAGTACAAAAAAGGTGCAAATGGTAATCACTGTTCACTACCCCAACAAGGAAGAGGACTGCAGGGATATTAAAACAAGAACTGTCCTGGTGCCTCAAAGTCTATAACTCTGAGTTGCCTCTATTTCATTTGTTACAACTTTTGAAGTATATTATCCACCAACACTCAGTGGGTACAGGTAATCTTTGACTTACAATAATTTATTTAGTGACCGTTCAAAGTTACGACGGCACTGGAAAAAGTGACTTATGACCATTTTTTATAGTTATGACCATTGCAGCATCCCCATTTTGATCACACGATCAAAATTCAGATGCTTGGCAACTGACTCATATTTATGACGGTTGCAGTGTTCTGGGGTCACAGGATGCGCCTTTTGTGGCCTTCTGACAAGCAAAGTCAATGAGGAAGCCTGATTCACTGAACAACGGTGTTACTAACTTAACTGAAGTGAGTCACTTAACAAACATGGCAAGAAAGATCGTAAAATGAAACAAAACTCACTTAAATGTTTCACTTAGCAACAGAAATTTTGGGCTCAACTGCGGTCGTAAGTCAAGGACTAGCTGTATTATGTTGATTTTTTTGCTTCTTGTCTACTCATCATTTCACATTTTTAAAATCCCCGTATGTAAGCCGCCTGCAGTTACCTGAGCGATTGAGGCTGCATACGAACTGATAAATGGAATTTTTTATTGGCCAAGTGTGATTGGACACACACACAAATAAATGCCTAATTCACATTATGGCACGTTTCATGACCAAGCACAACATTTTTTCCAGTATGGGCCACCACACATTTGCTAAATCTCTCAACCACTCCGAAAATCGACCTCACCCCATTCCTAAGAGGGTAAGGGGCATGCATAAGCGCACAATCGTGCCTACTGGTCCTGTCCAAATGCACCCATATATTCATACTTCTTGTACTCATAACCATGCTTGTACATATATATATATATATATATATATATATATATATATATATATATATATATATATATATATATATATATATATATATATATATATATATATATATATATATATATATATATATATATATATACACACACATATATATATATATATATATATATATATATATATATATATATACACATATATATATACATACATACACACACACACACACACAATCATGTTTATACTTTGTTTATACCTTGCTTGTTATCATATATGCTTGACCAATAAAAATAAAAATAAAAATAATAAAAAATCTAAGTGGCTTTGTCTATGGAGATTCTCAGACATCCAGGTCATGGTTGTCCCAAAAGTGCTTTTTCAAGAGGCAACTGGACTTTCTGGGTTTTCTTTGAAGACGTTTCGTTTCTCATCCAAGAAGCTTCCTTAGCTCAGAAGCTAGACGTCTTCCAAGAAAAATAAAAAACCAGAAAGTTAGGGTTTCTGTTGCCTCTTGAAAAAGCACCTTTGGGTCTAAGTGGGTTTTTGTGATCCCGGCTAACGGAGATGCCTCTCCTTAAAAGAAACAGGTAATCTTGCTTTCCGTTGAACCCGCAGCGGGGATGGATGGCCACTGATAACATAGATAACATAACGCTTTGCCCCTTCGGAAAAAAAATAAAAATTAGCTTCTCCTCCCTTCTGAACAGCCTCAGGCGGGCGGTCCCTCCCCCCTCCCCCCGGCACTCACCCCGCAATTGAAAGCGTGCTCCCGCACGTGCGCCACATGTCGAGATCGCGCGTGCTGCACGTGGCTTCTCTCGCACACCAGCAAGTGGCGGGGAGATTCGCGGATCCACCGCAAAGGGACAAACATCGTCTCCCGCGCGCGCGCCTACCCACGCGCCAGCTGCGGAAGCCGGGCTGGACAGACAGAACTGAGGCGGGGGAATCTCTACGTCACGCTTTCGTAAGGAGGCGGAGAAGAGCGCCAGCGAGCGCGCCCAGGGGCGGGGCAAATGTTCAACGCATAGCCAAAACGTAGGGCTGAAGCGTCCGCGCCCTTACTTTGGTGCCAGTAGCAGAAGGGACGGCTTGAGAATAAAAAGCTGTTTGGGGCACAGAGTACTTTGAAAACCTTAGGCTTGCAGGGGTGGCCAAACTATGGTTCTTTGAGGACCTGTGGACTTCAACTCCCAGAATTCTTGAGCTAGTCATGCATGCATGCATGCATGCATGGCTGGCTCAGGAATTCTGGGAGTTGAAGTCCACAGGTCCTCAAAGAACCATAGTTTGGCCACCCCTACGGAGGCTTAGAGCATCTTGGCTGGGGGATTCTGGGAGTTGAAGTCCACCCATCTCAAAGCGGCTGAAAAATTGTGATAGAGCAAATTAAAGAAAAAAAATTGTAAGAAATTGAACAAACAGGGCTGCAACTAGACACGATTCAATGAGTGGTGATTAAATCCTAACCCAGAGTGAAAGTTTAGTCTCAGGTCTGTCCAGGGAAAGGGGAAGCAGGGATATCCTGTACACAAAATGTGAGTGAAAAATAAGGCCAAGTGGTAATAATCAATTTTAATACTGATATTTTTCAATTCAATTCCCTTGGCAATTTGCTGCATCCTATATTTCCTATAACTTACCGTACACAAATTGAAGTAGTCAAAATACTATTTCATAAGTGCACCAGCGTGCCTACCGTCCTGTCCTAATGTTCCCTCTTATCAGTACCCATCTTATGTATATACACAATGTTATATCTATGTATATTACCAACACGTACTTGACAAAAATAAATAAAATAAATTCATATATGACTCCTAGATTTTTTTTAATCCATGTGGTTCTCTTCATTGTTCCCTTTTCAAATCTCATTTTATTGAGATTATAGGACCTCTGTACAAGAGTATATCAAGGTAACATTCAATGCTAGGAGTCGATATTATCAAGCTGAAACTATTAAAGTTGGCTTTAAGGCACCTCAACTGTGAAACGGGAGGCTAGAGATGTAATTTCTTGATTGATGTTATTCTTGATATATAAAACCATTTACCAAGGTGAGTATAAGAAGAACCCTTAGAGTTACAGAACTGTGAATCTCACATGTTTTTCTTTTTTGAATATCAAATCTGGAGCACTCAATCTTTTCAGACAGATTTATTCTTCCATATATTTTTTTTAGCAATATAACTTTTGGAAAGGAAGTAAGAAAAAAGTGGAAGTTATGAAATGTGCATCTAAAGTAACCCAGAGACTCATATAATCAAGGTGTAGGGTTAAACCTTTTAAAAGCTTAAATTATGTACCTTCATCCTAGAACTCTTGCTTGCATGTGAGGCTGACTGGGGAATTCTGGGAGTTGAAGTCTGCAAGTCTTAAAACTGCCAAAGTTGAACAGCTTTGCTCTAACCAAAACCACTACTTAGGGTTGCTATGAGACAAACATAAATTTACTTTATTCTGACCATTTCCATAGATCCCAAGGGCAGAGAAAGAAAGAGGGAGGTAAATCAATCATTTGCTGACCTACTACAGGTATTCATCTAGCTCTTTCTCGCCAAGTGACATCTAATCAATCTTCCTTTTATATCCAGCTTTAGAAATGTTTGCTGTAGAGGGTGAGGTGTTCTAGGCAATTGTGTCCTAACAGAGACATTAACACTTAAATGTTTATGTATACCAGTTGCAGCCACATTACCAAGTAACAGTGCTCCATACATTTTGCATGGAACCACAAAATGAGATTTTATTCTCCTGCCTCCATGAAAAAGAATAAGCATTTCTTAATTATGAATCATGCCTTAAGTTTTATGAGCAATGCCTCTTTTTCCTTTTCAATAACTTTCTGAGAAAAATATATTGGTGTGAGATTTGCCTACACTTTAAGGCAAAGAGCCAAAGTAGAAATAATTGGATCACTAATCCACTGTTGGCTCTGACCTCAAGCTAAATCACTTACCTCTGGTGTTCCTGCTAGCTGCTATTCGCAGTGGAAAATAGCAGCTGTATGGGCAATTTATTTGGGAACTGACTAGCATTTGGGGAAAGGATTAAATGATTATCTCTGCACTGCAGATTCTCTTTGCCCCAAGTTACTTTTCAGGAGAAGAAAAATAATGTGGTGAGATCCATTCACATTCTTCCCAAGTTATACTTACTTGGCCCTAAATAATGTTTTGGTTTTGTTGTGTAGGATGTTAGTACCCACCCCCTCCTAGGAAATATTGAAAAAGGAAAGAATATGTTTCCATGAATGAGGATAAGATAAACATGTTTTAAATACAAAGCAGCTTCCTGCAGCTCCCTGCCCCCACCCTTGCCACATTCCTCCCACCTAGCCTAAAGCAGTCTTCTACATAACAAAGATTTATCTCCTTCAGTCATAGCCATATTAGGATTTGCCCAAGGCCCTTTCATTCAGCCAAGCCTGGGACAGACAAAAGCCTATAGAGTTGCCACTGCATGGCTCCTGGGAGCCTGACCACCAATCAGTGCATTATATACACAGGAACAGGAAACTAAGAGGTGGGACCCAACAGAGGTTATAAAACCAAGGGACTCAGCATCTTCCCTTCCCTTTTCTCTTCACCCACACCTGGAAGCATGTAATCTACCTTTTCTATACAGGGGCTCCTGCCATGTGCTCCTGTCCACCATTAAACCTTCTTTCCAAGCAACTCCCATGAATCCAGTGTCTTTTTCCCCACTTGGAACCGAACCCAGAAGGATATTCCTTACAACAGTTGCATAGGAATATACTTCAGCCAGGAAATGAAATAGGTAGTTTGTTTCCTCTAAGACTTGACACGGGAACAAGTACTGCCTGATAAGACCAGTAATGCCAACAGCAGAGTGACAATATACAAAAATAATTCCAAATTATAGGAAGGACTCGATAGGTTGATAAAAATGGCAAATCCAGTCTAAACATCTGGCTGACTATGCAATCAACCACCATAATAATACATTAAGTTTGTATGCTGCCTGACTCTCAACAATTCTGGGCAGTTCACAACAATCAAACAAAGAAATTACAATGAAATAAATAAAACCTAAAAGATAAAGATAAAAGTTGACAAGCATGACAGACCAGATGGAATGAAGTGAGGAGTCTCACTGAACCTTGCCAAGGTACATTTAGATCTTGGGGTCATCTAGATTTTGAAGAACCCTCATTCCAAAGGGCAGGTACTGCTGCAGAGAATGCATGCTTCAGGATCCCAATAGATGACATTGTTTCATCAAAGGAAACCAGAGGATGCCATCCCTGCAAGATAAAAACAATAAGGCTGATGTTACGGGTGACAGGTGATCCCTCAAGTAACCAAGCCTTACGCCATGTACAATTTTATAGATAGTAACCAGCACTTTGAATTGCATCTGGAAGCAAACCGGCAGCAATGCTGCTTGGGCAGCAGAGGTATTACATGGGCATACCTAAACATGCCCATCACAGCTTGCACTGCTGCATTCTGGACCAACAAAAACTTTTGGATGGTCTTCAAGGGAAACCCCAGGTAGACCATGTTGCAGTAGTCAAGCCACAAGGTAACTAGAGCATGACTGATTGTACAAAGCCTCTTTTCTTGCCCCAATATGGGAAAGTGCATAGCTAACACACCAGATGGAGGCTTGGTAACACCTACTCTTTAAGCAGGAGCTGCAAATCTGGGAACACCTTCAGACTGCATACAAACCTGGAGTGGTACCCCATCCAAGGTTGAAAGTGGAATATCCCCAGATTTTGGGTTTGTACCCACAGCCACCCAGTCTTGGTAGACTCGAGTTGGAGGCAGTTCCTACCCATCCAACCTCGCACAGCTTCCACTAAAATATATATTTAAGTAAAAAGGGTATCATATTGTTGAGCATTATAATGAGGTCTTATATCACTTCCTAAGCCTTCATTATGGAAACATTACTGACCCATTAGGATGCTAGCCAGAATAACTAGAATCAAACTAAACAACTAAACCAAGCTAAATTGAATGCACAATGCTGACATTCTAATTGCCAATTGCCAGGGAAGCCTCAAGCAAGGCACTCTTGCATAGCTAATGTCTCTGAAAGCTTTCAATACACAGTGCTTCTTGGAGAAATGGTATTCAGACTCTTGTTTGAAAGAATACTTACCTTAGCTGAAAAGATAATTATTTACCTAAGGAACAAGCCCCTTCCTAACCAGGAGGGGAAGATAGATACAGGAGTAGGGGAAGACTCTTGAAGATATTTCTTAAACTCAGGCCATTTTGTACATTTGTTTCAAAGAGAAATAGTTGCTATAAGAAAGCCTTCACTAGATTAGGATCATGGTCTGATGAAAGAGGGCATCGACTCATTGACTAACCATGTTCATCATCACGTTCCTTCTTGCATAAGTAATCCTCAATTTATCACCATTTCTTTAGCAACCACTCAATATTACAATGCCCCTGGAAAAAGTGACTTACAATTGGTCCTAACACAACAGTCACAGCATCCCCTTGGTCACAGGATAAAAATTTATGTATTTATGACAGTTGCAGCATCTTAGGGGGTATATGTTCGCTATTTGTGATTTTCTCAGCCAGCTTCTGACAAGCTTAAATGGGTGAAGCCAAATTGTCTTAATGACCACATCGTTCCTTTAACAACTGCAAAGATTCACTTAACAACGGTGGCAAAAAAAGTCATAAAATCCAATATGATTCATTTAACAACCACCTTGCTTAGCAATAGAAATTCTGGTCCCAAATGTGGTCATAAATCAATGTGGTCATAAATCAGTGTACTGCAATGGGAAGAAAGCTCCTATGGATGGAACTTTCTCCCATAGATGCAATTCTTCCAACTGCAAAGAAGAAATGCTAATAATGATTGAAGTATTTAATTGGACTTAGGGTAGAGGCAAAGAATTAGAGCCATCTTCTTCCTTTGCTAGAGTTTTAATCTCCCACATTCCAATTTATTTAAAATTAAACATGTCATGTAGTGAATATTGTCAGTTGTATGTCTATGCAGGGTGATGCACCCCTATCCTAATATTATAGTACATTCCATTACAAGCAGGACACGTGATGTGATCTTATGCGCATGTGTGCATTCCTGATTCTCCATTGTTCTCTTGTGGTTTGGCTCTGACCGGAATGGTCGCATTTAATTAGCAAGAATGTAACTATTCAGAATGTATTGTTTTTGTACCGAAATAAATATTTTCTATTAGACTTTTAACTTCGGCTTTATTTTTAAATGTCTGAGTTCCGAGAGAAAGATCAACATCGCCTCTATGGAGATTTATTCTCCTTAACAAAACATGCCAGGATCACCTACATGGGGCTACTTCCAAGCATTCATGTCATTTGTAGCATTCCGTCTAATCGAAAATCAAGGTATAGCTAAATTCTAAATCATCTATTCACTATCAGGCAAGTTTAAACAGCCTTTGCAACCAAAGCAATACACAAATATGCCTTAAAAAGCATGGCTGTTGCAGCTACTAAAACCATATAATCCTGTTAAAATGGAAAAAATGGGGATATAAATAGGACAAAATTAACCAATCAACTAATGTATGTTGTAAGGAATATCCTTCTGGGTTCAGTTCCAAGTGGGGAAAAAGACACTGGATTCATGGAAGTTGCTTGGAAAGAAGGTTTAATGGTGGATAGGAGCACATGGCAGGAGCCCCTGTACAGAAAAGGTAGATTACATGCTTCCAGGTGTGGGTGAAGAGAAAAGGAAGGAGAGATGCTGAGTCCCTTGGTTTTATAATTTCTGTTGGGCCCCACCTCTTAGTTTCCTGTTCCTGTACAGAAATGTATTCCATTGGCTGTCAGACTTCCAGGGGCATGCTGGGGCATCTCTTGTGGGCTGTCCTGAATCCCAGGGGCATGGTTGATGGAATCTTACCAGGTCCCATGTGGTATAATGAAAAAACTTTGGGATTCCTATTATAGCTCTTTGTTATGCAGAAGACTGTTCCAGGCTAGGTGGGAGGAATGTGTGAGCTGGGCCCAGTCCTTAATGGCCCACTGGCAAAGGGTGGGGGCAGGGAGCTGCAGGAAGCTGCTTTGTATTTAAAACATGTTTCTCCTTTCCTCATTCAGTGAAACATATTCTTTCCTTTTTCAATATTTCCTAAGATATTTCATTTTTCTAGGAGGGGGCGGGTACTAACATCCTACATGTAGTAGCAATTCCAATAGTGAGTCTAGACCCAGGGATGAGGGGTGGGATGGGATCCCAATGTAAAGGACCACAACTGGAAAGCTGCTCTCAATTATTTGTATTTTAAGTATTTATTTTATTGGGAAAGCCTCATAGTACTGAATCACAAGGTCCCTTGCAACTCTATGATTCTATGGTTCAGGTTGCTGAGATTCACCTCTTGCTCATAAAGCATCTTGTACAGCTGAACTACTTGCTTGAACATATTTCTCTGGGTAATTGAAATAATATTAAGTAACATGCAAGGAAAGAAACATAGATACATCCATTAAGATAAAGTGTAAAAATAGGGGGGATGGGTCAGTTAAAACAGAAAATGTTCAGAATTGTCACACTGGCGGAAAACATTTGATTTTTTCTCTATATATATTTTTCCTGGATACAGTTCTTGTAACTTCTTAACTGAAAACCTAGAAGTATATCAGACAGTAATATGGAGCAGAAAATTGAATTAGGTTAATTTAATTTTAATTTCCATGCATTCCAATTAATCTGTTGCAATTAGGGCATAATTAAATACAAATGATTTGTATACTTTTAATGTCATGTTTGTTTTATTCTACTAATTTAAAATGCTATGAAAGATTTGTTTTTCCAGTTCTTTAAAACACTATTTTGCTGAAATGGAACCTATTTTTTACATTAAAACACACAGAATGAGTCATCTAAATGCACAGATACCCCATTTCCTTACAGAAGTAGTGATATACTTCTGAATCCCCAATTTATCTTTATAACTTTAAACAATAATTCCTCCAAATATTTTCCCCAACTTTCTCTATGCAAAAACCTCACAGATGTAGGTTAGCAAGCGAAAAAAAGGAGATTGCCTTTTCCACATTCTATAACAGATTTCAAAGCTAACTAGAGATTTAAACCCAGGCTAGATAATATTACATCCCAATTTACTGCCTTCTCAGTGTGCTGGGCTACAGCTGTCATACTTCCTGAGATTGAGGCACTGCTTCAGTGGTGGGTTCCTACAGGTGCGGTCCACTCTATAGCACCGGTAGCGGCCCGCTGGTGACGTCACAG
The DNA here is from genome assembly GCA_023053685.1 of Diadophis punctatus similis. NCBI lineage: Eukaryota > Metazoa > Chordata > Lepidosauria > Squamata > Dipsadidae > Diadophis > Diadophis punctatus. The sequence goes on from JALIGW010000003.1 coordinate 133,000,687, forward strand.
TACTGGTGCGGTCGGTTGCCGGTGCCTGGGCGCCGCCATTAAAAAAAAGTTTTTTTTTAATTTTTAAAAGAAATTTCTTCTGCGCATGCCCAGAAGCCGAGCTTCTGGCACTGCGCATGCGCTGCCTTCCTACCCCACAGTGAGTCCAAGCAGGGGAGAATGGCTGAGGGAGCGTGTGAGACGCTGAAAGAACGGGTGGCAGGAGCTATCTCCATTCCCCTTCCTTCAGCAGTCCGAGAAGTCATGAACGCGCGGTGACGATCCTAGGTATTTTTGCACGTTCAAGGCTTCTCGAGTTGCTGAGGGGAGGGGGAATGGGCGGCAGGACCTATCTCAGTTTCCCTCCCTTCAGCAGTCTGAGAAGCCATGCCCACCCGGTCACATGACCGGCAAGCCACACCCACAAAATAAGCCACACCCACAGAGTGGTAGTAAAAAAATTAGGAACCCGCCCCTGCACTGCTTCCATATTTGGATTGCAAAACTCCATACAACCAGTAAAAAAAAAGGTTTCTGCAGATTTTACATTTCTAGATGTTGCCTAGAAGGGAGCGGTACTCATCTCCGTTTCAAGGCAATTGAGTCAGCGATGTCCAAAGACATTTTCGCGATCATGTGGCCAACATGAGATCACGGAACACTGTTATCCTCCCACTGAAGTGGTACCTATTTATCTACTTGCATTTGTATCAGGGGTAAAATGCACTTACCTTTCCTACCGGCTTGCTAATGTGCGTGCGCTGTGCACGCACTCACTTCACTCTCTCATGTGTGCCATCGTCTGCGCATGCACAAAGCCTGCACATGTACAGAGGGTCAAAACCGGGACGTGACAACGTCCCGGTTTGGTGGGGTGTAGCCTCCCGCGCAGACGCTACCGGCCGCCGACGCTACCAGCATGCACGAGCCGGATAGAGCCAGCTGCATTTCACTCTTGATTTGTATGCTTTCAAACTGCTAAGTTGGCAGGAGCTAAGGTGAGGATGGGAGCTCACCCTGTTAGTTGGAGTCCGGGTCTCAAACTTGGGCTGCTGGCTTTCCAGCCGATAAGCCCAGCATCTTAATCACTGAGCCACCCTGCTGCTCTATATTACCAACTGATGGCAGAAAAAGGGATATTTCATTATCACTTTGCTGCCTCCTATTATCCATCAAGAGTGTTAAAGTCCATTTGCATGGTAGCCTTCCTTATCTTAAGGGAATTGTGCTCCAATAGACAAAGAAGGAATCAGATTGGAACAAGCTATGGTAAGGTTTGTCAGAAAAAGTGCTGATAGACTTGCCTTGTTCAGCACTGTTGCATGGCTTTTGGTTATGGAAATCAGTATGTTGGGAAGGTACCCACTGGAGAAGATTACCAGATGTTAGGAATCACATGCAATAAACTAGAGAGTTCCGGGCTATACTGTTAGTTTGGGAAAGTTAGTTAGTTTAGAGCCGAGGTGGCACAGCGGTTAGAGGCAGTACTGCAGCTGACTGTGATCAGCAGTTCAGTTGTTCAAATCTCACCGGCTCAAGGTGGACTCAGCCTTCCATCCTTCCGAGGTAGATAAAATGAGGACCCAGATTGTTGGGGGCAATATAAAATATGCATTGCTTACTGGTGTAAACGCTTAGAGAGTGCTTGCACTGTGAGGCGGTATATAAATCTCACAAATAAATAAATAAATAAATAAAGCAAATGTTTGCTTGTATAAACATTGTGTGTGTGTGTGCATGTTACATATTTATATTACAATACACCTTATAGCAAACCTGTTTTTTGTAGAGAAAAGGGTAAAAGCATGTAACTAATCTATGTGCAACATATAAATGTTGACTGAAATCATTAAAAACCTAAGGTTTCCATCAGAGCCTGAAAACATAAAGAAAAGTTTGTCTGGTGCAAAGATAAACCATAAAAAATATGCCAGATCACCAAAGCTTTCTGTACAGGTAGTCCTTGACTTACGACTACAATTGAGCCCAAAATTTATGTTGAGTTTTGCCCCATTTTATGACTTTTCTTCCCACATTTGTTAAGTGAATCACTGTGGTTGTTAAATTAGTAACACGGTTGTTAAGTGAGTCTGGCTTCCCCATTCATTTTGCTTATCAGAAGTTTGCAAAAGGGGATCACATGACCCCAGGACACGGCAACTGTCATAAATATGAGTCAGTTGCCAAGCATCTGAATTTTGATAACGTGACCATGGGGATGCTGAAACGGTTGTAAAGTGTGAAAAACGATCATGTCACTTTTTTCAGAGCCATTGTAACTTTGAATGTCATTAAATGAACTGTCGTAAGTGTTCTGACCCAGCCTTAGCAGAACCAAGAAAGAGACTCCTTGTGTAAGGTGACCAGACGTCCCGCTTTTGGCGGGACAGACACGCTTTTCAAGCGTGTGTCCCGCGTCCCGCATTCTTTTCAAAAAGTCATGCTTTTTGGAATGAATGCCCGGACGTCTGGTCACCTTACAGTATGGCCGACTTGCTTTGTGCCCTTTTCCTGGCAACCCACCTCAACTTTATTTCACAGCGTCCTTCCAAGCACGGCCCCCAACAACCACCCTCGGATCCATGTGACGCTATGAATGAGTCTGGGGAGGGGGCTGGGCGAAGCGCTGCATTCTTGAACAGCAGAAGGCGAGCGAGCGAGCGAGCAGGAGGAGGGGGCGGGGTGGGCGAGCGAGCGATTGAGCGGAGAGGCTTCTTCCCGAGCTGGGAGGGGAGGCGGGCTTGGAGGGAGGGAACGGCTGGCAGCAGCGCAGCCCTAGGAGACTGAGCTGCTCGTCCACGGCTAAGGGGCACCGCCATGGAAACCTGACGCGCGCCCCGCCCACCTCCTTTAGCGTGGCTGCGCCTCCGCCTCTTCTTTCCCAGAGGAAATCACTGGAACTCCGCTCCCTCCCCGCCCACCTGCCTCCGTAAAGGACCGCAAGGACACCATTGGGCGAAGAGAGAAGGGGGTGGATAAAGGGTGGGGGGGACCAGCCGGTGGGTCCCCCCCCAGAAGAACATGTGCTGAGCGGCTTCTATCCGTGGCAGGTAATGGGGCTTAGGTATCCTCGGGGATCGTGAAAGACAGGCGGAGCATTACGAGCCAGCCAGCCCAAGCCACTGCCGGCTCCCGAAGGGGAGGCGGGAGGCGAGGAAAGGCCTCCCGCCTCCCCCCCACCTGGACGCCGATATTTTTCTTTTGCCCTCTGCGCATGCGCAGCGTTCTGCGCATGTGCAGAGGGCAAAACTCAAATGGCGGCGTACAGGCGGCCCGCCCCCCGTCAATGGTGTCCCGCTTAGAAGAAAAAAAATCTGGTCACTTTATCCTTGTGCCAAAAAACCCCCTCTTTATTTAGCTCCTGTGAATTACTGGCATTCACACACTGAAAAGTCCAAGGATTTGAAGGAGTATTGAAGGCAATAATCCTTCAAAGGGTTAATTGCAGTGACAGACCTTATCAGTTCTCTGGGATACTTGCCAGGCCGGGAGCAAAGCTGTAAATTAAGTTCTGGCAAGCAGTCTCTGAGGCAAGAACCAGGATAAGCAAATCTTCCAAAAGAAATCCAAATGGTTGTCTCCTGCAACCAGTGGTGGGCTCCTGCTGGTTCTGACCGGATGGGCAGAACTGTATGTTAATTTCCTGAGCAGTTCCGAGAACCAGTTGTTGGAAGAAATCTTTTCCCACTTTACAGGGCTAATCCTGCAAGGACCGCAGGAAGGAAAGATTCTAGTGTGCCTGTATTTCTGGCCTAATCCTTATCTTAATTCCCGCCCCTGCTATTTTAAGTGTTTTCAGAAACTGCCTCTAACAGCCTTAATGGTTCTTGGTGGTAGCCCAGACTTTCTGTCTGTAGCTGAGCTTCTCTGGAGTCCCCCACCCAGATTTTTTTGGTGATACTTTTATTCCTGGGGCTTGAACAGCTATTTACAGAAGGGTTGGCATAGCCATAGAAGAAATGGCTGAGAGGCAGGATGCAAGCTTGGCATTCTGTCTGATTTTTTTTACTGCCTTTCTGAGGGCATGTAATTTTTCCTTAAATCTGGATGATTACCTTAGGATATTTTGTGAGGTGAGTGAGACCAGCTGGTATCTTTAAGTGGTGCAAATGGATCTAATGATTGCTTCTCCTGGGTGCTTTGTCAGTTCACTGAGCACAGGAGTCTCTTGTCTACGGGGATTCTTCAGTCATCCAAGTCATGGTTGTCCCAAAGGTGCTTTTTTCAAGAGGCAACTGGACTTTCTTGGTTTCCAAAAAGTCTAGCTGCCTCTGGAAAAAGCACCTTTGGGACAGGAGTCTCTTGCATTGCTTCAGGGTGGCTAAGCTACATGATTGCTCACTGATAATAAGTGGATCCTTCTTCCAACTTGTTCTAGTTTGCTCTCATGATAATATGGCATAGTAACATGGCACCAATTGTAGAAAGTTAGCACCCACCCCTCTCCTAGAAGAATGAAATATGTTGAGAAATATTAAAAAGAAAGAATATATTTCCCTGGATGAGAAATGGAGAAACGTGTTTTCTTAGAGGGAGAAAGCAGCCCCCACAGAAGATGTCAGCACTTATGAGATAAAGAGATAGATAGCTATATTCATAGTCAAAAATTCTATGCAGCAAGGTTTGAACAAAGGCAGAATGGGATTGGCCCTCACTCAAGATGTTAATTTGTTAATTTGTCTCTTTAGCTTGGCATTTTGTAGCCCAAATATGCCCACCCACTTAAGAGCTTAAACAACCTCTCTGCTAAAGGGTTTCACTTTATGAGCAAGAGTAACTTGGCTGCTGATAGTTATCCTTGTATTTTAACTATTTTAATTCCTCAATGTGTTCTGGCAACCTGCCTGATTTGTAACTCCGGGTTGCAGGTATTGCTGAGGAAAAGGAAGGTATTCAGACAGAATGGTTTAGGTTTCCATGACTGCTGTGACTCTATGATCTTCAGTGTATTCCCCCATTTCTAATCTAATGACTGGTATTTAGGGCAGCTTTTTGCAAGCAAAGAAGCTTTTTGCATTTTTGTACAGGTAATCCTTGACTTACAACAGTTCATTTAGTGACCATTCAAAGTAACAAGGGCACTGAAAAATGTGAGTTATGGCCATTTTTCGCACTTATGACCATTGCAGCATCCCCACAGTCATGAGAGGGCAGGCGAGGCGCCCCTCAACGTGACATTGTGTTGGCCATGCCCACCCAGTTACATAACTACCCACCCACCCATTAGGGCAGAGAACTGGTTGTTAAAAAATTGCAGCCCACCACTACCTGCAACCACCCCTCCCCTTTCCTTCTATTTAGTCCCCAGCTAGGGAGAGGCCATTAAGTGTCCACATGTGCCTTTCTTCCCGAGTCGGCTCCTTGTCCTCAGTTGTTCTCCTCTCCTAACAGCTCTGCACATGCACGCATCTGGAACAGGCCCCAGCTGTTCATCCTCCCCACTTATCTCCGACTCCGAAGGCAGCTGGGAAATGTTAGACGGCCCTGGCTCTGTCTCTGCTTCCGACGCAGTGCATCCACCAGAGCCTTCCCCAGACTCCAGGACTGGCCCAAATTCCTCCCCAACCTCCTCATTGTCCAAGTCTGCCGCCAGCTCTGCTGGCAGCTGGCAGGCCATAACAGTAAGTTGAGGACTACCTGTAATCTGCTTTTAAAAAGTCTCTTTTAAACTACCTTTTTAAATAATCAGACAAAGGGATAAATGGAAGAGAGGAAATTATTCTGCTATAATATATGTAATATATGTATATGTATATATGTACATAACACCAGGATTGTATTTCAGCATCTGATGACGGCCATTTGGTAGCCAGCCAGATTTTTAGAGAACGTTAATGCACCCCTGCTTATATAAACAATTGCTTATTAATAATATAAAATTGCTTATTAGCAATATTACGTATATATGAGAGCCAGTTTGGTACAGTGGTTAAGGCATCAGACTAGAAACCTGGAGACTGTGAGTTCTAGTCCCACCTCAGGCTCAAAGCCAGTTGAGTTACCTTGAGCCAGTCATTCTCTCAGCCCTAGGAAGGAGGCAATGGCAAACCACTTCGGAAAAAAACTTTGCCAAGAAAATTGCAGGCATTCTCCAAGAACTGGATTAAAGAAACAGAAGACGACAGAAAAAAGATAAACAGTATGTATCGCTATCCACAAAGGGATGGAGCATTCAGCTTGAAGGTTTAGAAAAGTTAATGAAATGTGTTTCCTTTTACTGTCCGAAGAGCTGAAGTAGATACAATTTCCTGTGGGAGTTTTTAATGGAAAAGACAGGCTCAGAAAACAACTCTTGCACTGCAGTTAAAATACTGCTAGCTGGCTTGTTAATCTGAGACTCTGTAGAGTTCCCTCTTGTATAAAATGAACAGACAGCATTCAAGTATTCTGATGGGCATTTAACACCGAATTTGGGTGCTGTACATTTTATTTTAATTCAGCGGTAGGATAAGGGTTGCTTATTTCAACAAAATCACACTGCATTACATATAAACATTCATAGTCTGAGCCTTTGCGCCTTGCCTTCCGGCATAATTTAAAGGAAATCTAGTGCCAATTGACTAAGCATTTTGGCAACCAGGCCATCCATTGTTAATTCCTGCTTACATTTTAGATCTTTTCTCTCCTTCCTTCGCCTTAAGTTCATTTAAAATTATACATAAATTATGCAAAAATACTGGAATCCAATTTGCATTATTGTAATTCTTAGAGCATAACACTCCTCACGATATGGAGATATCTTAGCAAAAATTATGAAAGATCTTAAGATTGTTTTGCTTGTCCATTGAACCCTAATTTAAGTAAAGTATTTATGTGAATTTGGCTTTAATTGACGTGAGTGAAAATTGTGCTTAAGTTCTGGAATATTAGCTTCAATAGGGAGCAGTGAAGGACGGTTTCCATAGCTTGCAGAGAGAAAATAGTAATACAATTTTTTGGGGGGGGTTTCTGGGTTTTAGTAAGAGAGGATTCATAACATTTATTATGTTTTTCACAGGGGTAGTAAAGATGAATAGTAACAGGAAAATATTAGTCATGGGAATGCTATTATTTTTGTTTCAGGATTTATATTTTAAGCATTGCAGAGTCTGTGTACAATCAACACATTATCCACTTTAGAGAAAATATAAAACAAGAATGTTCTCACAAAGTAATTTGTTTGTGTCCTAAAACAATGGCACATCATCGTTTTGGGCTAATTTAAAATTTTGAGTGCATTGAAGATGCTCCCACAAAGGGCTACAGGGTGAGGGAGAAGTTAAAAAAAATCTCTTTACTGGCAGAAAAACTGGTAAGTTTACTGTCTGTTGTGATTTTTATTTTCTGAAACTATCTGTGGAATGACATGGAGGCTAGAGACAGAAAGAAGAAACCAGAGGCTGCAATTTCACCATCTTGCAGATCAACTTCACATTTAATTAAAAGAATTTGAAAGCAAGGTTGGATAACCAATAAAACCTTGTTGGCCTACAGCCGTGATGGCGAACATATGGCACTCGTGCCACAGTTGGAACGCGGAGCCATATCTGAGGGCATGCGAGGGGTTGCCCTATGTCAGCTCCAGTGCGCATGCGCGTGCTGGCCAGTTGATTTTCGGCCTTCCGGAGGGCAGGGGAAGCCGTTTTCGCCCTCCCCAGGCTTCAGGAGGCTTCCCTTAAGCCTCCGGAGTGCGAAAAATGGCCCAACGGGCAAAGAGGAAGTCTGCTTTTCTGAACTTCCAGTTTGCCCGTTGGGCTGTTTTTCGCACTCCGGAGGCTTCAGGGAAGCTTGAGGGTGAAAAACGTCCCAATGGTGGCGGCACATGTGTGTGGATGCGTGCATAAGCAGTGTGGCGTGCACAGGGGGTTGTGTGGTGGCACGCATGCGTGCTAGCGCAGGCGCACACTCCCATGTTTGGCACGCAAGAAGAAAAAGGTTCATCATCACTGGCCTACAGTACTATTGAATCAGGTGGGGTGGCACTTTCAGTGTCAAGTACTGTACATACAGATACTTTGCCTCTAAGTTTTGTTGAACTTAGCGGCATTTGATTTGTTTCTTCCATCTTTGGAAGAAAGGGCTTTGGCCCTCTCCTCTAGCTTTAACTTGGGGAATTTTGTTTGTTTGTGGATATTGTGTGTGCTTTATGGGTTTCTTTTATTGTCTCCTCTTTGAGGATTACTTTAATGAAAAGCAGGCTAAAATCATTATAAAGCAATAAAGATACTTGGAATAAGGTTTCAGCTCTTTTCCTGTGCTGCAGCAGTCCTGCATTCCATTCCAAATACCTGTCATCCCCTGGGGCAAAATCTAGCCTAACAGACCAGAGTCTTTGTCTCTTCTTTCCTTTTCTGAAACCAGCTTTTGAACTTATAAACCTTCCCAGGTGCATTTTGACAACATATATGAAGGGCTGCAAGAAAGAGAACAATTGGTCTCTATCCAGTTCAATTGAAATGTCATTGGGAAGAGTAACTGGGATGCCTCGTTCGGCTTTTTCCCCCCTTGCACAATTATTCTTTTCCAATTATTTCTATTTATATTCTGCTCAATTATTATTCTCTAAGCCGAGTTTTATTTTGTTGACTTCATGGTATTACCCAGTGGTGGGACTTGAATAACTTAACAACTGGTTCTCTGGCTTGGTAGGGTTGGCCGGTTGGTCATGTGACTGGGTGGGTGACATCACTCATTACATCCAGCCCCGCCTCCCGGCCACTCGCCTCAAAGGCAGAGGTAGGATTCAGCTGGTTGGGGCTAATCCCGCCACTGGCTGGCCCCACCCCCACCCATTTTTTGGCTGCTTTTTGGGCCTTTTTCAAGCTATTTTTGGCCTGAAAAACAGGGCGAAAAATGAGCGGGGGCGGGGCCAGCCAGTGGTGGGATTTGCCGGTTCACCGAACTGTGCAAATCTTAACTACCGGTTCACCCAAACCGGTGCAAACCGGCAGCAGCCCACCAGAGTATTACCATATGCATACAGAGAGGCTACAGATTTTAAAATGGTAACATTAGGATTAGGTTTCATTTAAAAAAACAAAACAAAATTGCAGGTGGACTTTTTCAGGTGTTGCAATTACTTCCGTGTGGTTACTGACCAGCGATCTTGACAGAAGTAATAACAATATGGCAAAGTGCTAAAATAGTAAGCAAAACCTAGTACCGTGTTTCCCTGAAAATAAGACAGGGTTTTTTCTTTTGACCCCTGAAATATGGCCTTGGCCTTATTATCAGGGGGCCCTTATTATTTTCGGGGTGCAGTGGGCGGCGAGTATGGGACTAGATGTCACATCGCCGCCGCCTCCCATCCCTGTTCTTGGCGCCGGCTGAGCGGCTGGCCCGCTGCCACCGCCTCATGGAGCAGGACTCTGCAAGGCTTGTTGTGCCATTGCATGCACGAACTGCAGGACTGCCATGAGCTTCATCATACCGGCACAGCTGGTGTCCTGCCGCTCGCGGCTGTGCTGGTATGTTGAACCTCGTGGTAGTGCTACCGTTCATGCATGCAATGGCACAACAAGCCTTGCTGAGTCCTGCTCCACGAGGCAGCGGCGGTGGCCTGATGAGTCTCACAGACTCATTTCTGGCAGGTGGGATGTGTTGGGTCGCAAGATGTGCGTTTTACCTGGGATTTGTAGCTCCGTTGCGTTCCTTGGCATTGTGTCCAGGGAAGCCCATTGTAAAAGAAAACTTCTTGCGAGTTCGAGAAGTTTGAACTCGTGAGAAGTTTTCTTTTACAATGGGCTTCCCTGGACACAACGCCGAGGAACGTGACAGAGCTACAAGTCCCATGTCGAACGTGCGTCTTGCAGTGGAATGCAATTTGGGGGTGGCAGGGCCGTGAGACACAGATCCTGACACTTGTAGCTCCGTTGCATTCCTCGGCGTTGTGTCCAGGGAAGCCCATTGTAAAAGAAAACTTCTCGCGAGTTCAATCAAACTTCTCGAACTCGCGAGTTTTCTTTTACAATGGGCTTCCCTGGATACAACGCCGAGGAATGCGACGGAGATACAAGTGTCAGGCAGGACGTGCATCTCGCGGTGGGACGCAATTTGGGGTGGCAGGTGGGGCAGGGTGGGGTGGTCTGCGAGACGCGCGTCCTACCTGACACTTGTAGCTCCGTCGTGTTCCTCAGACAGAGAAAGCGAGAGGCGGGTGTGTGCAGGCACTGACACAAGACGTGCACAGCCCGCGGGACTGGCTCAGCTCCTCTGGGCTCTGTCTCTGGCGGCATTTTGAAACACGCTCTTGCCTGCAAGGAAGAGGAGGCGAGCCTCGATCCCTACCTCGCAGGCAGGAGCACGTTTCAAAACGCCACTGGAGGCAGAGCCCAGAGGAGCCGAGCCAGTCCCACGGGGTGTACGCGCACCCACCTCACTTGCTCTCTCTCTCTCTCTTTCCCGGCCAAAAGAGTTCCCGCCGCAAAAAGAGCAGCTCCCGGCTGGGGGGGGGGGAGAGAGAGAGAGAGAGAGAGAGAGAGAGAGAGAGAGAGAGAGAGAGAGAGAGAGAGAGAGAGAGAGAGAAAGCAAGAGGTGGGTGTGCGCAGGCACCGGCTACAAGACGCGCACACCCTGCGGGACTGGCGCAGCTCCTCTGGGCTCTGTGTCCGGCAGCATTTTGAAACGCGCTCCTGCCTGCGAGGAAGAGGAGGCGAGGCAGGGATCGAGGCTCTGGAGCTGCTGCGGCGGGAGGGCAGGAGAGCCCTGCCCCCCCATCGCCCGCTCCACAGCGATGTGGAGACATGCGAAAGTGCTCTTCCACCTGCCCGCCCCGGGATCCACCTCCCTGCACCTCTGGCTCGGCAGGCAACTCTCTTGGCGGGCTCCGTAGCGGGGCCCTCCTGTTGCATTGCACTGCTGGGAATGAGTTAACACCAAACATTTCCTCCCGCTGGGTGAGTTGCTGCTGCCGCCACCTTTCCAAAAAAAGAATGGGGGGCTTGGAACAAATAGGAGACACCGGGCGAGGGAGCAGCTGTTAACATAATTAACATATTATTAATTAACATATTTAACCAATAATCACTCTTTTCTTAGTTTCTACCGGGGTGAAATTCAGAATTTTCCCCTACAGGTTCTGTGGCCGTGGTTTGGTGGGTGTGGCAAAATCCCCATTCCTTCCCCACTCCTGGGGGAAGGATATTGTAAAATCTCCATTTCCATCCCATTCTGGGGCCAGCCAGAGATGGTATTCGCCGGTTCTCCGTACTACTCAAAATTTCTGCTACCGGTTCTCAGAACCTGTCAGAATCTCCTGAATTTCACACCAGCATTTTGGTGGAGAACAATGTTAGGAATCTAAATAATTTTTACTAAAATTTCATTGGGCAAAATTGTAATAGAGCTTGATTTGACCACCATATAGCTGAGATTTTGCTAAGAATATTTTCTTGCAGTAGAGATGAATAATGCAATATTGGAACATTAAAAAGATTGAAAGTCTAATGTTAAATTTTGAGTTTTATGGGAAATATAATAAAGCCTTGAAAAACTATGGTCAGATATTTACAATTTTTTTCTGGTTCTTTTACATGTGTAAAATGTGTAAAACACTCAAAATCAGACTTTAGGGTTTAGCAAAAATGAGAACCTTAGCTTTGGAAGGCTTTATCTTTAAATATTCTTCCCTGCAAGATCAAGGGAACATAAGGCCACTTTAAGCCCAGTGCAATCTCCCACAATAGGATTGTGCAAAAGGAGAGTTGTAGTATGCTTGCTAGCCAGCTTTGGAAGATTATGAGTTAAGCTGGCCAAGATATCATGGCAATTATGTGATTAATATAAATGTTAAGTATGGATATGGTGCCAAGATCCAACCTTGTCATCAGATCAGGATTTCTTTTGTAAAATCACACAGTGAAATTTCAAACATGAATTTTCATCAAGTTTGCACAATTGCAGGAGACGACAGCAACCACCAAAGAGTTCTCAAGTCCCAGGCACTACTTGCCTTTTGACAAACTAGTCAAATGTGAACCTGATTGTGTAATGACTGCATATAAATAAGAGTCAAGTTTAGAAGTGTGATTTTCATTTAAATGTTGTAGAATACAAACTTGGTCTAATAGGGAATGCATAACTCTGAAGCCTGATTGTTCTACCAGAAAGCATTCAGAATTGAAGAATGTATACTTTAGATATTTAGTGTAAATCTTGCTGATTAAATGCATGAGAATGATGGGGCAATAATTAGCAGATGTATCCCTTTTAATTTCATTATCTAAAGAAATTATTATATGTATGCCCCAGTGTCCCCAGGAATGAAAATTATTTAAGGGGGAAAGGAGGCTACTACTGGGCTGTACTATTTTAGAGTATAAGTAGCTTCAGCTGTAACAAAATCAGTTTGGAGGTTTGTCAAATTTAAACAATTTAACCTGGTCTGGTCCTTCCCTTTCTTGGAATATTATGTTTCCTTGTACATTTTACTATATTCTCACGGAATATCCATAAGATGGAAATGCAGAATCAAAAATATGTGTATTTTCCATATATTCATAAAATATAATTGGACATATTTTTCTTGCTGCTAATCCTTCGAAGTTAGCTGATTTAAAAATAACATATAATTTCAAATTGCTAAAAATTAATTGGGTATTCCGACTTTTACTTCATTTAGTTTTCATTAAATGCAACCATGTAACCTCCAGGTGACTGAAAATGAATTATCCTTTTTCTGGCTGCAAGCTGCTTAAAGCAATGCTCAGTTTTTCAGTGTTAACAAAGGCAATAAATTTGCCACAGAAGTTTGCAGTTCTTGATTTAATTAGAAGTCTCAGTGCTGTGCTCTGTACTCATTTATATTGGCACAAAACATCTGGACTTTCTTCATTAAAGCCAGGGGAACTTCTTAATGAATAAAATGGAATTGTTATGCACAAATTAAAACTGCAAATTTCAGAACACTTAAGTGGAAGATTTGCAATTATAAAGGCAGTCTGTTTCGTGCTCCAGCTAACATGGTCAATGCACATTAGTATCCTAAAAGTCTACAGAGGAACAAATAGAAGAAGCTGGTTATTATAGAAATTAGGGTACACAGGAGTTCTCCACTGTATTCAGTTTTGAAGGAGAAGCAATGCTGTACATGGAAAAATCAAAGACCTCTTCAGTCCCGTGTTTGCTTTTCATGGTAGTCAGCCAGGTGCTCACTGAAAAATCTTAAAACGTGAATGCGCACTAGCTCACACAGCATGTTAAAGCATGGGATTACACCTAGATAGCATTGAAACCCAAGCCATTGATTAACCTACATTTAAGAAGCAGGTTAACCTCAAGTCAGAATCATAATCTGTAATAGGTTTACTTATTTCATAGAATCTTATCTTCAGTCAGTATGTCAGATTAAACCAGATGGAGGAAAGGTTAATCTATGTTCTGCTACTTTTCTGTTTCCCCCACCCTCTAGAGGCAGTGTGTGTGTGTGTGTGTGTGTGTGTGTGTGTGTGTGTGAGAGAGAGAGAGAGAGAGAGAGAGAGAGAGAGAGAGAGAGAAAGAGAGAGAAAGAGATTAGCACCCCAAATTATGTGGAATGGCCACATTTTGAGAATCTTCCTAAAGGCCAGGAGGCTACAGACACTGTACCACAAATGGGAGTGTGTACCTAAGTTGTATGGGACAATAATTTAGAAGACACATATTCAGGGGTCCCACTCCCATTCGGCCCAGGGCAGGGGTTGCTCGGTGAACCCCCTCTATTACAACATGTGGACAAGTCGACTCTTATTGGGGGGAAAAGTTCCTGTCAGTACCTAGCAGGAGCCAAGCTATGTGGGATCCCATGGATGATTTTCAGACATGTTTGAACCCAGTCTCTTCTCTTCCCTCTCCTCTAATGATTCGGCTGGCCATGCAGTGTAAAAGAATCGCGATAAACCCTTCCAGTGCAATGCATAGTAGTTGACTACTGATGGTAGCTTTAAGTCTTATATAGCCAACATCGCGCAGCGACACAAATACCGACCCCCAACTTCCCCAATCACAGAAAAAACGTGGAGGAAAGGGATAGGGCTGCCGCGGTGGTCGATTTAAGGGCTTGAATCAGAACAGTGTTTCCTGTGGCGAAGAAGGCTTCTCTTATTTCACTTCCTCTCCGGGAGCTCCGCGCTCCCCAAAACTCTTCTCAAACTTGCAGATGCCATAAGGGGGGGAAAGTAGGAGGGGGGGCGTGGCAAGGACGAGCCTGCTGCGTGAGAAGAGGGGGGGGGCTGGGAGCCTTTAAAACAGGGGTCGGGAACCTATGGCTCGCGAGCCAGATGTGGCTCTTTTGATGACTGCATATGGCTCGCAGCAGGGGTGAAATCCTCCCGGTTCGCCCGGGCCAGTCCTTCGGCATATAGCCGATGGAACTGGCGGCGGTTGCGGCGCGGAGCTTCTCCTGCCCGCTTTCCCGTCCCGGCTGAACACAATCACCGCTTTCCCGTCCCAGCTGACCACAATCATTTGGGTTATTTTTCCCTCTGTGCATGCGCGCGCATGCACAGAGGGAAAAATAACCCAAATGGCGGCGTTCAGCCGGGACGGGGGGAGCTAAAAAACGGCCATGGCCACATCCCCGCCGTTCTCCAGCCAAGCGGCTGAAGACGCCCCAGAGCCCCGCCGCCAACCTGCGTCTCCTGCTGGGAAGGAGCCTCTGTCGCTGTCTCTCGCGGGGTTCCAGCCACCCGACTGAGTCCCTGACCGCGGCACCGGCAGGGTTAATGCGTATGGGAGAGGAGAGAGAGCGCTACCGCCGCCGCTGCTACTTTCACCACATGCAGGGAGGGAAGGAGAGAGCGCGCTACCGCCGCCGCTGCGCTGCTCCAATATTTTTTTGGTGGGCCTCCGCAGGAGGGACCGCTGAGCAGAGGCACCCGGCGAGCGGGGTGAGAGGCGTGGGGATGCCAGAAGTGGCGGCGGCGGCGACAGGCTCCTGCCCGCGTCTCCCACCCGCCTCTTGCCTTAAGCTGCCGGGCGCCTCTGCTCCATGGTCCCTCCCGCGCGCGCCCACCAAAGAAATATCGAAGCGGTGAAAGTAGCAGCGGCGGCGGTAGCGCTCTCTCTCCTCTCCCATACGCATTAACCCTGCCGGTGCCGCGGTCAGGGACTCAGTCTGGTGGCTGGAACCCCGCGAGAGACAGCGACAGAGGCTCCTTCCCAGCAGGAGACGCAGGTTGGCGGCGGGGCTCCGGGGCTTCTTCAGCAACCCACCCACCTACCTCGCTTGGTGCGGTTCCCCGCACTTGACGTCTTGGAAGAGGGCTGGGCGAGGGAGAAAGGAGCCACGGTGGGGATTGGTTTGCAGAGAGAAAGAAAGAAAGAAAGAAAGAAAGAAAGAAAGAAAGAAAGAAAGAAAGAAAGAAAGAAAGAAGAAGGAAGAAGAAGAAGAAGAAGAAGAAGAAGAAGAAGAAAAAGAAGCAGAAGAAGAAGAAGAGAAAGAAAGAAAGAAAGAAAGAAAGAAAGAAAGAAAGAAAGAAAGAAAGAAAGAAAGAAAGAAAGAATCATTACCAATGCTATGATGGAAATCACCAACTCAAAGACAAATATCACTTTGGAGCAAGGAAGCTGCTACAGCAGCAACAAATTAAACAGCACAAAGACAGGGATTCTCTCAATATCCCATTGTCCCTATTGACATTTAGTTGAATTCACTTTTAAAATATATTATATGGCTCTCACTGAAATAAATTTCCAAATTTTTTGCTTTCATGGCTCTCTTAGTCAAAAAGGTTCCCGACCCCTGCTTTAAAACCATTCGGCCCCGCCCGGGGAGGTCTTGTTCCAGCTTAAATTATTATATTCCATCTCCCCCACCCCTCGCTTTTTCCTCAGGAGAGTGACGCGCGCCCGCCCGCCTCCCAATTTGCCGCGCGCAGCGGCTACGTGCCTTTGAGCTTGTGGCGAATGTCTTTTTTCTTTCTTTCTTACGGGTTCTTGTGGGAGGTCCCGCCCCGCCCCGCCCCGCCCTTCCTCGAGGGAGGGGGAGGGAGAAAGGCGAGGTGAAAAGGGGGCGCGCCTCCTGGTCTGAAGGACTTTTTTGGGGGCCTCCCCGACAGATAAAGAGACCTGCTTTGAAACGGAGCGGCGCTGCTTCCCACGGAGTTCCGAAGTGGGGCGGGGGAAAAAAAAGAAAAAGCGAAGCTGGCTTCTCCCGAGACGGGAGCTTTGGCGTAGCGTCGGCGCCATGCTATGGAGAACCGCGGCTCGGCAGTCCTGAGTTTGGGGCAACTTTTTGCTGCCTTTGGGGAGCACCAGCCCAACGAAGAAGCTGCATTAGCCCCAGCATGGCGACAAGACGCCGAGGAGGAGGCGGCGACGACGGCAGCGGAGGAGAACCAGCAGCAACAGCGGGACTGCGCCGTGGCAGCCGCCCGGGAGAAGGACGAGGAGGCGCTGCTGGAGTGGCGCCGTCGCCACGGCCGCTCCTTCTCGCTGCCGGACAGCCCTTCTTTGGCAGCGGCGCGGTTCTTCCAGAGAAGGCGACTGCCGGCCGACAGCGACGGGAGCGAGGAGGACGAGGACGACGACGGCGCGGCTTCGCAGACGGCGGGCCTCCGCGGCTGTTGCACCAAATGTAAGAAGCGGGTGCAGTTCGCCGATTCCCTGGGCTTGTGCTTGGCCAGCGTGAAGCATTACAGCGCGGCCGAGGAGCCGCAGGTGCCCCACGCCGTGCTCTCCCGCTTGCAGAGCTTCCCCATGAGGCAGAGGGACTTCGAGGACTTCACCGCCGCCTTGGCCGAGTTGGGGGGTTGCGCGCCGTCGTCGTCGCCGCCTTTCCCTCAGGTCTCGCTCCGGCTCGCGCCTCCGTTGGACGGGGCGGAGGAGCAAAACGGCGGCGAGCGGCTGCAACGGGACCGCGTCTGCCTGGAGGAGGTGACGGGAACGGCCCTGGCCGGGGCTCCCACGGACGTGCGCGGCGTGGTGAGGGTGCTGAGTTCCCCCGGCTCCAAGGAGGTGACGGTGCGCTACACCTTCAATGAGTGGCTTTCTTTCCTGGACGTCCCGGCTCTGCCGCTCCCCGATGGGGACCCTTCGGATGGCTCCGCTCCGGTCGAGCGTTACCAGTTCTCGCTCTGCCTTCCTCCTGGCTTGCCAGACGGGACGGCCGTGCATTTCGCTATCTGCTATCGAAGCCAGCAAGGGGAGCATTGGGACAACAACGGCGGGGCCAACTACACCCTCCGCGATTGCAGCTCCGAGAAGTCAGCAACTCCCCTGTGAGGAGACTCGGGAGGCCGGTTGCGAGAGCCTGAAATTGCTCCAGAAACCAGCCGAATTTGCCTTGCGTTATTTACAACCTTCCGGAATCTTGCAGCACAGTATCCTAAGGGCTGAACCTATCCACGACTTGCCTTTGTTGTCCCTTTCTTCCTTCTAGCGGTCCAAACTTGCGAGATATAGCCAGCCATACCTTCGCGCTTCAGTCATCGTGCCGCCAGCCTGGTAAGCCTTGCGGGCTTCGAATTGGCTTGAAGAGGCAGCCGAATGGGAGAATCGTGGTCCGGCTTAGGAGAGAAAAGCCTGCATTTGCGTTGTTAACAAGAATCCTGAATATTTCTGGCACTTTTGACCAGGAAAAGGAGAAGGCTTTAAGACCCATTGGATAGCAGTTCTAGTGAAATCTCTTTTGCGGTATTGGGGCTATGTCCACTTTTAGGCATGAAAAAGAGAATGAACTACAGTAGGATTGCAACTTTGTCCCCTTTAAAGCCATCTGTGGATTTGAGCTGCTTTTTCCTGTTTTAGGCAGTGACTTCTGCCCGAATTCAGAACACTTGACTGGGAATTGGATAACTACAGCAAAAAAAAATGTTTGAATAGGGTTTCCCCTTGCCTATTGTGCCTTAGAACAAAGCTTCTTTATAATTGCAGCTATGAAATTATGTTATGTTTGCAATGTGTCAGTCTATAAGGGATGACTACTCTCATTTTACTGTGATGAGAGTAATAGGTGATAGGTATGTTGGAAACTACTTGCTTAAAAGATTACTTAACACTTCTTAGCAGGAATTGATCAGGTCTTGAAGAAATGGTGCATGGTTTGCATTGAAAATTTTAATGTCTGCTCCATTATCCAGGGATCACATGTCTTAAGAACAATTCCTACGCTATTTGGAGATCCGTATAAGCTGTGAACTAAGTATGTATGTGAGAACTCAAATCTGAATGACTATTAGTAGGTTGACTCTTGTATATGCCTAGAGGATGACCAAAAAGAAAAGGAGGTACAACAGTAGAGGTTTTCTGTCTAAATGCAACTTGCATCCCCCTTCACCCCATTGAAATGCAATAATTTTATAAGAGGACAAGTAAAAGATAGTTACCCTCTTGGGCCTTTGGCTGTTCTATCCGTTATCTATGAGTAGTGAGAAGCGCAAATACAACTAAAATAATTTTCTGCTTGATGACTACTACATTCTTTAAAGTGCAGATTCTTTATATCCAAATCATCTCATGTTGAAGTTTGAAAACTTACCTGACAGTAATAGATGGAGAGCACAACACTGAATTGTAATTTTGAAGGAACAGTTCAGTAAACCGCTTATTAGTTGAATAGTTTCTTCCAGATCTCCTCAACTAAGTGATCTAAAATTAACCGGTTTAGCAATCAGGTTGAATTAAGATCTCCTTAATGTAATTCCCTTCATATGTAACCTTGCAGAGTTGGTTAGGTGATGGGTGGCGATATAAATGTTTTAAATAAAATAATAAATACATTAAAATATTTGCCTTTCAAGGACAAAACTGCAGGTATATGTGACAATTTTCTGCATTCTAGATGTCTCGGATTTCAATTTGCAGAATCCTTAGACACTATTGCCTGCAGCTTAAAAAACCAGAATGTTGAAAAAATCTAATGCATATGAAGAGTCTTAGTTAGAAAGACCAGGGTGTGCTTCCAAAAATACTTTTCTAAACTTGGGATCTTTTTAAATAAGCCATTCTCAACTGCTTTTAGGGGGGGGGGGGGAAACCTTCCCTAAAGTTTATGGAACTTTTAAAAGATACTGATACAGAGGCTTTGGTAGTTTGAAATAACTGATTTTCTCTTATGAGCATCTGGGAGAGAAATACTGTATAATTAAAACCCACATTTATTTAATAGTGAGGGTGAAAGGAAGAGACACATTGCAATATAAGAGAAGATAAAATATTTTAAACTCTTCTTATTCATGTTTTGCAATTGTAATGCCCTGTGATTGTATCTTTTATTAGGAAGACCTGATAGTTGAAGGGAGTACTTAATTTTTTTAAAGAAAATGTTTGCCAGGT
Source organism: Diadophis punctatus similis (assembly GCA_023053685.1). Lineage (NCBI taxonomy): Eukaryota > Metazoa > Chordata > Lepidosauria > Squamata > Dipsadidae > Diadophis > Diadophis punctatus. Next base: position 133,019,896 of record JALIGW010000003.1, read on the forward strand.
GTTTACAGGTGTAAACACTAGGTGCCCTGGCCAGGTATGGCTTTCAAATAGGTGTATTGCATGTTTGCAAATTGGTGGGGTCCCCTTCATACTGTATGTTGCATTCCCGTAAAGGAGATAGGACAAGCATTTATTTTTGTTGTGTAGTAGAGCAATCCTAACTTTTCTGGCTGCTTGCTGATTAACATATATTTAGAATGTAATCATTAACAATATACTTCCTTTGTTAACGTTGAGTATTGTTTTAAAATTTTATGGTGCTCCCAATTGTTTGTTTAAAGCATAGTTTGACAAAAGTATATATTAATCATGCATTCAGCAGATGAATTGGGACGAAGATTAGACTATAATTGAAATTTAAATGCTACACAGCCAGTATGGAAAGAGGCACACTGATTTGTAGTATTTTAATTTTAAAAAAAGATTCTTGTTGCTGAAATAGTACATTTATTCAATATTCAGGAAAAAAATAAAGTCACTTTAAAAAGATGTTGTATTATAAATGCACAAACTCCTGTAAAGTTTATTATTTCTTCATAGTATTATTTCCAAAATGTTAGTGTTGCAACTGAAAAAGTTGAAAAACTGAAAAAAAGTCTTCCTTTTGGAATAGAAACTACTTGATATAGTGCCACAGTCAGTAGTGAGTCATAATTCATTTCCAACATAAACTTTGCTGCCACTACTGCCTTAAGTGGTAAGATCGTATTATTTCAGGAAAAGAAGGCAGTTTATAACTTCTCTAAAATAATTATACATATTAGGGGATAAATAGGTTATGTGATAGGATAAAACCTCTTAAGGTTTTAAATAAGCTTAGACTATGTGGTATCTAAACATTCACAGCAGGAATCAGAAAAAATCCACAAAACATTATGTGCCTTTTTAGTAAAAGCCAGTAAAAACTGGTTTTACCAAAATATAGAAAACATGTCTCCTGGGCATAGTCTTGATGAAAAAATACTCGGAGGATGCTAACAAATCTTGAGATGTTTGGTTTTGTGTGCAATATGTTAAATCTATGAGCAGTGTATAAATGTTCCTGTTCTATGAGAGCAATATCAAACTACTTCTAATGCCTTCTAATGCCTTCTAAAGCTTCTAATGCCTTTATGGAAGCAAATGAAGAAATGGGTAAGAATTTCTATAAATATGCACTGGGGATACACTAAGCAAATACTGTCAAACTTTTCAGAAAATAAAATGCTTTTCAAAATGAATAAATTATATTCCTGCTTTGCTACACATGACAATTCTTGCCTTTGGTGTTATGCTTTGTGTGTGTATGTTTTGTGTCTTAACCAAGCCTTTGCAAACCTATTGCAAAAGAGAGGCAGGGGATTTCAGGAAGTCTTGATGTTATATTGGATTGGCAAGATTGTATGATTTCTTAAAGCCCATATGGATTAAACAGCAGTAAAGGCTGTGTTTGCTTTTATTTGTTGTATTTAAAATATCAGAGCATTGATTTTATGTGAGAAAGAGAGATTAATTCTCTTGACAGGTTTTGAAGCTGAGACAGAGCAAACATAAAATAACAGAAGTTGAAAATTTTCAGCATGTAGCCAGCATTGGTTGTTCTATGAAGCTAACTAAACTGGCTAGTACTTGGACGGGGACTCTGGAAGACCCAGGATGATGGGCCTTGGGAAGGCGGAAGAACATCCTAAAGAAGGAAGTGGCCGACCATTCCATATTGTTGCCAAGAAAAGTGTGTGTGTGAAGACTTCAAAAATGAACTTCATTTAAAGCCTTGACTTACTTTATCACCATTGCCCTCTCTTATTTTCTGTTCAGTGCTTGTCAAGAAGTGAACTTTGAAATATTCATACATACTCTATATCTAATACTTTTCGTCAGCTACAATTCCAGATGCTTCTTCATACTGCAACTTGCTTTGAATTCTATGAGCACAATATCTAGAAACTCTTGTGTTTAAAATTAAAAATTGGTGTAACTTAATTTGGGAGAATTAAAATTATTGTGCTCTCTGGAAATCTTCAGGTTGAGGGATGCTCTAATTTTGTTGATCAACTGCTATCTCCTACTGGCTGGGGAATTCTGGGAGTTGGAGTCCACACATCTTAAAGCAACTGAGATTGAGAAACCTTGCCCTTTAATCTCCTGGGTGAATTGTATGGGTAAGGTTAAATTTGTAAAAATATCTTCCCTTTTTCCAATTGAAGTCTCTGCTAGATCTGGGCCTATTTTGTTCTGTGGTTGGGGGGCCAATCCAAAAAGTGTTGCAAAATAAAAGTAACATTGGTGGGACTAAGTGGAATGATGTTTGCTTTCGTTTTAAATGCCAAAAGTCCAGGCCACCTCATACATTTTTAATAGTATTCCGAAATATGTTTCGAAGGAAAGATAAAATATATTTGATTTTTCCTAATGTTCTTCCTGCCGTTGATATGCTGAGACAACTCGTTTCCAGTTGGATGGCTCTTGAAATTTGTTTATATTCCTGAATTTAACCCTCTTTCTCCAACCCTTGTCTGTGAGAAAATTTGCACTGGAATTGGTAATCCCCTCTCCCCAAATATACTTTGTTGCTAGTCCTTTTTCACATGAAAAAAAATACAAGGAATATGTATAGCTATTTTACTATACTTGATTGTTGTCTCCTGAGTCAATTAGTGATGATCTAAAAATCAAATCAAGAATTAAATGTTATCCCAATTTGGATTACTAGAAAAAGGGAACTAAAATGCCCTAATTGGCAAGTCTGAAATTGATAAATATAATCAATGAATTAAACCAATACATTCTTGTATAGTTAAATATCTGCTAGACATTTCATTTGAACGAATGTATTTGACTATCTTATTCTGAGAATACAATGTCAAAACCTTATTTTTTGCTTCAGGAGATACATTTTTATCATGCATATATTTTCCTCAGTTGGAATACTTTTCAGAGGGACGGAAGAGAAAGTTTTGTTCCAGAATTTTCCTGGATTCCGTAGCTTTATGTTTCTATAGATGAGTGGGTCTTCATGACACTTTAAAAAAAAGTGATTAGTTGTGTGTTCTTTAATATGTTCAGGTATTTTGATAACTTTATTTTGTTCAATTGTGAGAAAGTATAAATTCATTTTCATAGATTACATTAATTTGAAATGAAATTAAATGAAAGAGCCGAGGTGGCGCAGTGGTTAAAATGCAGCACTGCAGTTCAGCAGTTCAGCTGTTCAAATCTCACTCAAGGTTGACTCAGCCTTCCATCCTTCTGAGGTTGGTAAAATGAGGACCCAGATTGTTGGGGGCAATATGCTGAACTCTGTAAACCGCTTAGAGAGGGCTGTAAAGCACTATGAAGCGGTATATAAGTCTAAGTGCTATTGCTACCTATCTATGTGCTCCTAAAGTTAACTGGTTCACTACCCATTATAAAATCACAGTTCGTAACAGTGGAAATCAAACTGGAAAAAAAAACTAACTGGAGATTTTGCTTTTCTGCATTAGGAAATTTAGTTCTGCTTCATTCCCAGAACTAACTTTTGGGATTCAGATTCAGATTTCAAACCTAGAAATGTTTATTCAGAGATAAATACTATTGATGACATGTCTACGTAACTAAGAAAAATGTAATCAAAACATTTAACATTCATGCAAGTTATTGTATGCAGATTATGGTATATTCCACCATACCATTGTCTTGTACTGAATTTTTAGTGTGTCTTTCTGGGCCTTCATGTTCTACATTTATTTACATTTGTCCCCCAAAGCAAAAGGAATTTTTAAAAAATATCTGCTCTGGACATCCCAGTTCTATGCCTGAAAAAAATGTAAAAACTTCAGTTTAGGTTGGGATATTGGAGTATGTATAACTGTCTCTATCCAGATTCCACATAGGGAAGATACACTGTTCAAATGGACTAAAACAATTTCTTGAAGTATTTAGAAATGCTGTTCAATAAAATACTATGGAGGAATGTAGAATATTCTTTCTCAGCCTGTTTGATGAAAAACAGGCCGTTAATGTGGAGATACAGTTCTTTGGATGGTTTCGCTATCCAGCATTGTAGAAGACATGCATTTGTCTGGAAGAACCTCTTGTGGTTGTGGCAAAATTTCAACGATGCAACTGATCTAATTTACTAGAACTTAAAAGTGATGAATTTATACTAATTGAGGAGCATGGTTTACAGAAAACACGGCCTATAGCAGTGGTGGCGAACCTTTTTTGGTTCGCGTGCCAAAAGGGGGGGGAATGCGGGGGATCACGTGTGTGCGTGCCCACACTCATAATTCCATGCACCCCCACACATGCACACATGACCCCCCTGCTCCCAGCATGCAATGGCATGCCCATTTTTCGCTCTCCCCAGGCTCCAGAGCCTTTCTAGGAGCCTGGGGAGGGCGAAAACGGCCTTCCCCACCCCCTCTGGAGGCGGGAAACAGCCTGTTTCCCGACTTCCAGTGGGCCCAGAAGGCCCGAAAATCAGCCGGCTGGTGCACACATGCACGCCGGACCTGAGCTCGCGTGCCCACCGATATGGCTCCGTGTGCCACTTGTGGCACCCGTGCCATAGGTTCGCCATCACGGGCCTATAGCATTTGATTTCTAGAAGCCACATACTAGATTTCTAAGACAACCATATTTTACACAAGCTTACATAAATTGTGACAAAACTAAATATAGATTGATCCATAACCTTGGAAGATATTTTGCCATTTCAGTTTCTACAGTCCCGCATAGAAATCAAACTTGGCCAATTATGGACGCTGCTTGCCTACCTACAAATTTGCTTGGGCAAGTTTCTCTACTCCAGAGTAATGGATGTGGTTTGGGGGTTATGTTTACTTATCTGATATGGCTCACAGACACTTTTGTGTGTTCTTAAATAACTAGTAGCACTCATCAGGTGTACTACTAAATATCTGACTGCTTTGCAAAACTTCAGAATGTTTTTTTAAAAAGATTTGGTATTGGTCTTTGACCTTTGAAATAGCAAACAGACTAATTTTGGTTCATGAATTTTGAAACCGATAAGATTCTACAGTCAGCAACATAGTGAAGCAATTTGTTTCTTACTTGCATGTTCCGTCAGCATACAAAATGATCTTCTGTTGAAACAATTTTAAGTTCTTAGTGGAACTTTTTTGTAGCTGCAAACAAAGAGGTGTGGATCTCCAGTTAGTATCCCTGGAATAGGGGAATCACGTCTAATCAAGAAATAGTCCTGTTCAATTGTGGGTTACAAATTGTAGCTAGTCATGTCTCCAGAAATGTCATTATAGAGTCCTAAATGCTCACATTTTCTATTTTAAGATCACATAACAACAAATGTAAGCTGCACTGGTGGGAAATTTATATTTTTTACAGAATTGTACTGGAATGGAACTAAAGTTCAAATGGACTTCAGTTTATAGAAATTGGTTTTGAGCCTGATTTCCTGAGTTGCAAAATATACTCATGACCCAGACAAAAAGTGCACATTAGCAGAAGGAAGTGAGCAAATATTTTATTGTCAGGAAAATGTATGAGCAAACAATGACATTCATGTACAATGAAATCAATCCATTTTATTGGCACGTAAATAATAAAATTCTAATAAAACTATACTTTATACAATCATTCTTATGTTTTCAAGCCAGAGGAATAAGATAGCTCAGTCATATATACAGATGGTAATATGCATTTAAATGTAAATCTATTGTAGAATGCTGAATGCTGAAAATTGTCAGTAGTTGTCCTTTACTTCTGAAGAAAAAAAGCATCAGAATTATGCTTTTTGTGGGCACTCAATAACAAGCTTCTCTGCTGTATACAACTGACCAATAGTGACCTGGGGAAAAAAGAGTGTGTAATTAATGACCTGATATACGGATTTTAATACACAGATTTTCATAGAGTAACTTATTTGAAATTATGTGCTCATAAGAAATTATGATAGAAACATAATATTGTCATTTGGGGAAGAGACATGTACAAAGAAGACACATAAGCTACATTGGTGGACGTCCTTTTTCCTGTCCAGTACAAAAACCTAATCGCATTAACATTGGGAAAGTTGAGGCTTGAAAAGTGAAAATGGGGTTTGGTTTGTGGGTGGGATCACCTGCCTTCCGGTTCTCATGCACAACATTTATTTATTTTAATGGCAGGGAAGTTTAAATAAAGTCACCTGGTTATAAAGAAGAAATCTAAAACAGATTCAATTCTTTTGTACCAGCAGGAGGTTGACAGCCTTTGGATTCATGGGGGCTTTGTCAGGGCTCCCCAAACCAGACATAGCATTCTTATCTAATAGGTATAAAAGTAAAATCTGATTTCCCCCCGCCCCTTTTGTTCAATCCTGCCTGATTCTTGGAGACTGCTGCAGTTTTCTTGGCAAGGTTTTTCAGAAATGGTTTGTCATTGCTTGTTAGAGGCAGGAAGAACACTCACTGTAAGCTGAATCGTATTGCTGGAGAAGGCCTCAAGGAGAAAAAAGCACGTGTCCCTGGCTACATACTGAGCCTTGAAGAGGGGGGGTTGTGGCACAGGGGGTGCTATTTATACCTTTTCAGACTCAGTTCTGATTGGCTAAAGGCGGTGTTTTCCCATTCTTGGAGGCTAGCTCCACCTACTATGGAGAACTCAAGAGTCTCCCAGTTTCTAGCGTGATGCCTTATCGTTTACACCAGCGGTTCCCAACCTTCCTAATGCCGCAACCCACGCTCTGCCCCCGCCGCGCCCCACCCTGCCACCACCATTTGGGTTCTTTTACCCTCTGCGCATGCATGAAGCGTTCTGTGCATGCGCAGAGGGTAAAAGAACCCAAATGGCGGCATCCAGGTGAAGTCTTCAGATCCGGGCGAGGTCTCCGCTCGCTTCGCATGTTGCCTCTGGGAGCTTTTCGAGCCCCATCGCGAAAGGTGTGCGCAACTTCGGTGGGGCCGGGACATGTGGCTGCCCGGAGAGAGCCACCCTCTTCGCGGCTTCACCCCGAACGCTACAGGTAGATGGGAGAGACTCTGTGAAGGGGATGGCTCTCTCCGGGCAGCTGCCTGTCCTGGCCCCGCCGGAGTCGCGCACGCCTTTCGCGACAAGGCTCGAAAAGCTCCCAGAGGCAACACGCGAAGCGAGCAGAGACCTCGCCCAGATCTGAAGACTTCGTCCGGACGCCGCCATTTGGGTTCTTTTACCCTCTGCGCATGCGTAGAATGCTTTGCGCATGCGCAGAGGGTAAAAGAATCCAAATGGCGGCGGCGGAGTAGGTCGCAGTGGGGGCACGGGTTGTGGGGCGCGATATCATGGCCAGGCTTGTGGCAGTGGGGGGGAGCTGAGGATGCCGGGGCGACCCCTGGGAAATGGTTGCTCGACCCCCAAAGGGGTCACGACCCCCAGGTTGGGAACCGCTGGTTTACACCAAACTGACTCTCTAATATCCATATAACATGCCTACATCAAATTGTTTGCCCTTTTTAATTCGAAGTTGTCAATCTTCATTACCGTATTTTTCGGAGTATAAGACTCACCTTTTTACCCCCCAAAAGAGGGTGAAAACTTGGGTCCGTCTTATACACCGAATGCAGCCCCACCCACCCACCCACCCCCACCCTTTGGCCTCTGTCTTCCATCAATTTACCTGCTTGCAGGAAAGAGGGAAGAGCCTGCAAAGCCAAGCAAGTCAGTAGCAGTTTCCCCGATCTACAGCTGATTAGCCACGTGGAAAAATGAAAGTGAAACTAACTACAAAGGCAACTAGCTGGCAGAGACAGGCAGATTTTTATTTTTTGCTGAACTGGATGGAAGGGGGTAAGTGAATAACTAAATGTCTGTAGAATGTTCAAATTATTAGACTTACTTTTTAAAGACTGCTTTATTATTGTTCTAGAGCCAGGGGTCTCCAACTTTGGCAACTTTAAGACTTGTGGACTTCAACTCCCAGAATTCAACAGCCAGCTTTGTTAGCTTTGCTGGCTGTGGAATTCTGGGAGTTGAAGTCCACAAGTCTTAAAGTTGCCAAGGTTGGAGATCCCTGTAAATCTAGACAACTTAACAAAATAAAGAAGCTTTTAAAAATAAATGCTTGCTCTGAAGAGGCCTAGTGCTATTGTATCTTCTTTTAAATAATAGAGAATAATGTATACTTCCAGAAATTTTAATTAATTTTAACAGCTCTGTACAAGTATAGTATGAAATGTAACAGTATCCTGTTTAGTATTAGAGTTTAGTTACCTTGGAGTAGATCTATTTAAATAATTGGGAAGAGTTAGTGTGACTACATTTAAAAAAACTTTCTGGCATAATGTACATTTCTCCAATTCTTTGCTATTTCTATGAGTCAAGCACACATGCACAGAAATACACAGCAAACAGTGTATATCATCTGTGCTGTTTGCTGTTTGGCAAATTGCTTGGAGGCAGAGGCCTTTTTCCCTTGTTTTCCTCCCCCAAAACTAAGGTGCGTCTTATACTTCGGTGCGTCTTATACTCCGAAAAATATGGTATATGTTAAACTTACTGAGGCTTCTAGCAGAGTCATTACAGCTGTTGTTTCCTGTTTCTACTTACACAGTACATATACATATAAGCGCATTGAAACAGCTTAGACAAATGCATATCATATAATTTTTTCATTAAAAAAAAATCAAACGCTAGAATGCAAAGAATGTAGGCATGCAAAATAAAACACAAAGGGAGTGTCCACAGAGACATGGCAGAATCCCTGGCCTTAAGTAATATTTGCAGAAAGTGACATCCTGAATAATTGCAATTAAGAACAGTCACATACATACAGGCACGGATAGACCTGTAATAGTTTAAAAGGGTAGTGGTGAGGGTTCAGCGAGCTGTTGTGTGTGCCTTTGTTTGCACTTGGCATTTGCAGTGTTTGGGCAGTCCAGCATTCTTGTTTTTGGCAATCTATGCATGACCTAGAACACAACATTCCCTCCCCAGTATTTTTGGCAGGGGAAAAAAGCTAATAGATCAAATGTTCAAGGAGGTATGGTTCCCCTCCCTTTCCCTCTCTCGTCAAAACCTAGTTCCAGCTGATCATTTCTGTTTAATCAAGGAAGACTCTCCCTGAAGGTAATCAACCCTTCCCCCCCCATTCTGAAAAGAAGCTTTTCATCTGTTGTTAGAATAACTTCTTAAGTCTAGGCTTTTATTATTTACTTCACTTCTAAAATAAATATATATATTTCCCAGTTCAAACGCATACACCATCTCTCTCTCAATACACTTAGTGGAATAATTGGTCACATAAATAAACACAGGCCTTTCTGCCAAATACAATATGTAGACTGGTTCATCCATGTAAAATTTCTCATTTGATATCTGCAGTTAAAATTGAACTGATTTATTCAATGCTGGATCACAGATGCAAGAGGCACCCCTTACAGCAGTGTTTCCCAACCTTGGCAACTGTGATCCGCAGGTCAGCGGTTCAAATCTCACCGGCTCAAGGTTGACTCAGCCTTCCATCCTTCCGAGGTGGGTAAAATGAGGACCCAAATTGTTGGGGGCAATGTAAATATACATTGCTTACTGGTGTAAACCGCTTAGAGAGTGCTTGCACTGTGAGGCGGTATATAAATCTCACAAATAAATAAATAAATAAATAAATAAATAAATAAATAAATAAATAAATAAATAAACTTGAAGATGTCTGGACTTCAACTCCCAGAATTCCCCAGCCAGCAAATGCTGGCTGGGGAATTCTGGGAGTTGAAGTCCAGACATCTTCAAGTTGCCAAGGTTGGGAAACACTGCCTTACAGGATGAGGGCATAATGTCCCAAATGTGCTTTTTCAAGAGGCAACTGGACTTTCTGGTTTTTCTTTGAAGATGTTTTGCTTCTCATCCAAGAAGCTTCCTCAGCTCTGATTTTGAAACGTCTTCAAAGAAAAACCAGAAAGTCCAGTTGCCTCTTGAAAAAGCACCTTTGAGACCAACCATGATCTGGATGACTCAGAATCTCCATAGGCATGAGAGTATAATGAATTTACTTTTCTCTAATTCATAAATTTAACTGACCAAAGCTTGATACTCTATGAAGACAAGTCCATCTGCAACTTATGGATGCTTGTGTAATACCTAATAATCTAGCTCAGAATTTCTGATCACAAAGCCCAAATCGCAATTGCGCAAGAATCAGGTCAACCAGTGAGATAACACACGAATAAAAAAAGTTGACAAAATAGTACAAAATTATGCATTGTACATTATCATGCTATACCAGCAAATAAATAATAAAAATTGTGTGAATAATGACTGACTGACAAAGCCTAAAATGAGATAATAAATAAAAGGAATGTATAATATTTGAGGTGTTATTGAACTTCAAATCTCAAGTGTTGCAATTATCATGGTCAATAGTGAAGGATGCTGGAAGTTGTTGAGGAGAGCCATAAAGTTCCCAAAGCTGTCATAAATCAACAAACAATAAAGGTTTTCTTGAAAGTGTACTATCATGTTATCTCAACTGCCAAATATGAAGTTAATGTTTCTTCCACAATAGAGGTGGGGTCTTTTCACCAGTCATCACAATAGATCTATTTGCTTTTTGCCCTTTTCCTTATGAACCTGTTTGTATTTTAAGATTTTTAGAATATACCTTTTTCCCTATCTCCATTAACTGAAATACATGTGTTGAAAATGTCTGTGGTTCTGGAATATCTTTCCTCATAATGCCCATCCCTCTGGAGAGCTACCAGTTCCCACGTAAATTTCTTTTCATTTGTACAAGTTTTTGACTTGTTGAGCTGATCTGTTTCATCTGTGATGAAAGCCATTACGTCCATTAAATCATTTCTTTCCTGCTTGCTTTCTATATACTGGTTTCTAGTTTGTTTTGTATTTTATCTGTCCTGGGCACTGATGTGTAAAAAAATGGAGCAGTATTTAAATAAAACAAACAGGTGAAAGCATTCAAGCATGCATCTTTTCTAATAACAATGTAAAATAAACCACCACTGCAAACTTTATTCTGCTGCTATTATATACATGGATTCCACCCAGGGGTGGGTTCCTAATTTTTTTTACCACCACTCTGTGGGCATGGCTTAATTTTGTGAGCGTGGCTTAGTTTTGTGGGTGTGGCTTAGTTTTGTGGGTGTGGCTTGACGGTCATGTGACCGGGTTGGAGTAGCTTGACGGTCATGTGACAGGGCGGGTGTGGCTAAGTGGTCACGATCCTAGTTCCCCCTACGAGGATTCCTGTATCTGGGCCTTTTACAATCCCCCAAAGGATTAAAAGAAACCAGATTCCATACAGCTCTGAACCCTTAAGGCAAACCAAATACAAGTGGTCCTCACTTAATGGCCGGTTGCTTAGCAAGTGTTCAAATTTATGACTGAGCTCCTCAGAGGTACTTGACCTGTTTTTTGAGTTTTGACAGTCTTATGCATGCACACATGTACGCACGCGCGCACACATACACATTTATGACCAGTTACAACATCCGTGACATCACCAGCCGGTCGCTACCAGTGCTATAGAGTGGACCGCACCGGTAGGAACCCACCACTGATTCCACCCCATGATTCTCCTGATAAAATGTGCTCCTTCTCCTGCTCAGCTTTTGTTTTTAATTGATGAGAAATGCACGAGGGCTGCAGTTTTAGCTGGCCTTATTATCTACATATTTACTAACAGAACACAATCTTCATCCGATGTTTGGACATCAGTGCCTGTCTGAGGGCAAGTAGAAATGTAAATGCTTGTTTCTACTCCCTGAACAAGAACGTTTTTACAAGGGTTCCAACTTATTTTCCCCTTCTGGCATTACCCTTCTTCCGTTTCACCGTTTCCGTAGAAACAAATGAAAAAGCCAAAAAATGAAAAAAAGGTTCCCAAGTTCATAACAGCTTTAGAGTCAACAACTATGTTTAGAGGACTTTGTATTTGTTAAATTAATTCCTACTATATTTTTGGACATTAGTTTGATAAATCTTATTTTAATGCTAACCTGAAGGAAGACAAGTTGAAATGCTGCTCCAATAATTTAACACTGGGAGAGGGGTGAGACTTGACAAATTCTTTCATAGCAACTACAGAACTTCTCATTTACTGCTTTTGGCCTAATTACAACCAACCAAACTTCATGCTTTCAACTCCAAAATCCATTCCCATAATTCCACTGTCATCCTAATAATCATGCCTATTTTGTTATTCACAAAATGAACTTTCTCTTTTTCAACTAATGAGCTGCAGGCTTGCAGGTTTGATACCACTTTAACATATTTTCTGAACGGAATGTATACTGTAAAAAATAAATTGTGCATAAGCATACCAAAATACAATACAGGCAGTCCTCATTTAGCAAATGCCTCATTTAGTAACCTTTTACAGCTTTGATGGTGAGGAAAAGTACATTTATAGCAATAGCAATAGCACTTAGACTTATATACCGCTTCATAGTGCTTTACAACCCTCTCTAAGCGGTTTAGAGAGTCAGCATATTGCCCCCAACAATCTGGGTCCTCATTTTACCGACCTCAGAAGGATGAAAGGCTGAGTCAACCTTGAGCCGGTGAGATTTGAACAGCTAAACTGCAGCTAGCAGTCAGCTGAAGTAGCCTGCAGTGCTGCACTCTAACCACTGCACCACCTCGGCTCTTATGTACATTTCTCACATTTATGACTTTTGCAGGTCTGTAAAGTGAAGGTAAGCTGAAGTACGATCGTAAGTATAGTCATGATTTCACTTCGTGAACGAGTTACCTGCCCCAATTATAGTTGCTAAACAAGGACTACCTGTGCACCAAATATGCTATGGTAGAAAATTAGTTATCAGGTGATTCTGTTGAAGAGAAATCTAATGTGTATGATTGTTGAAAGATACTAAGAACTGGTTACTTGACTGTAACTGACTTTAAATGCTCATCTGGGTATTTTATACTAATTTATTTATTTATTTATTTATTTAAATAGATTTGTATGCCGCCCAACTCCCAAGGGACTCTGGGCGGCTGACAACATATCAAATCCATTGTTACATATAAAAACACATAATAATTAAAAGTTATAAAAATTAAAAAACATCTGACATTCATAACCAGGGGGGAGACCCAAATATAATCTGATTGGTCTCACTTTCACCCCGCCTGCCGGAATAGCCAAGTTTTTATTGCTTTACGGAAGGCCAGCAGGGTGGGGATAGTCCTGATCTCTGGAGGGAGTTGGTTCCAAAGGGAGGGAGCTCCCACAGAGAAGGCTCTCCCCCTCGGCCCCGCCAACCGGCATTGCTTAGTCGATGGGACCTGGAGGAGACCAACTCTGTGGGACCTAACCGGTCGTAGGGAGGTATGCGGCAGGATGCGGTCCCGAAGGTAACCTGGCCCTGAGCCATGTAGGGCTTTAAAGGTCAAAACCAACACCTTAAATTGGGTCTGGAGACTAATGGGCAGACAATGCAGCTGGCGGAGAATGGGATGTAATACCTTGTTTTGGAAATTTCTAGAACTAAAATACTTTATAATGGAGCCCTGCCCCCATGACATTACTGCATCAAGCAGAGCTTTTAAAAAAATGTTTTGGGAAGCAAGACTTGTTTGTTAGTTGGTAACATATAAATGGGTAGTAGCAAAACTCCTTTAGAAGAACATGGACAGAGGAAACTTTTTGTCCCTTCTGTGCAACTACATGACAGATAAATATTTACTTAACTAAAGCCTTCCACTCTGTTTGTATAGAAAGAGGTACTCTCCTGATATTAAGGCCATGAAAGGTCATATCAGATGGAGTCACCTGAGCAGGATAAAAGAAACAAAAAACTGCTATTCCTGACAATAAGTGAACTGAAGAAGTTGCTATGGGCGCAGATAATTTATAATTCAGTTTTGACAAAATAGTTGACAAACTCCACAAATTTGAGTTGAAGCGGGGGACAGAGATGAAGCAAATCCTTAAGAAAGTATTTCATTGTCAGCTTTGAAAAAATGCAGTGCCTCGAGTAGTAAATATGCAACCTATAGAAAGCCTGCTAGATATTAAAACCATCAGAAAGACAATACCTGAAATACAAAATAGTAAATAGGTCAAATTTAGCCTGGTTTGCAGAGATCAAAAATCTTTTTCATGCTGGCCTGGAATCCTGGGAGTTGAAGACCATACCTTAAAGCTGGTTAGATTGAAAAACACCGCTCTGGAGACCCACTGGTCAGTTCCTGCTCTGGTGCAGAAAAGCATATATTGAGTGGTGGGGGAATCAGAATGATTAAAAGAGAATGATTAAAAGTCTGAGCACCATTTAGAATTATTGGCTGATCTAGGCTCTATCTGAATCTTAGTAGCTTTGGATCATTTATATCAGGGGTCTCCAATCTTGGCAACTTTAAGACTTGTGGACTTCAATTCCCAGAATTCCTCAGCCAGCAAAGCTGCCTGAAGAATTCTGGGAGTTGAAGTCCACAAGTCTTAAAGTGACATACTGACTTATGTCAGTAACGTACAGTGTATTTTTCTGCACTGGAGAAGCAGCCTGAAATGACAAGTTCCAAGGAGGATTTTGATCTGCAGGATGATACCAAGAAAAGTTGGCATTTCAGCCAAGGAAACTATAAACCACAGTCCTTAGGATGTTGAGTGGAGAATTGGGAAGCACAGACCTGTTGGGGGAGGCAAGATTTAATGTGGCACGATTTTCTGCCAGTTCCACATTAGGAGGGGAGCATGGCAAATCAGAGGTTTGGATGTGGCCTATATGACGAACTTTGTGCTTATTATTCCGTATGCTTTTGCCTCTCTTCCACTGGATGCTGTTCTTTTGCACTTTTTTTTGCTGGTTGTTGCATAAGAAGCCAGTAGCTGTTGTTGTGGTGATTAAGTATACACTGAAACATATCCCAACATTGGAGTAGGATTTCTGGCTAACAGTCACTTTACCATATACTTGAAAGATGTTGGCTCTCAGATATACAACTCCGTGTTTAGTTTTAAAATGCCTTTTCTAGGGAGTGTGTGTGTGTGAGAGAGAGAGAGAGAGAGAGGGAGGGAGGGAGGGAGAGAGAGAGAGAGAGAGAGAGAGGGGCAGGCACACATAGATTTCTGTTTGCTTATGGGAAGACAAAATGTGTGGAACATTGACCTTGAGAGCCAGAGCACATGGACATCAGGTTCTTTACTGTTCATTCACTGTTTGGTACCCACCACAGTTGCCAATCATAGAGCAGGGTGTAGCTGGGTTACAAGGAGCTGGCTACTTGCCCTGGGCAACTCAAATAATCTCATCAAGTACAACTGATAGTACAGTTGCTTTAAAGTAAAATGCTGCATATAGCCCCATTAGCACTCCTAACCGCACCACGTTATATACAAAGAGAAAGAGGAAATTGTATATTTATGGCATATTAATTCTACTAATTCATTTGCCACTCTGATTGCCATTGCAAAAAGACAGGAGAAATGTCTCTCTGTAAAGGGCACGCTAGCTGCAAGTTTGTATTTTTGGTGTATCTGGAGGGTGACAAAATTGTTTTTCTCTAGGTATCAAACTGTTTGCCATACCTCATGGTTTCTGAAATACTATGGGTTTCAATGATTTAGTGTAAGGCATGATCAAGTTTGTCTATCTAATGACCGAACCATTTAAGAAAATGAGTAATTATAAATGCCAACATAGCCATTTATAAAAACCTAAAAATATCAATGACATGCAAATATCTTGGCAGATGACACCACAAAGCTTTTAGATATTCATTGCAACTTTGCCATAGATTGGCAAAGTTGATGAAGAAAGCACATTTCTCTTCTTTCTCCATGAGTTGCTGTAATGGGCATCATAGCAATGACTCGTTTTTAATAATACTGTATTGAATGTTTTCTTCAATATTCTCCCAGTCACCTTTCAGCTTCCTTCTTCACTCTCCCAATTTCATTTCCAGGAGGTCTTGCCTGAGGTTGAGTACAGTTTAATCTTACTCAACCTCAGGCAGTGCTCCAAATCCTGAGATTCAAGCATTGGAAGACAGGTGGTAATCATGGCAAATATATGTAGTGTATCCTTTCCTCCCCATGGAACACTTTAACACCAGCAATTAGGTGAAGGATAGATACCTAAGCCAGAGAATGGACTTTCTCGTAGTTTTGAGCATGACGCAAGGTGGCACTCACATTCAGGTATGTGGGAAAGAAAAGAATGAATCATGAGAGAAGGAAAGGAAGTCTCTTCATTACTTTAAGCGTTTTGCGCCCATGGGCGAAACTGAGAATTAAAGTTTTATCAGTCTATGTACACAATAAGGGATTTTTTCGAAATGCAATGACATATCCAGCAACGAGGCAGCATCTTCCCTGAAAAGGTCCAATACAAGTTCACCTCCATGAGATGGGCTTGGAGAGAGAGTAGTGAGTGTATGTACACAGAACAGCATCCACTTTGGCAGTTACCTCAATAGGGAAAATAAGGACGGCCACTAAGTGCATCAATCCATGTGATTACAATAAATAATAAATAAATAAAGCTTATCCCAAAGCCAAAGGAAGTGAAGAACAAAATTCAATGTAAAAGTTATAAATATTCTCACTGATCTGCTTTCACTCACTTCAGGTCAAACTAATAAGCTGCAGCTCTATTAAAGTCATATGCATATTTCTGCATGTTTATTAAAAGTCGGGTGTGTGTGAGAAATTCTTTGGTTATTGGTTACTCTCCGATAGAAAAATAGCCATTATCTAAATGTTTTATTTAATATACTGGACTCTTCAGAAAACACGGGATATAGCTAAGCATCTGCAAGGGTGATTACCAACGTCAAGCTTCTACACATTGCTAGAATGCCAGTTCACTGTGAGAAGCTCTGAGATCTGTCAAAACTTGCTATACAATGCAATAATCAATAGGATCTCCTATGCATTGTTGCAGCCCAAAGGCTCGTGCACATGCGCACACACACATATTCACAGGATCACACAAACAGCTATGCATTTCTTAAGCAAGGGAAACTATGAGCATGGAAAAAAAAGATAACTTATCTATGCTTGTTGTCAGGCCCAGCCCAAGAATGACCTAGAACAATCCAGCCAAAGTTCAGTTCTTTATTTGCTTATACCAGGGGTCCACAATTCCTGGGCCACGGCCTGGAAATGGACCATGCAAGCAGTAGGGAGCATGCAAAGCTCCGTTTGTGCAAGCAGCGGGCACATGAGCAAAACCATCCCCTCTGCCCCTCCCGCCACTGCTGATCCACAGAGCCGGAAAGGTTGGGGTCTGCTGGCTTATACCATATAGATCACGGGTGTCAAACTCACCGTGTCACATTGCTGTCACGTGATGTTTTGCGACGTTTTTTTCCTTCGCAGAGCAGGTCTGCATGTTACGCATCCGGCCCACGGGCCGCCAGTTTGACATCCCTGATATAGATAGAATCTTGCCAGACTAAACTTATACTACTCTAACCCTAATAAATATATCCTGGGAGATTCTAGGGCAGTGATGGCTAACCTTTTATGTCACCACATGCTAACCTGCATGCCGGAAATGGCATGCAAAACCATTCCACCTGGATTGCGCGGCCTCGCTGACCACCTTGCGCACAGAAGTGCCAAAACCCGGAGGAACAGCGTTACGGCGCGCATGTGCATGCCGGCACCCAAACTTCCGGTTTCCGGCACGGATGCGCGCCTGATGAACAGCTGGCCATTGTACATGTGTGTGCCGGAAACCCAGAAGTTTGGGTGCCGGCGTGGACATGCACGACGGACCACTGCTCTTCAGGGTTTTGGCGCTCCTGCGCACACGAAGGCCTGCTGACCGGCGTGTGTATGTGTGCACAGGAACGCGGAACAGGAGCCAACAAGGCCACGCGTCCCGCACGGGATGGCTCTGTGTGCCGCTTCCGGCACGCGTTCCATAGGTTCGCCACAACGGTTCTAGGGTGTAGCTATCCTAAATCTCTTCCTCTTTCTCTGATTCAGCTCTGGACTGTGTTGTCTCAACGCGTCCTTGGAATGTGCTCTCTCCTTTCTGGGAACCTTCCACTTCACTGTAGTCCATCGTGCCACCTGCCCCTTCGTAGACACAATCCACATTCCATCACACTTTTTATATTTAAATCCTAGATCCATGCATAATTGAAAATAAGTTGTGGTGAGTTCAACACAATTTCAGCACAGACCTTGTTTGTGGATAGATTCAATTTAAGAGTAGTATTCAGCTTCTGAATCAAAATAAGTAAGATTACACTATTGTATAAGCATTGGTTTGAAAGTACACATTTAAATATAGAATTCCCAATAGTTTGATTGGCCACTGATCTTTAATAAAGTATACCTGTCATAATCTGTTAGTTTATAGTAATGCTTATTTTCATACTGAAACAATAACACACAAGTCTATCAGTTCTTTAAGATGCTCTTTGACTTCCAAATGGCCCTGTACATTCTGAAGCTGGTCAGCCAGTCCCCATCAATTCAGGGGAATATATTTCCATGCATGTAGAAAGAATTTCTATAAATGTTCTTTATCTTACATGCCTTTTGTTATCAGTGATTTCCTTTTTTGTTATCAGTGATTTACTGATATAATCCAAACTTTAATTTCACATCCTTGTAATCACACACTGGAATAGGTGAGAAGAACATGTGGAGTGCTTGTCCCAAATCATTTTAGCTAAGAAATAGTTTACTATCTGTATTTTGGAGAGCTCGCTTATTTAAAAAAAATAATCTGCTGTTTTTCCAGACTGCATATAGCGTGAGTAAATATAAGTGTCTGGACCTTCTGTGACCATTAACTTTTTATCTTGCTGGCATTCAAAAGGTCATGTGTAGCCTGCAACCCCTTTTTTCTCACCCTCCAGATAAATAAAAATACTCTAGAATTGAAATCCCTGATGCAAACAGAAGCTCACTTCAAGGCTTGGATTCTAAGTTGTTCCTTTGTCCATATGCACTAATTTCTGAAACCTCCCCATCAATTTGTAGCCTCAAAATGGGATCCCAAGTGTATCCCGGTCTCTAGGAGCAAGTTTTCTGAAGTCACACAGAACTGCAAAACAAAAGAGGTAAACTTCCACTTATGAAGATATGCTTCCCATTTGCCAACTCTTCATCTCTAAATTTGTTTAAGCCAAGGATTCCTGGATTCTCTTGCTAATTGTCTGTTTTTGCATTGGGTATGTAGCTACCTAATTTTTTTAACAAAGGAAGAATGAACAAGTATTCTGAAATGGCAAACTGCCATTCTTTTTCCCAGCCTCTGAGAAGGCCACAAGACATTGCTAGATTACTTAGCACATTGTTAATTATGAATTACCATCTGTTTTTAACCTAAGAGCAAACATGCAGAATCAATTATTTCAAATGAGTTTATTACAGCATAGATATGTTTCAAGGATGTTTCAAGCATATTAAAAATGAGGAGATTTTTCTACTGACATTTGCCTGAATCTATCCATACAAGATGATAACTAATTTAGGACATAAGAGTAAAGAAGGCATTATTTTTGTATCCATCAGTTGCAAATAACTATATCACAACTACTTAGGGAAGAACTATTTAATTTGTGGCTCGATATCCTTTCTTCTATGCAGGGAAGAATCAAACATTTACCTATTCCCCTGTTATCCAACAATAAACTGATGTTGGACTGAACTCCCTACCTTTCTTGGGTACTCTGAAACACCTCCAAGCATTGAGTTTTCAACCTACATGGATCACATTTTTAAAATGTGGTTAAGCAATTCAAGTAATATATGTTCATCCTTGTGAATTTATTTTAACTTTATACAGTTTAAAGAAAAGAAGTACATCAGCCAACAGATGGCAGTGTTTCACTTTCATAGCAATTCCAAATTTTCTTTATAAAAAGAAACATAGAAATGCCTTTAACATACATTTATATAATATCCATTATGAAACATATGCGCAATGAATACACAGCCTAAGAATCTGTATGTATATTATGACATATTTGTGCCGCAGAAAAATGATTAGAACTACATTCTTGAAAGACTAGAATCCAATTAGTGGTTTTCTAATTGGATTTTAGAATGATAGTCTTATAATCCTAGTTATATCTATTTTGTTTCAGACACTGTAGACAGATAATTCAGGTCCATTTTCTACCATAAATAGAGAATGATATTCCTTTTATTACTATTGGTGGACACTGGTAGCTTATTCCTTTTTCAGTCTCTCTTTAAATGTTGCCAGTACAGCAATATACTGCATTCTACACTATAGAAATTGAATGAATGAATGAATGAATGAATATTTGGAGTTAGGAACAGAACCCAGAAGGCCTAATATAAATTTATGTTTAACTAGCAATCTTTTCTATTAAACCAAACTCATAAGGTTACTCTAAGAAAAAAACAAAGGTAGAGAGGGTCTCTGAATCCTACCTAAAGTTTCTAAAACTTTAAGTTAACTAAAAATGTAATACAAAAAATAAAACAAAAGCAGAAGTTTAGATTAATTATACATGACTTAAATATAAAAGTAGGGCTTTATTCTAAACAGTATCCATACTGTGTCTAAATTGGCTAACTTTACTGTAGCTAAAGGTCCAGGGTATCTGAGGAGATGCCTCATTCCAGTAGGATTGGTCCGCTCCACTCACTGCAGCGGGGGGGGGGGAGCTTGCTGTATAGACCCATCTGTCAAGGAATTTCTGCTGTGTCCCCCCCCTTTGGAACATTCTACCGCCAGAGGAGAGATCCCCTCCCCTTTTTAGACATTTGGAAGGCCCTTAAAACATAGCTCTGGAAGTGGTTAATGGGTTAAGAATGAGGACCCACCCCTGTACTATTCATCATCTTGATTTTTAGTCTTTATTCAATTCTTACTCATTTTAATTGTAATTTTAATCCTTTTGTCATTTTGTAAACTGCCCAGAGTTGCTTCAATGGTGAGATGGGCAGCATATAAATTTAATAATTAAAATTCAGAATAAAGGTAGGTAACAGTGATATGATAGAATATTAGTCAACTGTGCATACTTCTCTTCCAAATTACATAGATCTGCATGCATTTAAAATAAATTCAAGACCCTTATTTAAAGGTAAACGAATACTGAGGCAGATGTAGGGTCTCCTGCTTGGGCAGGGGGTTGGACTAGATGACCTGCAAGGTCCCTTCCAACTCTGTTAATATGTTAAATTGTATGCACATATATCCATCAATTTATCGGAGTCTCTCAGAATAACAATATTCATATACAACAATCACTGAAAAATGATATTTTTCAAAATCATGTTAACTTCTCAGTCCCATACAATCATACAGACAAATTTATCAACTCCATGTTCCCTTCAGAATTGGTTGTGTTGAAAGCCTAACCAAATTCAAGTAGGAATGGCTCCCTTATATGTAATATATCACACAGGCAGACATATTAAAGACACTTAGAATATAGTTTTTGAAGAAAAAAAGAAACCATTCAAAAATAAATAAAACAATCTAAATAGAAAGGAGCAATAATCATAGAAGTTTAAAATATACTATTAAAAAAACTTTAAATAGCAGTTGGGGTAATTGAGAAAAAATAAAGGAGAAGAGGAGACAAAGAATACAGAGGGAAGGGTGTTTGAATGCTTTTTTTTGCAATCACAATTTCCCCTCATTTTAATTTTTTTCCTCATTTTTCTTAATCATATTAAATCTCATCTTTTGAATTCTCGCTTCAACCTTTACCTCAGGGTAAAGCCGATATAACAGCAATAATAATGCTGTATTAATTTTTAAAAGGTCAATAACATAGATGAGTTAGGAAGTACAAAAAATGGTTTGTTGGCTTGAGATTGAAACAGTTGAATGTAATTTCCTTTAAAAAAACAGTGAAACAATGCTAACTTTGAAACTATGGATATTAATGCGGTATTTGCAAGGTTTGTCTACATTTGGACTTGGAACATTACCGAAGCGCTACAACTAAGACATTTGTTAATTTTAAGAATTAATCAAGAACTAGAAATATATTTGACTCATGTAAAATAATTCAAACTAATTTTATAGGTTTATTTTGAGCTTTACATATTAAAACAACTTTTCTGTAGAAAATATCAAACACTGTTTAAAAAAATAGGCAGAGAATAATTATCACTACCCTTTACTAGCCCTATTACTGTTATAATTTCCTATGTGGGTGGCTAATACGAAGCATAAAATATTTAATGTAAGCATCACCTCTACTTGAACTAACATATGCTTAAACTTTATCTTGATTAATATTCACAAATGTAAGGTAGAATCCAAAGATATGATACACGCTCAGAGAAATATATCAAGATCTTAACACCTGACTAAACATTTTATCTATCTTGTCAGAGACGGCAATTACCTGAAATAGATATTCTCTGGGTCTCAATTATTCCTGGACTGCCCATCAACTGGAGCTTCTAAGAACTTAATTCTAAATTCTTAGACGCTATAGAGCACTGCACACCAAGACAACTAGACACAATAACAGTTTTTCCCCAAACACCATCACTCTGCTAAACAAATAATTCCCTCACCAGTGTCAAACTATCCACTAAGGCTGCATTACTATTACTATTAGTCTTCTAATCGTTCCTATCACCCATCTCCTCCCACTTATGACTGTATGATTGTAACTTGTTGCTTGTATCATTACAATTTATATTAATATTGATTGTTTCCTGATTGCTTATTTGTACCCTATGACAATCATTAAGTGTTGTACCTCATGATTCTTGACAAATGTATCTTTTATTTTATGTACACTGAGAGCATATGCACCAAAGACAAATTCCTTGTGTGTCCAATCACACTTGGCCAATAAAGAATTCTATTCTATTCTATTCTATTCTATTCTATTCTATTCTATTCTATTCTGTTCTGTTCTGTTCTGTTCTGTTCTGTTCTGTTCTGTTCTGTTCTATTCTATATTCCATCCCATCCCATCCCATCCCATCCCATCCCATCCCATCCCATCCCATCCCATCCCATTCTAAAGGTCCCCGAGGAGCTGGCAGTGCTGTTCCCAAATTCTGGTTCTAGTTATAAAGAAAACTTTCTATTCCCTGCAGGAGTCCCAAAGGTGCTTTTTCAAGAGGAAACTGGCTCTGAGCTGAAGAAGATTCTTGGATGAGAAGTGAAACGTCTTAAAAGAAAAACAAGAAAGTCCAGTTGCCTCTTGAAAAAGCACCTTTGGGACAACCATAACCTGGATGACTGAGAATCTCCATAGACATTTATCTCCCTGCAGGAGTGCAGAGGGCTGGGGGAATCTGCTTCGGGACAGATTCTCCTGAACTGCCTGGACCAGTTCCTGCAGTTTTCTTGGCAAGGTTTTTTCAGAGGTGATTTGATATTGCCTGCTTCCTAGGGTTGACAAGAGAGTAAAGGCCCAAGGTCACCCAGGTGACATTGGGGTCCAAGCTGAGACTAGAACTCACAGTCTCCCGGTTTCTAGTCTGATGCCTTAACCCAGTGGTTCTCAACCTTCCTAATGCTGCACCCCGCGCGCCCCCCGCCATGGTGCCCGCCACCATTTGGTTTCTTTTACCCTCTGCGCATGCGCAAAGTGTTCTGCGCATGCGCAGAGGGTAAAAGAAACCAAATGGCGGCATCCGGGTGAAGTCTCCCGACCCCTGTGAAAGGGTCGTGCGACCCCCAGGTTGAGAACCGCTGCCTTAACTAATACATCAGAGTGATTCTCATGGGGATTCTAAAGGCTGCCAAAAAGAGTTCACCTAATTTATACTTCAATCCAACACATTTCTTTATCCCCATGCAATACGGTAACTAAGAAACCAAACTTGAATATTTGTAGAGGTCACTCAGAATGCAATATACCTTGATCTGGACATTAGCATCCAGTGATGAATTTGGAGGATTACATCAAACTTCAAAGAACTTGCGCAAAGATACATTAGAAATAACAATTCTGTCTGACATTATGTATGACAGAATATTAAGGAAAACCCAGATTAATGTACATTCATTCCTTTAACATGGTTTAAAGGCTTTCCTATTTCACTCAGCAGGCAACAGGCAATAATACTACAATACAACATAGAAGTTTATTTATTAAATTTTTATCTTGCCTTTATTACTTTTATAAATAATTCAAGGCTGCAAACATTCTAGTACTTTATCCTCCTCTTATTATTTTCTTTTTTTAAATCTTAGTTTTCTTGAACTAACATTTATTCCTTCAAAAAATACTTGGAAGAAATAAAAGATGAAGGGATTTAATGTTTTAAGCAACAATCTTTTCAGAACTGTAGTTGCATTTGAGATAAGATTGAGAATGTTTCCATTGTTGGTCTTGGATGTGGTAGCTCTCTCCCTTTCTGGACTGGTGGTCAACTTGGAGGCTCTTCTGGCCTTGAAGCTATTCAAAGAGCAGATAGCAACTGTGGCCAGGAGGGCTTTTGTATAGATTAAACTTGTGTGGTAGCTGCACCCTTTCCTTGACTTGGAGGCCCTTCTGACAATTACTCATGCATGCGACTCAGCCTGGGCTACCTTCTGTACCATTGCCATGGTGAAGGTAGACAATAGGGTCATTGTCAGGCGCAAAAAATCAGGACAATTTGTGTTGATTGTAGCATAAATGATTTATTGAAGCCTATACATAAGAATTGGGTCAATTAATGGTCAGTACTAAATTGGTGTTAGAGAAGGGTCAACAGAATTCAAGGTGGGGGGGGGACTTGGATCGCTTGTGGCAACGCAAGGTTTCTAAACTGATGACATGCTTTACTCTGCCCCCAGCTCTGCCTCCTCTTCTCCTAAACACTAGAGTCATTTCTTGACTCATGTTTATATGCTAATTGAGATGGGAAATGGGGCTACTGTTAGGACAGCTATATGACGACAGACTTTGCAAAAGCATTCAAGCTGTTGAGGGAAGGTTAGGGCGAACCAAGGAATTTAGATGTGGACATCAAGTCCAGTTAGCAAAAACATTCCATCTGTAGCAGCCCAACAGGATTTGTTTTAAAAAATCAAAGCACACTGCTTCTCCTATCGTTCTCTCCCCTTAAAAAATAAATGAGGTATATTAATTTTTAAGGAAGGTCACATTTAATGTGCTTTTTAAAAAAGGGTTTAGACATTTTCCAACCAGAACTTTCCAAACAGTCACATTAGCATGCCTATCCCTTAAAGGATGGGCAGGAGGCTCTTTTCATTATTGCAATTAACCTGCTCAAGATTGGAATGCAAATTATTTTAATAAGTAATATCATTGTTAATTCAAGTATTATAGAGAATACTAATTAAAAATACAAACTCAATTAAAGAGTCATTTACTTAGATGGTTTATCAAAGATAATATCACCGAACGCATAAAATAATTCAAATCTCCCTGTTATAGCATTATTGCAAAAATAAAACAGTTTGTGTGTTATCCTCCAGATTTACAGAAGAGATGTGTTACAATCAGTCTAAGTGTCCTGCCATTAAACTTCATTTAAGTATGCTTGACAAAGTTTTAAAGGAACTTATTCTTGTCAATGAAAATGATGAAGTCATAGGCTCAATATGATTAGCTGACGCATAGGTTATTTTGGCATGGAAAGCACTATGAGCATATGCAATGCCTATCCACATACCCATAATAAAAATACAAGGCTAATTTATCAAGAGCCTGCAAATCTGGAAGTCAAAGATTGCCTTTTGTGCAGACAGCAACTTGATCAGCCTCAACACAGAGGTGTTCTAACAGGACTTTGGTTGGAATAGTAGTTAGAAAGTGGCATATTCTCCTCCCATCTAAGAGACAGAAGAAAAGCACACGTAGATGTGTTTATGTGGAATAGTATTTCTTACACTTTTTTTCTCTCTTTCAGGACCCCTTCTCAGTTTTAAAAATTATGGAGGAACCCAAAAGAGCTTTTGTTTGTATGGGCTACATTTATCAATATTTACCATATTAAAGATTACAATTGACACATTTACCACTGCAGCTGCTTCTCATAATGGGATTTTAATACTGCATTACTTTTCAACATAGGCCGGCAAATAATTTTGATTTTGTAGACCCCTGAGTAGGTCTTCGAGATTCCCAGGATTCCTAGGACCACACTTTAAGAAACACTGGTGTACCTCAAGCCATGGTAGAAACTGATGCACTGCAATCCATGGGGCTTAGCCCAGACTGTGATTTCAGTAGACTGTGACTTCATGCCATATGTGAAAACAAGTGTGAATCAAAACTCAATGTCATAACATTGATCTATGTAGCCCAGAAAATTATAGTCCTGGAAGAAACTTACATTCCCACTACTGCTCATTATTTCTTCATCACGCCGCTTAATGTTTTCATGTGCAACTCCCACAATCTCTTGCCATAGCTGACACAGGGATGAATAGGATGATTGGAATTGAAAACTGCCAATAGATAACCAAATTACCTATCCCCTGGATGTAACTGAAGCCACATAGTTCCTCCATCAAGTGTGGTCACAGACCAGTAATATGTATGGCACATGAGAATGTGACATAGATATCATTTGGTTCAGGTTAAATCATGTTGACATTAAGATACATTATATTAAATAACATATAATATATGTTAAATATATTTACATTGGGTTTCAGGGGAACAAAAATTTTTATCAATACAAATACAAATGGAATTGTTGTATCAGTGGTTTATTTGGAAAGACATTGAAATATAAAGGTGCCAGCCATTTGAACTACAGTAAAATGTGATGGTTTTTCTATGAGGTTTTTAAATTAACAGAAAAGTTTACAAAAAACAATGGGACTTTTACATGTGATTTCCCCCCCTCCCCTTGCAGAGAACAAGTTGCCTATAGACTCAACTTTCATAAAATGTAAATAGCTTATTGGGCAGAAAACTCTCTTGTAATTTGTAATATATACAGCCTCTGATGAAGGCTACAATAAATTACAGAAGAGTCAAATCCACAACATTGTGGATTAGAACCAGGCATTGGATTCAATTTCCAAAAAAGGCCTGCAACAAGTAAGACTAGCAGATGTAATACTTGTCCACAACTCTTTTAACAAATAGCAACTTTTCTGGTAGAATATGGCAGATGCACAATCCCTGGATAACATACAGTTGTTTTAAAGAGTTGTGGACAGAAAATGTGTTTGTGCCCCTGTCTGCATGCTCCAAAGCATCTTTCCAAAATTATTTCTACAATTGAACTGTCACCCATGGATTAAAAAAAAAAAGACTCCAGCACATAATTCATCTGATGGAGATTAAATCCTGTGCTGCTTTATGAGGGATTAAATTAATTCACAAAATACTTAACTGAGAGACAATAGGACGGAATACTATCTCTCCAGTTAAAATAGTTTCCTTCAATTATATACATTTTGCATAATTTTGCTCATAGCAAAAATAAATGGTAAAGGTATTAATTTAATCCAGTAGAGAGAAGTTCCCTGAAGATGGGTTCCAGCATAAATCCGAAAGCTCGGAAGAGTTAATCTCTGGTCCCGGTGACCGACCCAGGTTCAATCTTGCAACATTATCCTGGGACACATATATTTGCCTTCATTTGGTAAAGGTATTTGTATAGAATGACACAGGACTGCTTTCAATTTCATGATTCAACCAGAAAAAGAAAGGAATTTACTTTTCCTTTCTTCAAACTTTTATCAGTAACAGTGCTGATGAACATTGGTTTCTTGCAATTAATACCACAGGCTAAATATACATAAATGCAATAAAAGAAAGAGAATCAGAAGGTTGAAAAAAACCATTTGTACTATTATAATTTAGCATTATGTTTTGCTCTTTTTTATTTAAAATGTTGAAGTGGGTTGTAAGGCACGGGTGTCAACGTTGCCATCACGTGACGTATTGCGACCATTTCCACCTTCGCGGAGCTGTGGTGGGTGTGGCCTGCACATGACCCATCCGGCCCGCCAGTTTGACACCCCTGTTGTAAGGGGTTCACTCCTTAGTGTGAAGGAGGTTATAAGGGGTTTACTCCTTATGAAAAGAAAAATATCTTGACAAAAAAAATTATAGAATATATCAACATCCCCAAATTTATTATTTTAAAGTGTAGAGGAGTGCAACTCCCATTATTCATAAGGGTAATGCTGATTGCTAGTGACAGGAGTTGTCATCCTCTATATCTGGAAGATCAGATTGGCTCTAATATGCCCCAACATGCAGCAAATTGTAACATGGCACAACAGCAGTGTGCTCCATCCAGGAATATAAAGTTTATAATCAGTTAAATTGTACTATAGAAAACATTTTATTATAAACATAGATCAGTTAAAGTGATTAACAATACTAAGCCATATTGCAAAGCTGCTGAGTAGCTTATTAAAGAATATACCTGCCTCGTCTAATTGCCCAAACCCACAGATGTACATCTACAATATAAAATCACTCTAAAACAGACCAAATAAAAATTGTGATTAGGTAACAGTCAAATAGCTGATTAGCAATAGCAATAGCAATAGCACTTAGACTTATATACCGCTTCATAGTGCTTTACTGCCCTCTCTAAGCGGTTTACAGAGTTCAGCATATTGCCCCCAACAATCTGGGTCCTCATTTTACCGACCTCAGAAGGATGGAAGGCTGAGTCAACCTTGAGCCGGTGAGATTTGAACAGCTGAACTGCTGAACTAGCAGTAGCCTGCAGTGCTGCATTTAACCACTGCACCATCTCAGATTGATAAAGATGTCCTTGATGTTATCCTATGTTATCCTCTACATGCGATCACATAAAATTTTGTAATATTCTCTGTAAATAAAGTCATTTTTGTCCAAAAGCAGTAAAGAAACATCAAAATGCTCTGATCTGGTGATATAACAGGAAACGTTTGATGTATCTGGTGCCTTAATTCCTTTAGAAGGTACAGCAGAGTAAAACATGAGTAGTGTTTTCTATCATATCCAATCCATACATGTAGATACATTCCTTACACGGACTATTTTAGAATCTGTTCTTTAGGATAAATGAAGGAAGCACACAATTTCTAGTATATTATTTATACTATTTTATTTTAGTATATAATTTCCTATACAGTGTTTAAGAAACAGAAAAAAGGAGATAAAACTAGCAAGAAGAATGTAAACCTCTAGCTTCTTCTGTTTGTCAGCCTACCTTTCATTGAGCTATATCCTAAATCCACTGACTTACTTATGGCTGAAAGAAAATAACAATTCTAGGAAGAGACCAAGGAAATGAAATTTTAGAGGTATGGCTTGTTTCCACCTAGACTGAAAACTATAGTATTGGAAAATATGTGTAAAACCAAATTTGCTGAGAAGAATATGTTCTTTAGCAAATAGCTGGCAATTATTAGCCAATCTTGCTTCCACCCATTAAAGATCAACCATGCATTCAGTATTTGAGATATATCTAGACAGCTATAAGTGTACACTAAGAACCAGTTTGGTGTAGTGGTTAAGGCATCAGGCTAAAAATCGGGAGAAATTTAGGCCAAGTCTTAGCCACAAAACCAGCTGGGTGACTATGGACCAGTCATTCTCTCTCAGCCCTAGGAAGAAGGCAATGGCAAACAATTTCTGAAAATCTTGCCAAGAAAACTGCAGGGACTTATCAAGGCAGACTCCAAGAAATGGATATGAATAGACGGGAGAGAAAAATATGATATACTGTAGTTACAGTAAGTGTACAACAGAGAAACTATTACTAAAATGATTTTATGGTGGCCATTATCAGCCAACCTCAAAAGTAGATAAATTTCAGGACAGCCGTTGAACCCTTTTTGCTCAGCATCGTATTTTATGTTTGGGCTTTCATATACCCAGAAGAGCAGAATACTGTTCTAAGACATTTGAGACATGTTATTGGTATCTTTTTGAGTTCATCAACATGCATATTGTGTAATATAAGTCTTTTGGCAAACACCGTTATTTCTACTGTACTGTATAAGGGTCCTCAAGGCCCTCTAAACCCCTTTTGAGTCCTTGACAAATGCACTGTACCATCAGCATACAAAAGGATTGGAAGATTTTGCTCTACCAGGCTTGTATTAATATTAGTATAGCTCTCTGAACAAATATAAGATTAGAGAGCATTCCGAGAGAGTTGCATCAGATTCTCAAACTGGTGCTAATATATAGCTTTGTTAATAAGCAGCAACAGCAGCATTGGTTGCTTAGAAGCCCTGATGTTCCCCAAATTTATCTTTGGAGATGGACTCAAAGACTTGAAATGTACAAAATGGTCAGAAAAGGAGGATTTTAGTCTTCTTTTCAGGCTAAGTAAATTTTCAGTATGCCTAGTGTATAAAGTCCACATAACAATTAAAGCTTATTTGTCTTAATTACCAGGATCATCTGGCTCCTCTTTCCAAATATGGGAATTATGGCTATTCTCCAGTTTTTAGGGATCAACACTGTCTTGTCTTTAAAAGGGCACCAAAAAGAGGTCCGTATTGACTTGATTATATCATGGGTAATATAATCGCTATCCGGTGCCTTCGAATTTTTAGTTGTCCTACTAATGTTTTTGTCTCAGAGGCTGAGACTGGAGGTCACTCAGGTAGAGTATCTTCAGAAAATGCCAGAGAAACATCACTGTTAAATATCTATTATAGAAGGGTCAAAAATGGCTTTTTAAAAACCTCTACAGTCATGAGTCCAGCTACATCAGAGGAATCTACTCCTGGATATCCAATGACCAGTCACAAGAGCTGGATTTCTTTCCTGAAAGGTTTATGTCAGGGAGAAGCAACCATTTGAGCAAAACAATGTTGAGGTATTTATTACCAAAGTTAATGTGTAATGAATTACAAACACTATGTAAAAATGTAAAAACAAATGTAGCATTTTGGCCAGTAATATTTCTTCCTATACTAATCCTAAAGTCCACTGTTTTGGGGGACAATTGGATATTTTCAACTGGACGAGGGGTGTTTTGCACTGTTATGTATATACTACCTTGAAAAATCATATTTTTATTTATACCTATGCAATAATTGCAGCAGCACAAAGCCAGCAAAATTCTTTCTGGGAGCCTGTGATACATAGTGTTCTCCAAACTTCCATTTATGAAAATGTCTTGAAAGCAGGCATATTTTCTTTGATTTGTTTAGACCAGGGGTCGGCAACCTGCGGCTCCGGAGCCGCATGCGGCTCTTTGGGCCCTCTGCTGTGGCTCCCTGTGACCCTGTCGCGGCAGTGCCATCGTCGGAGCATTAGTGAACCATGGGACAAAATATTTTGAACCAAGTTACTTCAAATAAACTAATTTACAGAATAATTCAAAATTATGGGACTTGTGTTTTCATGGAATTGAAATTTGGTACATTTTATAAAACATTTTATGACAAAAACATCATAAAGATAGAAAACATAATACAAAATACCTAAGCCCAAAAGTCATAAAACATTTCCTGTGCTGATGTTTAACTATGCTATACAGTTCAACATGAGCTATTTTCAAGGCAGATGCATCTCTAAGGATCATTCCAACTTTTTCAGCGAAGACAGTACTTTAGAAACTATCATTGATGAAGGCACTGAGGAATCTGATAAGAAAGTATCTCTGAAACAATGACCCTATGGGACATAGGTTGTCTAGTATGTTTATAAACTTAGCATATGACACGGGAAGAAAAAGCTACCCATCTATTTTCAATGTACCAGATACTTATGGCTATCAGCCATAGTATCCTAGTCAATAGTCTGTACCATTCTTCAGTGCTGTGAGTTTTATGCAGTTCCAGCTTTTACGAGGCTTATAACTTTTCTTCATGGCACAGAATCATCCTCCTTTAAAAATGCAGAATGTGGCATTTTCATGGCATTTAAATTAGGCAGGTGAATCTGCTGCATGACCTTAATCTGACTTTTCTGCTGTGTTAGAAGCCCTTATGTCTATAGTTTTTATCTGTCCCCTCATTATATCAAGCATGCATGCATAGGACAAAGTATAGAATAATTATAACAGCATGGCGAGTTAATCAGTATTGCTTAGAAGAGCAGATGTGGTCCAAGGGGAACAGCACCATATATTTCTCAGTAAAATTGGATTAGGAAGTAGACAAGTCCACTGGGCTCACACTCCATCCTAGTAGCTGAAATGTGGAGAAAAATGCATGTGCATTTTAAGTACAATGGCATCTTCTTTTCTAATTAATGGCTTTCTTATCAGTGGCTAATGAAAGGCACACAATTAAAATTCCAAATTAAAAAAAACCAACAACCCAGCAGACTGCTATAGGGAAGACTGCTAGGAGAAAATAAAGGAAAAATAAAAGAACTAATTATTGCACATAATTCTTCCCCTTCTTGAAAATATTCAGGATTTCCCAATGCATTAATAGTCTGCTTTATAGCATGTATTCTGCCACAAAGATTTTGGTTATCAGGAGATGATCAAATATTCAATTGCTATTTTCCCCCCCTCACTTTCATTCATAAAGCAAACTTCTTATTTTTGTTTTCAGCCATACAAAGCAAATTATGCTGTATTCACTTAAGGCAGTGAAACATTCTTTCCTCCTGCTTTATCTTCCTTCTTTGGCTGTAAAGGGAGAGGAACACAGCTGAAATTTATCTTTACTTTTGGCAGCATCTCTGGGTTAACTCTAGAATCTACTTGACACTTGTTCAGTTTAAGTTTATGGCTTTCTGTATGTATAGTTTTGCCAATAATCACTTCCCTATTTAGGATTAGGGTTAGGGTTAACTACACCTGACTGGCAATTTCTCAAGCCTATATAGGCCATTTTCTTTCTTGATCTTCCTCTGTCTGGAACATGATCCCATCATAATGTATCTCTTTCCCCTTCAGATATAATTCCACTCCTTTACTGATATCTTCACCTCGTCATTGTTCTTGGGCTTTCTGGAACACTTCCAACTATCTTCTTCTGGACCATCTTGGATTCATTAAGCAGTCTTGTATCTGCTCTAGAACAAGCAATTCTAAAGGTGCCTAATCTGGCATAGTTCAAATCAGGCCCAGTCATCTGGAGCCTCGACTTAACAACTGCAACTTACAACCGCAATTCTGAGAATCAATTTTTACAAATCTGTCAAAGTCTAGAGTTTTACCCAAGTAATTAGGGCCAAAGATTTTGAGACCTGTGGTAGTTTTGAACGTTTGAGGAATTTTCAGAAGCAATATGGGTACCTTAAGTCTTCTATTTTTTTTCTGGCTTAGGCCCAAGCCATTTGTAAAGTGGTTTTAATCTTGATCTTTATAATAACAGAAAGGATGATTTTGTGAATCTGAGTGTGATTCTGAGAGCCTATTTGTGTGTGAAAAATTGCACATTCTATATGTTAGATAGGGTGAATGGAAGAGGCAGACAGAAGTGGCTTCAAAACAACAGCTCTTTATTTTGCAACTATTTACAATCCAGCAAAGGCTCTGTCTGACAGCCAGCCCTTTTATAGGGAGCTGCCAGATGGTCTAGCCAATCAGCAGTCAGTATTTTCCCTCCAGAATGGAGGACCTGACTGAAGCCTATGTGCTTCAGTCTGAGAATGTAACACTATAAGTTATCCAGAAGGGGCTATAATGAAACTCTAAATCAGTGGTTCTCAACCTTCCTAATGCTGCGACCCGCCCCCTGCCGCGACCCCCGCCCCGCCGCCATTTGGGTTCTTTTACCCTCTGCGCATGTGCAAAGCGTTCTGCGCATGCGCAGAGGGTAAAAGAACCCAAATGGCGGCGTCTGGGTGAAGTCTCCCGACCCCTGTGAAAGGGTCGTTCGACCCCCAAAGGGGTCGCAACCCCCAGGTTGAGAACCGCTGCTCTAAATGAACAAGGAAAAATTTAATAACACATCAAGCCATCTTTAAGACAGCTGCTTAGGAAAAGGAAAGGCTTTTCTGTATCCATTTTTCACTCTCCTTTCCACACATATATTTAACCAAATAGGAAGCATTTGTTTTAAGACATTAATACTTTCCACCTTCCGTTACACTCTCCAGGAACCTGCAATAATCACTGTGCAGTTTAGTCCACTGATAAATTACAGTTTAATCATTCAGGGCCATTCATCTCAGCACGACTACACACCATTCAAGATAGTCCTGGTATCTGCTGTTTGAACTGTTAGTCACTGATGAATTATTAGCAATTCCTGCATACGTGGCCCATTAAACCAGCTAGTGAATTGTCAAGCAAGAGGCTCCATTTCTAGTTATTTAGTAGTCTCTGAAGTGCATGGTGGTGATGGGGAGGGGGGGAGAAAGTCTAGAATTAAATTATGAGGTTACTTAGGGATACGAGAGAGGCTACTGAAGCGTTAGAGTAGCCGCTCATAGTCTGAGCCCTGTAATTGATTTTGATGTAGCCTTGCAATCAAAATAGTCCATTAGCCCTTTAATTTAGTATTGTGACAAGGACTTTAGAGTGCTGTGGTATCACTGAAAAAAACAACCTTGGCTAAAGGAAGCAAGTGAAACAAAAAGCGACATACTTTTTAGTGGCATTAAGTTTTAAAGAATAGATCTCCGGATTGCATTTGCCAGATATAAGGGATTATTAACAATTTCTTTAATTTAAAATACATATTTTCTGAACTACAAGTACTCCTTGACTTACAACCATTTAATGACAGTCCACTGAAAAAAGTGACATAAGCATTTTTCGCATTTACTACTGTTGTAGCATTCCTGTGGTCACACGATCAATGTTCAAATCAGAGGTGGGTTCCTCCCGGTTTGCCCGAACCGGTAGCGGCCCGCTGGTGATGTCACAATGACATCACAGAACCGGTTTGGTTGGTGGCGGTCTGTGGGCGCCACCATCTCTTTTTTTGAATTTTTTCCCGTTTTGGGGGGGGGATTTTTTTCCGGGTTTTTTTCTTCTGCGCATGCGCAGAAGCCGAGTTTCCGGCACTGCGCATGCATCGCCATTTTGTTTTTGGCTATTTTTTGGGGGGAATTTTTTTTAATTTTTTGCCACTGCACAAGGCGCGGCCACGCGGCGCAGAAGGAAGCGAACCAGCAGCGAGGTACGTTAGAACCCACCCCTGGTTCAAATGCTTGGCAACTGGCATATAATTATGATGGTTGCAGTGTCTTGGGTTCTCGGGATCACCTTTTCTCACCTTCTGACAAGCAAAGTCAATGCGGAAACCAGATTCATTTAACAATTGTATTACTAATTTAATTGCAGTGATTCACTTAGCAACTGTGGGAAGAAAGGTACCGGTAGCATCACAAAATATTTGCTTTAATGCATTGGCATGTATTAAACCCTCTCTGTCTCAAAAGTTATGTTCTTTTAAAGAAGTTTCTCATATGCATTGCAGTCGAACAGCACCAGGTTCAGTAAATTTAAATTTGTCATGCAACCTGAACTGGAAATTGATTAATTTATTTTTTATTAATCAAGATACAAAATTACAATTTCTCTGTTCATATATGACGGGAAATAATGGTTTGAGAAACCCAGGAAGTAATCAATTGTGCATTAAGTTTGATTAGAGAGAGGAAACCAGTTTTGTTCTTCTGATATAACAGAGAACTGTACTTTAATTAACCACAATGGATGCAACAAATGTAGTTATATAAAGCAAGGCGCAAAGGGGCAGTGTTCAGGTAATTTTTAGTTACATTGGAAGCAGCTTATGCTCTCAAAACAAAATTTAAAGGACAATCTGGGGGAGGTCATAGGAATTTTGGCTTGCTTGTTATGTTTTAAGTGCGGTTTATAAAAAAGGACCTTATATAGGTTGCCTTCTACAGTGCATTTCTCTGGGAATTCATCAAGATAAAATGCAAACTCACATATGCTTCCTCCTTTTCACAGATCTTTCTTAAGTGGACAGATTTTAGCAGCTCACAGTTGCAGGCTTTTAAGTTCTCTAGGCCAACAGCCCCCAACCTTTGGGCACCAGGGACCAGTTCCATGGAGAGTTTTTTCCACTGACTGGAGGGGGCATGGTTTCGCATGCTGCCTGCATCCCGCGGATGGAGCTTTGCTTGTTTGTGTGGTCCAGTTTCTGGCATGCTGAGGCCCGGTGCCAGTCCATGGACTGGGGGTTGGAGATTCCCACTCTAGGCAACTCTTGGGCAAAGAATGAAATAAAAAGAGTTACGTGCAATTATATATCCAATTTTCTGCCCAGCTCAGGTGTGGTCACTTTGGGAATCAACTCTCATTTCATAACTACTCAAGAGTTCTCTGACATTTATTGTGGCATAAACTTTCCCAGTTTACTTCTTCAGATGTATGGAATTGGCAATGATGATTAGAAAGGATAAAATATGGGAGGAAAGGAATTATGAAGTAACTGTAAAGGAGGAGGATAGATGATAAAATTTATTTGTTCTGTAACTGTTGTAAAGGAGACCATCAGAATTCAATATAAACCACTTTCTAAATGCCTCAAATGCAAGGCACTGAAAAATGCGACTTATGACCGTTTTTCACAGTTACGACCTTTGGCAGCATCCTCATGATCATGTGATCAAAATTCAGATGCTTGGCCACTGGTTCATGTTTATGACCACTGCTGTGTCCCAAGGTCATGTGATCCCCTTTTGCGACCTTTGGACAAGCAAAGTCAATGGGGAAGCCAGATTCATTTAACAACTGTGAAAAGAAAAGTCGTAAAATGGGGCAAAATTCACTTAACAACAGAAATGTTGGTCCCAATTGTGATACTAAATCAAAGACTAGCTGTAATGCATAGGTTCGTGTGAACCATCCTATAGTCCATAACCATTTGAATTCATATCTATCTGATTTATACCTTTGCCATGCCATAGCTGCCTGTGCTATTTTTAATCATTTTTATTTTTCATATTGGGGACCACTTATTGTGCCAGCTTAAGGAACAACCCTTGTAGAAAGTTTCTAAGACAGAACATCTCTATCAATATTATTCACCAATTAAAGAAACCAGCTTTTTATATTCCTGGCACTAACAAATAATAAAAGATATTTTTAATTTTTTTTAAGGATATGTTTTTATTGTACACATGCCCAGAGTCACATTTGTGAGATGGTGGCTATATGAATATGATGAATAAATGAATGAATCATCATCATCAAACATTGCAATAAAACAAAAAAGTGTAATAATTATCTTATTTCACTGATTTAAGAACTGTAATGTCCTAAAAATCTTGATTTCTCATATTCAATTAGGCCGTTAATTTTTTTAAAAAAAAAATACCCTCTATTACTTTTGGTGAGAAAAATACAGGAGGATGCTGTGAAAACTTTCAGTACTGGTGACATAATTTATCAATGAACTGACAGATCCCTGGTGTAAGAGCTCAGAAGAGATAGGAGAGAGAGGAAGGGGGGTCTAAGGAGCAGCAGTGACAGGAGACTTAACTAAGGATACACACAGTCCTATCATGGATAACTTTTTTATCCTTACATGACTTACGGGCTTTACAGTACATTCTATTCTTTTATGTTTTCAATTTTCCTGCAGTTGAAAGCATGCAAGGAACAGTTTGAAAAAGCATAACAAATGAAAGGGGACCAGCAGCTGTAAGGGCAGCAATATTCTTAACATAAGGAGGACCAAAAGGTGGGGTGGAGAGGGAGAACAGAGGGAGAAAATAAGGCCGGCCGGCTGAGGAGAGAAATAAAAGCACACTAACTGGCAATTCAGTGCCTTGGTATTACCAGCCTGCTGAGAGCAATTACAATAGCACAGACAGCACTTGCTTTATTGTGACCTTACTGAATTAACTTTGAGGGCAGAGGGAAAAAAACACTCAGTGATTCAGCAGGGAATTTATTAGAAAATTTTAATGCCAACTTAAATTTGATCCAAAGGCCTCAATATTAAAGGTCATCTCCATTACTATACTACTGGAAACCCATGGGTCCTTTTGCTTCCATGCACCTCCATTCCTTTCCTCTTGTTTTCTTTCAAAAATAAATTTAAAAAAAAATTGGTCAGCATTCTTGCTTCAAGCTCCTTGGCATTTTTATTTGATGTGACAGATCTCGTTTTTGTTGGGAGCTTTTTTGGGGGGGAGGGGGCTGGGAAAGCACAAACAGCTTTACAATTTCTAAAGTATATCTCAGTAAATGAGGATACACTTTGTACATATCAGATAGAAACGATAAAGCAAAAACGATACAAGTGATATTTACATTTTAAATCCTCAAAACATGCAGAGTTACACTGCTGCAATTTAAAAATGCAATAAAATGTCAGGGAAAATTCAAGGGAAGGGAAGGAGGACTTTTGTAAGAAATCGGTGAGAAAAGATTTAGGGCAGATCTTTGTTTTCAGTTTGGTCACTGCCCTGGGTTCCCATTTCCTCTTAGGCTACTGAGTTGTTAGATCAGGGGTGTCAAACTGGATTTCTTCGAGAATCGGTTCAGCATTGTGGTTCTCCATGGGCTGGCCAGGTGGGGGAGATGGGACAGACGCCTCCTGCAGACAAAACGGGGCACAGGGGGCCATGCACAGGACCCCCCGTGCCCCATTTTGGCCGGCAAAGTGCTGCAGGAGGCTATCCAGGCAGAAAAGGGGCGTTGTTTCTTACCTGATATGCCCTTTTTTCGAGAATCAAAGAAAGAGTCCAGGATGGGTTGTTCTAGGCCCATAGCTCTATGGACTGGGTTGAATTTTCTGAGGATCTGCCTCCCTGGTGACGTTCCTCAATCGTTACAAGGAGTCCGAAGCTAATGGCTCAAACTCCCAATAGAATCCACGAACCGTGGCCAGACAAATCCTGAGAAACCTGCAGAAATACAAAACACCACAGCCCCCCGGCGGCTGGCCAAAACCAGACCCAAGGGTGGGACTGAACTCTTCCTTCGATTCTCGGAAAAATGGCGTATCAGGTAAGAACCAATGCCCCTTTTCCCTCACATCGAAGGAAGAGTCCAGGATGGGACATACCAAAGGTAAGGAGTCCAGTAGGGTGGGCAAAGACTAATCACGGCTCTTCAGCTCCTCATGCACTCGCTGCAGCACTCTTCGGCCAAATGCCGCATCAGCAGAGGCAAACGAGTCAACCTGGTAGTGGTGGATGAAAGGAGACACCGATGACTATGTTGCTGCCCGGCAGATCTCCTCGACCGTAGCCTATGTAGTCCAGGCAGCCGTGGTAGCCGCACTCCTGGTCGAGTGCGCCCTCACACCTTGAGGCACAGGAAGAGACTGCGACTCGTACGCTGTAGCAATGCAGTCTGAAGCCACCGACCGACCATGGAAGGCGAAATCTTGTGACCAAGCAACGAAGGACAAAACGACACAAACAAGGTCTCTGTCTTCCTGAGGGGGGCAGTTCTGCGGATGTAGATGCGAAGAGCCCTCCGCACATCCAGTGTATGCCACCTGATCTCCAAGTCGTGGTGCGGCTCCGGACAGAAGTTAGGTAAAATCAACTCCTGGGCACGATGGAAGATGGAGTTGACCTTGGGCAGGAACACAGGATCCAGACGCAGAACCACCCTGTCCGCATGGAAGACGCAAAGGTTCTTGCGCGTCAACAATGCCATCTCCGAAATTCATCTGGCCGATGTGATGGCCACCAAGAACACCACCTTCCACGATAAAATTTGTAGACAAACCTCCCGCAAGGGTTCAAACTGAGGCTTGGTCAGAGCCTGAAACACTAGGGTGAAATCCCAGGTGGGATAGTGGTGAAGGGGTGGAGGCCTTAGATTAGAGGCCCCCCGCAAAAGAAGGTGGACCCTTGGATGGTGGGCCAGGGAATCCCGGTCCCCAGAGCCCCAAACAGAGGCCAAGGCAGCGACCTGCCGCCATAAAGTGCTGGGAGACAGGCCCTTTGCAAAACCACCTTGAAGGAAGTCTAGGATATGTTCAACTGCTACCCCCCGAGGGTCCAATTGGCGCTCACCGCACCAGGTACAAAAGGTCCTCCAGGTTGCCTCATAAATTACGAGTGGTGGAAGGCCGCCTGACTGTCTGCATCGTCCGGATGACATCGGAGGAAAACCGCTCCCATACTAGGAGGCTCCACTCAGCCTCCAGATGGCTAGCTGGAACCACTGGGGGTCTGGATGATAAACAGGACCCTGGCTGAGGGAGACTCGATCTGGAGGGATCCTCCAGGGCGGGGCGATCGATAGGCCGACCAGGTCAGCAAACCACAGGCGCCTGGGCCAGTGGGGGCCACCAACAGCAACTCTGCTCGTTCCTGTAGTATCTTCCTGATTATGGCCGGAATCAGGGGCAAGGGTGGAAAGGCATAAAGGAGACCCCTGGGCTAGGGATACCTGAGGGCATTCACTCCCTCCTCCCCCGGGGACGGGAATCTCCAAAAATAACAGGGAAGGTGGGCGTTGTCCGGGGAGGCAAAGAGGTCCACCAGAGGCCGGCTGAGCCTCTGTGACAGGTCCTCGAATAGACCGGGCGCCAGCCGCCACTCCGATTGGTCCACCTGTGCCCGACTCAGCCAGTCCGCTGTCTGGAGCCTGGGGAGGGCAAAAAATGGGCCTACCGGATCCACCGGAAGTCAGGAAATGGGTGAGCAGGGGTGCGTGGGGGAGCATTGAATATGGGTGTGGGCACGCACACGCGTGCGATAGCGCGCGTGTGCACTATTTCGGCACCCAAGGAAAAAAAGGTTCGCCATCACTGCCCTAGATGGACTAGAGTGGCTGAAGTTATCACGTAAACTTGGGTGCGTAGAGTAGGTGGATTGGACCAGGAAGCACAGGCCTGGCCAGGGCCAAACCCAACAGGAGGGCAAATGGAGGCAAACAGTAGCTATGATTGTGATCTCCCAGAATAAGGCAGGCTTACGCATAAAAGTCGCTGCTCCTGCACCAATGGAGAAAGGGGTATGGCAGCCGCCAGGCACCCCTACTCCCCGCAGAGATGGGACAACAGCCCAGGTCCTTAATGTTGGCCAGCTGAAAACCGCAAATAGGCAACACTGCGAGGCGACCGAGGGTGAGCTTTGAGGGCCAACGAGCTGGCTAGCAAGTGGGGGTGGGATCCCGCCCAGTTGCAGAATGAGTGGGTAAGGGGTCCGACAGAGGCCAAAGAAGGAGGAACATAGGGCACCTTCAAGCTGCCACGTTTAGTGCTGTCGCCTCAAAAGATTGCTCCAATAGCAGCCACAAGTAAATTGGTCGAGGATCAGAAACGTAGGGCTGAAAATAGCGTCCATGCCAAAAAACAAAGTGGTGGTCGTGCCCAGGGGAAACAGCCCTTTTGGACCTCAAAATGGCATTCGCGCCAAAAGAAACGGTCTGCAGTTGTTGAAAATACAAAATGGCGTCTCGCACCCAAGGCAAGGAAGCCGCACTCGCAAGGAGACGCTGGCTAATCAAGGCAGGGCTACATGGCAAAAGGCAGCAAGAAATGGGAGCCTCAATCGCTCTCTGCGAATCACTCCCTATGGTCCCAAGCGGTGTAAATACCCGCCGCTGTACAAGCTAGCTGAGATCGAGGGAGCAGCACCGGCACCCAGAAGCAGAGGCCGGGCCGCGCACCAAGATGAGCCTTGCTTCTCCACAAACTGCAACGAGTCAGCAATGTCCCGACAAGGGAGCGGCTGCTCGAGCGCCCGAAGGCAGCGCGATTTAATCACTCACGGCTCCTTCCAACAGCTGATTGAAACTCCAAGCAGATCTTCAGTAGAAAACCAAATGTCGTCCAGGAAAAAGGAAAGGAAAATAAAAGACAAGGAAGGAAAAGTCCAGGAAGGAAATTGAAAAACCAAATCCAAAGCTCCAGGAGCTAAGGAAATATCATCCATGAGCTGAGGACTGGATTAAACGATTGAGGAACATCACCAGGGTGGCGGATCCTCAGAAAATTCAACCCAGTCTATAGAGCTATGGGGCTAGAACAACCCATCCTGGACTCTTCCCTCAATGTGAGGGAAAATGGGGCATGGGTGCCCCCTGCACCCCTATTTTGGCTGCCAGACACCCCACAGGCCGTCCTTTGCTATTTCCAGATTTAAGCACCCCATGGGCTGGATCCGGCCCGCGGGCCTTCAGTTTGACACCCCTGTGTTAGATGCTCTGTTAGACAGCAGTTGCTATCTTTTTATAACCTTCTGGTTGATCGAATGATGAGTTGTTAAGTCCAAGAATTATCGTTTACCCTAGGACCGTGATAGCGAACTATGGCACGCATGCCAGAGGTGGCAACCAGAGCCCTCTCTGTGGGCATGTGTGCCGTCACCAGCTGCTCTTACGGGTTCCATTGCACACATGCATGCTGGCAAGGTGGTCTGGCGCACATGCTCGTGGCGGCCAGCTGCTCTCTTCTGGGTTCCACCGAGCGCATGCGTGCCAGCCATGCAACAGAATCCGGAAGTGTGTGCATGCACACCGGTCAACTGCTCTCTTCCATGTTATGGTGCTCTGGTGCATGTGCTCCAGTTTTGCCACTCGGTGCCAAAAAGGTTAACCATCATTGCCCTAGAAGCTGATGTTCCTATTTTTACGTGTAACTAACATATATATTGTCAATTAACCAAATAATATAAATCCATAATACACACAAAACATCTGCTAAAATATGAGTAGAGAGAAACAGATAATAAACAGCTTAGTATTTACTGAGTATCATGTATGCTGCAATTTAAAAAATATACAAAATTAGCCAAAGTTGGATAGAATTGTGGTTCCTGCCTCCGACATTCTATTATTTTAACTTTACCTATAGTCTTTTTAAGCATGGCAATTGAAGAAGTCTTGTTAATCCACACAATTGTTAGATTATCTAAGGTTTTCCAATGTTGAGTATTTATTATTTAGCTGCTAAGATGAAGTAAATAATAAAAATCTTATTTTACGCTTAAAATTCAATCCTATAAGTAAGTAAAACAACCATAACTGAAAAGATAGAAGTTTTAAAATTAAATTAATATAGATGAAATGCTCAGCATTTGATTTTAAAAGATTTTAATTTTAACAGAAGGTAGTTGTCTATTAGCAGCCTAATCGTTTGTGGTTGCTGAATACTTATTGATGGCTCTTAATGGCTTCTGTTAGCATTCCTCTGAGATGTTAAATCAATCTTGCCCTTTTTAAAATTGACATCCATAATGTGTTTACATTAGTCAATACTTCTTAATTGTCAAGCTGTAACAGCAGAACTTCAATAATAAATAACTTCAATAAATAACTTCAGATAGTAGAATTTTTAAGTGTTTCCTCTTCTGAGGAATGGAATATATTGATAACTGCTACTGGGTGAACTGCAGGAACAAAGGAAAAAACTCCTCCATCTTAGAAATACTTCTTAATGTTTAAAATTAAAAGACAAGTTTGGTGCAGATGTAACATTCTGCTGCCCTTAATACTGATTAGGAGATCAATGGCACCCTGCATACTACTTCCAACCTGCATTCAATTCCCCCTCCCTTCCCCCTTTAAAGCTAACAAGTTTGGTTTGCAATGTCTTTGGCCACCTAATGAGAAGGAAGGACTCACTGGAGAAGAGCCTAATGCTGGGAAAGATTGAAGGCAAAAGAAGAAGGGGACGACAGAGAACGAGGTGGCTGGATGGAGTCACTGAAGCAGTAGGTGTGAGCTTAAATGGACTCCAGAGGATGGTAGAGGACAGGAAGGCCTGGAGGAACGTTGTCCATGGGGTCGCGATGGGTCGGACACGACTTCACAACTAACAACAACAAATCTGCAGTGAAGTTAACCTTAACGTGCTTCGCCCAAATCAGAGTTTGCCATCCTACTTCTTCTAGGCTAT
The DNA here is from genome assembly GCA_023053685.1 of Diadophis punctatus similis. Classification (NCBI taxonomy): domain Eukaryota; kingdom Metazoa; phylum Chordata; class Lepidosauria; order Squamata; family Dipsadidae; genus Diadophis; species Diadophis punctatus. Next base: position 133,063,365 of record JALIGW010000003.1, read on the forward strand.
GGCCCTCTAAGCTTTGGCCAGATGAACACATTTAGAATGTGGAGACTGCTATCGGCTCTTTGAGAAGGAGTTGTGAGTCTAGAACAGGGGTCAGCAACCTGCGGCTCTGGAGCCGCATGTGGCTCTTTCATCCCTCTGCTGCGGCTCCCTGTCGCCGGTCTGCACCACAATTTTGAGAGAAGCTTCCGGTTGGGAGGTAGGGGGGAAGCAGGACGTGCCAGGAGGAGACTCTATGGCAAGGGGCGGGTATTCTGGTCAGCTCCACAATTGATAGGGCTTTTGGTTAGGACTGGTAGAGGAAAAAGGACGCCATGCTAGGAGGAGACTATGGTGCGGGAACCGGACTTCCGGTAAGCTTCAGAATTGATTCTGGTTAGGACCTTTGTGGATCTTTGAGTGTTAAAGGTTGATGACCCCTGGTCTAGAATGATCCTCAGATTACACACTGGTCTGTCTGAGTCAGTGCCATCCCATCCAACACCAAAGATCCCATTATCTTAGAATCAGTAGGCCCCAAACCCCAAAGCCACTACCTCTTGCCAGGGTTCAGCTGAAGCTTGTGTTCTATCCAGGTTCACATAGCCTCCAGCCACTGTGATAAGATATCTACAGCATTTCTTAATTCATCAGGGACAGAGATGTATAGGTGAGTATTATCAGCATATTGATAAAGACCTACCCTATGCTGCAGATGAACTCACCAGCGACCTCATGTGGATGTTAAATAGGAGAGGAGAGAACCCTGAACCTTGTGACACCCTATACCAGGGGTCTGCATCCCTCTGCTGTGGCTCCGTCACTCAAAACATGCGTCACAACCGCCAATGTGCAACACCCGCTGGCAAGCAATTTATTGAGCTTTTCGACCCATCTTTTTTTCCAGCGTTCAAAATGTTTTTGTTGCATGCAGAAATAAACATTTGTTTTCTATATAGCAGTTCATTGATTACATAAACGCAACACACTATAGTTTTTTTATACATAGCAGAAAGGTAAAAAATGATTCAGTCAGCGTTATCTTTATTTTAGATGTCAAAAGGTTTTTGTGGCTCCCGGTGTTTTCTTTTCTGTGGGAAACGGGTCCAAATGGCTCTTTGAGTGTTTAAGGTTGCCGACCCTGCCCTATATAATAGAAGCTGAGGATGGGACCTCTCCTCCCCAATTTTCACTGACTTGAATGGACCCTGAGGAAAGGAGGCAAATCAGCACAACACTGTGCTGCCTACCCCAATCCTTTGAGCCGATCCAGAAGAATACTATGGTTGATGGTACTGAAAGCTGCTAAAAGGTCAAGTAAGGCAAGGATGGATATACAACCCCCATCCTGCCCATGAGAGAGAACATCCAAAAAGCGCAACCAGTGCTGTTTCCATCCCATACCCAGATCTGAATCCTGACTGAGAAGGATCCAGATAATTCATTTCATGCAAGAACCTCTGAAGTGCTCTTTCAAACACCTTCTCCAAAAAGGAAAAGTCAGATATAGGCAAAAATTACTCCGTATAGTGGGGTCCACAATGGCTTTTTCAGAAGGGGATGAACCAAGGCCTTTTTAAGAGTAAAGGAACAACACCCTCACTCAAAGAAGAATTAATCATTGCTAGACCCTACTCACAGGACATCTCCTAGGCTGCTTTGACAAGACAGGAGAGGAATGAATCTAAAGAGCAGGTGGCTGAGCTCTATTAATGGGATATCATGAAAAAGACCTCCTTCTCTTCACAAGGGAGAATTAGGAACCCTTTAGAACAACTGACCAGGACAGAGAAATTTCTTCTAGAGAAGACAGTTTCTTCATTATGCTTTGGCCCTATATACCAGGGGTCTCCAACCGTGGCAACTTGAAGACTTGTGGACTCCAACTCCCAGAATTCCTCAGCCAGCAAAGCTGGCTGAGGAATTCTGGGAGTTGAAGTCCACAAGTCTTAAAGTTGTCAAGGTTGGAGACCCCTGCTATATACCATGAGCTTGAACTGTACCTGGAAACAACCAGTGGACAACGCAGCACCCACAGAAATTTAGATGGTTAACTACCCCAACTACCAGCATACGGACCACTACATTTCATACGAGATGAAATTCTTGAGTAGACTTCAAGGGCAACCTCATGTACACCTCATGTTGTTAAGCCCAGGTAAGAAATAACAAGGGTATGAATTACCATTGATAAAGCCTCCTGCTCCAAGTAGCCTGCAACTAGTGGGCTGGCTCAGGCTGAATAAAGATCTCATTTATAAATATAAAGGGCAGTGAAACAAGTCAGGAGGCAGATCATCAATCTGAGATAGGAACTATATGTACTATATACTTTTGCCAATGAGATCTCATGCCAGCTTCTATCGATCATTTCCATCAGCTGTGAAAGCCTGGAACACTTTATATAAAGTAATACTAATAAGCAGCCAGCTCTTCTGTGATTTGTTTTCAATCTAGAATATGCTATTCAACACAGAAGGGTTTAAGCGAAGAGCACTGCCTAGCTCCTCTGTTGCTATTTACAAAGTGGAGCTGAAGAATGAAATTGAGGTCTGTAATAAGGAAGCATAAAAGCTTTAAGGAACGTTGCTATACCAGTGTCCCAATGGGAACGTAACAAAAAATGGATTAAGATAACTCAAATCCTAGTTTCAAATTTACTGTTAGACAACAAAAAGGATCAGCTGTAGCCAAAAGCATGGCAACAGATTACTACTCTAAGTATTACTCCTCACATATCCAAAACATGTTCACTCTCACACACAAATAAATGCACCATTAGATTTCCATATGAATTCATATATAAAACATATTACAGAAAATGGAATTGCAAAACAGTTGTAACTTTAGTAGTTTTTCAAAGTTTTTTTTAAAAATAAATTTTATTAAAGTTTTTTTTAAAGAAATTTTTACAATTTTCTTCTTTCAACATTTTCACATCAGTAAACATTTCTTACACATCCATTTTTCTCTCTTACTTCAAATTGCTGTTTATACATATGATTCTAATATTAATTTATATATATAAAGATAACAATGTACACACTTTCGATCATACATTGTGTCTGTTCCATTTCCATTTGTTTGTTGCTGCATTTCAACTCCATATATCTTCCTCCTTTACTCTTTCCTTACCCTTTATCCCTCTTCTCTAACCATTCATACCATTTCTCCCATACTTTATAATATTCTGTTTCCTCCTTTTCTTGTAATTTCTTTTGTAAGTTTATCCATCTCTGCACACTCCAAAACTTTTCTAATCAAATTTTCTTCCGTTGGTATATTATTATTTTTCCAATTTTGTGCATATATTACCCTTGCCGCTGTTATAATATGTATAATTAAATATTGTATTTTTTTCTCATAGGTCTCTGGAAGTATTCCTAATAAAAACATTTCAGGCTTCAAGTTTTTCAAAATTTTAATACAGGTACTCATCACTTAACAACAGGCCACTTAATGGCCATTTGAAGTTATGGCCGACCCTCCAAAAGCTACTTATTACCCAGTCCTAAAGATATTGCCACTGCAGTGCCCCTCCGGTCGATTGTTGTTGTGACCAATTGCAGGGATGCTACAGCACCCTTACCTATCTCCCCCCATCCCCATCACTGGGTCCCCACAGGCCTTTCACTTTCCCACAAGGTCCTCTCAGGCCTTCCCCCCACCGAGTCCCTGCAGACCTTTTGCTCCTCCATTGGGTCCTGGCAGAATAGAACAGAATAAAGTGTTCTATTAACTGCTTCTGAACACATATTTACAAAAGCACAACAAACTGACGTCTTTCCATCAGCTGTGAAAGTTTGACAAAGTTTTCTGCTTTTTTATCATTTTATAACAAAATCAATAACCTACAAAACTTAAAACAGTATACAGGAACGCTCTTTTGTGATTTTTTTTAACCTTAGAAAGCTCCTTGACAAAAATTTTGTCAAGCCCTAAGAATGACACAACTAAATGACAGTAATCTGTCATGTTTCCACAATTCCTCCCAGACCGATTCAAGCAGTTATTTATGAACCTGAAATGCCAACGGTCATTTTGATGACTAAACCATAAATTAGCATTTAAAGAGAATATAAATTTGATTTCACAGAAGCAACAAATTACTAGGCAGCTGGGACATTATTTAATTTTTATTGACATGTCATGGAAAAAGAAAGTCAGCTAAAGGTGGCGTGCTACATTTTAATAAACCTCAAACTTCAAAATACATATATTTGATCAGCTCCAGCTCTATTGTTTAAAAAACTGTATAAATATTTTACCTTTAAACATTGTCATACTTTTTGGATAGTGAAGTTTTGGATACTTTTTGGATAGTGATACTTTTTGGATAGTGAAGAATATTACAAGTAGCTAGGACTTTTAGAAAAAGTCCTAGCTACTTGTAATATTCTTCACTATCCAAATTATTCACATATAAATAGGCAATAAAAAGTATGACATTTCAAAATAACGTGAATACCCTTAAAATCTGTTAATGCAAATTAGACAATCATGTGCCCGAAATACAGCAGTGTTAATATTGCTCTAGGTATCATGAAACAATTTATTTTTATATAAATGAAGAAGTAGTTTTGCGTAAAACTGTCAAAGAAATTTGCTGAGTAACTATGTCTGCATTTAGGCATTAATTTACAAACCTTAAATAATAGGATATAATATTATATCATTTTGAAAATATTTTTATATTTAAAACTCCCCATGTAGCCATAACACCTATTTATTACTGAAAGTTGTGTACTTAACAAAGTAAACTTAAATACAATCCAAAATATTCATGCAATTTCATTGTCAATGCACAGGACAAATCTTACAATACGGTATGTTAGCTGCTATTATTTTTACCATGCAAATAATTCAAACTTGTAGTTATATTTTTACTTATTTCATCAATTTTGGTGGCTGTTTTAATGTCCTTCTGAAATAAAAAGTGGGATGAATATTTCAGATGATATGACAAGAGATTCCATGAGAAATTGAAACTATGTAAGTCTACAAATATAAAAATACTACTGTCATTAGTGACCCTAATTAGAATTCCATTCAACTAGCCATATTCTTCTACAACATTGATTCTATTTTAGCTGATTTTCAGTTTTTCTTCTAATTTAGTCAGCATTTTGCAGCCAGTGAACAGGGTGAGTTGTAAATGGGTTATTTTGGTTCCTTCTGCTTATTAGTTCTTCCCTTGGTTTATTCTTGGGCTTGCTGTAATTTTTTATTCCTGACTCTGGCTACCTAAGAATCCATGCTCGGAAGAAGATCTCGAGTTAAGTTTATTGCCACTAGCAATAATGCATACTAACCCTACATGGCCCTGGCTCAAGGCCAGGTTACCTTCGGGACCGCATCCTACGACATACCTCCCTTTGACTGGTTAGGTCCCACAGAGTGGGCCTCCTCCGGGTCCCATCGGCCAAACAATGTCGGTTGGCGGGGCCGCGTGGGAGGGCCTTCTCTGTGGGAGCCCTGTCCCTCTGGAACCAACTCTCACCAGAGATCCGGACTATCCCCACCCTACTGGCCTTCCGGCAGGCGGGGTGAAAAAGATCAGATTCCCCCACGAATGAATGTTTTTTAAAATAATGTTTTTATCTTTTTAACTGTTATTACTGTTTTTTATTGTACGTTTCTTATCTATGCTGTACGCCGCCCTAAGTCCTACGGGATTGGGCGGCCTATAAGAACGTTTATAAATAAATAAAATAAATAAATAACAGAATGTATGCACTGTTTTAGTATGCTCTTTACGTTATAAAACAAATTGACGAGTAAAACTCAAAAGATCATAACAGTGCATCAAACAGAGAATTTGCTATTAAAGATGACAATCAAGATTTTAATATTTATTGTTTTAAATGTCTTCTTTCCCCTTTTATCTATTTCTGTTTTTATTACAAGACACTTCAAGCGTAAAACAAATGAAAACATGAGATGTAAATTGAATAAATAACTGACAGAGACAAATGGAATGCACACACATCTTTTATACCTTCCTATCTGGTTCAGAAATCTTGGCAGATTAGGAGCAGAACTGGGTTTGGAAGCTTTGCAGATTTTCTTTGCTTTTAAATGGTGGTAGGCTTATTTTAGGCCCTAATTTCCAGTTTCCTCCAACTGATGGCACAACCTTTAGCAATTATAATCAATGAATATACCTGACATACGACAGTCCGTCTAGTGACCATTCGAAGTTACAACAGCACTGGAAAAAGTGACTTATGACCATTTTTCATACTTATGACCGTTGCAGCATCTCCAGGGTCACATGATTTACATCTGGATGCTTGACAACTGGTTCATATTTATGATGAATGCAATGTCCTGGGGTCATGTGATCACCTTTTAGGACCTTCTGATAAGCCAGTCAATGGGGAAGCCAGATTCACTTAACAACCATGTTACTAATTTAACAACTGCAGTGATTCACTTAACAAATGTGGTAAAAGAAATGTCGTAAAATGGAGCAAAACTTACGTAACAAATTTCTCACTTAGCAATATAAATTCTGGGCTCAATTATGGTCATAAGTCGAGGACTACCTGTAGATGGTTTATAGGGCCACATTTAGCATTGTATAACAATGTCATTAATGAGCTATAGTGGATACAACTCAATATACAAAGACTTCAATCTGTGCCTTCCTAATTCAGAGAGAGGCATCATAAAATTCAGTAAGGTTTATTTCCAAATAACTAATTTGGTAATTCTGTGGGATTCTAATTTTTCTATCAAGACATTTAAATACTACAGCAGCTAGATTACAGTATACAAGATAGATATAGAAACAATTCTTCCTATTGATCAGAGTGCAGTGATAGAAATAGAAAATATCTTTTTGCACTTAAATCCTTACTTCTTCAGTATCTTCAGTAAGTTAAAAGGAGCACAGGTAATAAAGCTGAGAAAAGATTTCTATCAACATTTTGGAGTACCAGCTACAATGGGAGTGATTGATTAGGCTTATGGGCTCCTTAAGGTACCGTATATTTATGTGTGCAATGGTTTCCATTTTCCTTTTCTCATAAGCTGTTTTTAAAGTGCCAACAATATGAATTTCTATTTTATGTTTTGTATCTTCTAATCAGAAGCATGTGTTTACTAATGTTAACTGATAAAGTATATACTTAATCTACATTCATGAGAGATTGATAGAGACTAAAATTATATACTTGAAGAAAAGGAATACTATACCAAGTATGGAGTTTAATTGATTGATAGCTTACCTGCCGGTGTATCATTTCCAGATTAGTTTTTGCTTTGTTGATAAGTGTATCTATTTCTGATGATTCCTTGATGTTTTTGTTTTCTCTAAAGGCATCTCTTATTTTTCTGATGGCATATGTCCTAAGTAAATTTTTAAGAAAAAAATGTAAGCATACACTGTCTTTTCAAAGCTTGATATACAAACTGTATACAAACGAATATTGAGATGAACACAAGATGAATATTCAACATATTTGAAGGTGGCCTTTGAGATAACTGGAAGTCATGTCATCCAGAGCTCTGAAAGTTAAAATTGGTATTTTGAATTATAACTGGAAACTTACTTGAAGTCAGTGGAGCACTCGTAAAACTGATGCTATTTATGGTTGTAATGGCTCTCAGTTGACAGCATAGAGGCCATTGCAATTTACAAAAGTAGTTTCTGAGTAGTCTTTAAAGGAATCCCTGTGCAAAGGAAAATTTAGTAGTCTCATTCCCATGCCTAATTTCTAGTTGAAAGGGATCCTGATACTCTACTTCAGGGGTCGGGAACCTTTTTGACTAAGAGAGCCATGAAAGCAAAAAATTTGGAAATTTATTTCAGTGAGAGCCATATACCGTATATTCCGGCGTGTAAGACGACTGGGCATATAAGACGACCCCCAACTTTTCCAATGAAAATATAGAGTTTGGGATATACTCTTCGTATAAGACTACCCCTCCTACCATCTTTCTTTTTCTTTCTGTCTTTCTTCCTTCCTAAAATCTTTCTTTCTTTCTTTCTTTCCCTCTCACTTTTTTCTCTTCCTCCCACCCTTCCTCTTCTTCTTCCTCTTCCTTCCTTCCTTCCTTCCATCTCTGGTCTTCCTTCCTTCCTTCCTTCCTTCCTTCCTTCCTTCCTTCCTTCCTTCCTTCCTTCCTTCCTTCCTTCCTTTCATCTCTGGTCTTCCTTCCTTCCTTCCTTCCATCTCTGGTCTTCCTTCCTTCCTTCCTTCCTTCCTTCCTTTCATCTCTGGTCTTCCTTCCTTCCTTCCTTCCTTCCTTTCATCTCTGGCCTTCCTTCCTTCCTTCCTTCCTTCCTTCCTTCCTTCCTTTCATTCATCTCTGATCTTCCTTCCTTCCTTCCTTCCTTCCTTTCATCTCTGGTCTTCCTTCCTTCCTTCCTTCCTTTCATCTCTGGTCTTCCTTCCTTCTTTCCTTCTTTCCTTCTTTCCTTCTTTCCTTCCTTCCTTCCTTCCTTCCTTCCTTCCTTCCTTCCTTCCTTTCATTCATCTCTGATCTTCCTTCCTTCCTTCCTTCCTTCCTTCCTTCCTTCCTTCCTTCCTTCCTTCCTTCCTTTCATCTCTGGTCTTCCTTCCTTCCCTTTTCTCTTCTTCCCTCTTTCCTAGCCCTCAGCACCACAAGATCCTTTTTCCCAAATGAAGAAAAGAGTGCTGGTGGCGGCTGCGGTCGTGCCGAGGGAGCGCGCGGCTGAGAGGCATCTCGCGCGGGGAGGAAACTTTGTCTGGCTTGGCTTCGAGAGCGAGCAAGCAAGCGAGAGCAGCGCAGCCACAGCGGGAAGGGAAGCAAGCAGCCTGCTCTGCCACTCAAGCCAGCGGCCGCCGGAAGCAACAAGGGCGTTAGGAAAAGAGAAGGAAAAGATAGAACTGAAGGAAAGAGTGCTAGCGGCGGTGGCGGCGCTCCTCCTTCTCTTTTCCTAACGCCCTTGTTGCTTCCGGCAGCCGCTGGCTTGAGTGGCAGAGCAGGCTGCTTGCTTCCCTTCCCGCTGCGCTGCTCTCGCTTGCTTGCTCGCTCTCGAAGCCAAGCCAGACAAAGTTTCCTCCCCGCGCGAGATGCCTCTCAGCCGCGCGCTCCCTCGACAGCCAGCTCCTGCCCGCGTCTCCCGCCTGCCTCTTGCCTTATGCCGCCAGCTGATGGTGGCTGCTGCAGCCTTCCCAGCAGGCGACTAGAGCAGGGCAGCATCGGAGCTCCAAGGCTCCTTCGGCCGCTTGGCTTATTTATTCAAACTATCCCACCATTAGGCACCACAGAAAAAGGGGGAGGTTGATACGGCCTGACAATTAACAGAGCGGCGGGACGACGCGCGAAGGGAAGCAAGAAAGCCAAGTCTACACTCTCACACAAAGCCCCTCACCTGCCGCGCGTGCTCGGCCCCGCCCCCGCCCTCTCACCGCTTCACTCCCGCTAACCGTTTCCTTGGTTTCCCAACCGTCTTTCCACACAAACTTCCCTCACGTGGCACCATCAGCGGGCTCTCTTATTGGCCCACCGCTCAAGCAGCGGTAGTTGTCAATGTCGCCCCTCTTTCCACGTTGCTAACGTTCTCTCTGTCTGGGCGTTTAGTTACAGGGTTTTCGGGCAATGCGGAGTATTGAAGAACCGGGAGGATTTCACCCCTGCTGCGAGCCATATGCAATCATCAAAAGAGCCACATCTGGCTCGTGAGCCATAGGTTCCCGACCTCTGCTCTACTTCATTTGCAATTGGGCTGGAGATTGGGTGGAAATTGAATCCTGGGAAGGCTACCTCAGGAAAGGGTGCATTATAACCTCATTTAAAGCAACTGATAGATCACTACTACCAAATGGAATGCTAATTACCTCCCAGATTCAACCATCCCACCTTCATTGGCTCCCTGAAGTGGGGCAAGAGGGACATGTGTCCAGCCCACAAGTGGTGATGTTCATATCCCAAAACACTTTATATATTTCCTCCATGTTGGCAAGTGAAAACAAATCCCAGATAGCATTTCCAGACATCAATTTGATCACCTCAGTATTTATTTATTTATTTATTTATTTATTTATTTATTTATTTATTTATTTATTTATTTATTTATTTATTTATTTATTTGTGAGACTTATATACCGCCTCAAAGTACAAACACTCTCTAAGCGGTTTACACCATTAAGCAATGTATATTTATATTGCCCCCAACAATCTGGGTCCTCATTTTACCTACCTCGGAAGGATGGAAGGCTGAGTCAACCCTGAGCCGGTGAGATTTGAACAGCTGAACTGCTGATCACAGTCGGCTAAAGTGGCCTGCAGTACTGCACTCTAACTGCTGTGCCACCTCGGCTCTTAGACCCTGCTCTCGCAGCAGAATCTGAATATTATTTTTGAGATGTGCAAATAACCCTTAATGGTCCACAGCTGGATCTTCCTGCTTATATTTCTCAAACAGATTACTAAGTCTGCACTACTATTAATCTTCTCATCGCTCCCATCACCCATCTCCTCCCACTAATGACTGTATGACTGTAACTTTGTTGCTTGTATCCTTACAATTTATATTGACCGTTTCCTAAAATGATTTGATTGCTTATTTGTACCTGGACTATCATTAAGTGTTGTACCCTATGATTCTTGACGAACGTATCTTTTCGTTTATGTACACTGAGAGCATATGCACCAAGACAAATTCCTTGTGTGTCCAATCATACTTGGCCAATAAAATTCTATTCTATTCTATTATAACATTCCAGGTGTTGCCGTTTCTTTATTTTCTAGAGATGCTTAGTAAATCAAAGTGATCCCCACTCTGGTACAATAGTTAGAAATGCTCTAGTTGCATCCAAAATCCAGAATTTATCCAAGAGTGCATACAACTACCTATCAGACTGTACTCATTATTAAGATCTCCAAATTCAGTCAATGATTTTCTTACTTCTTAAAGAATGCAGTGGAAAACTAGAATCCCAAATTCCATTAAAACTCGAAACTATATCTGAATGAACATGCTTAGTTTTGCATTGTAACAGCCATTATTCAATGTATGCTGAAAAAAATTAAGATAAATAGCTTGTGCTACGGTTCATACTAATGACAGAAGAAAATAGTTTAAATTGTGTAGGCTGCAGGATTAGACTGGATTAATTTCCCCAATATTGTACTGATGACTAAGATGTCTACCTTAACAATATAAGACAAAGGCACTTATTAAATATATATGCATATAAACCATTCACAACCATTAAAGCAAACAAAAATCAATATGGGATTAAAGAAAATATTTATTATATATTATTTATAGCCTTTATTAAAACAAAAAAAAAGCTATTATCCAGGAGATTTGAGGGCAAGCAACTGATTACATCTGAAGATAAGGCTGTGAAACAGGTTCAACTTCATAGACTAAAAATAAAAGATTTACACTAGCTTCCTCCTGATTCATACATCCAGATATATTGGAATTCAAATGCCATAATTCCCAACTAATTTTCATCTTGCTGAGCTAAATTATTGGCTTTTAAAAGGTCCTAAACACACTTTATAAAAGAGATTTTGAATGTATTTCTGATTTTACATTTAATGCGTTAATGTAATGTGAATTGGAATTATATAATTTCCAGTTATTTTGGCAGTATTGAGGTGGCGCAGCAGTTAGAGGCAGGTACTGCAGGCCACTTTAGCTGACACTGATCCGCAGGTCAGCTGTTCAAATCTCACCGGCTCAAGGTTGACTCAGCCTTCCAGCCTTTCGAGGTAGGTAAAATGAGGACCCAGATTGTTGGGGGCAATATAAATATACATTGCTTATGGTGTAAACCGCTTAGAGAGTGCTTGCACTGTGAGGCGGTATATAAATGTCACAAAATAAATAATAAATAAATAAATAAATATTGGAGTCCAAGTTCAATACATCTGGAGGGCATCCGTTTCTGGGAAAGCTGCTAACTATCAGAGATGGAGGCTACAAGCAGATCTTCTTGACCTACATTTCCTTCACAAGGAGGACACAGGCATTGAAAAGAGAGGGAAGACTGGACTGATACAGAGGAGGGACCAAAGACCTCACATCTTTCCTAATGGCCTCTTGGCATGCATGGATACTTATGGGAAAACAAGTCTTTACAGACTGGCTTTGGAAAGTCACCTGGGTGCAGCACTACACTTACAAAGGACTATATCAACCTTTGGGGAATGAAGTGCAGTATCAAAAAAATCATTTTCCAGCTGTCTTTTATCATTTTAAGAAGCCCTTAGAAACAGCTCCTGCTTCTGCTCCTATTTTCGATCTGCACTTTAACTATTTTAGTTTCCATTTTGAAACATACTTTCCTACCACCTGCTGTATCCAGGCACCAAAGTCAACAAATGAAAACAAAAGCAATTGAAAACCCAAAGGGAGCAAAATTACTGCTACACCCAAATAACACGTTTCCATTAAGTCTCACAAACTCCAGCACAGAAGAGTCCTACCACAGCTCTGTAGCCACAATGGAAATCAAAATGTTACCGTATGTATGCCTCTGATTGAAATACCAATTCTGGTTAGGTTATCCATGAGCTGGTTCTGATTTTCTTGTTTTATAGAAGCTCGGTTTGCCTCTGTAAACTGTAGAAGACTTAATAACATATTTGTATCACAGAGTTCTAATAACCTAGTTGGCATTTTGGTATTTTCAAACAGAAAACAAACTTAAGGGGAAAGACTTCTATACAATATAAACCAGACACATTTTAAAACAAATGTAAATTATTTTCTGCTATTGTGCATAAACAGCTACTTCATACACTCTTAAGAGTGATTCCCACTCCATCCCATGTGATGTTGGTAATATTGATTTTTAGTGGCATCTTGAAGAGTCAGTCATTATTTTGATGACCATTTTTAACAGGTGTCTAAAACGTTTTGTCTTCTTTCTGCTATAACTCTGTATGTAAAATTTAGCTCCTATTGATTTGACATTATTAGTATTGTGATAAAAAAGGTAAAGGTAAAGGTTTCTCCTCTTCCGTTGTGTCTGATTCTAAGGGGGCGGGTGCTCATCTTCATTTTTTTAGCAGAGGGAGCCAGTCTGAAAACATTGACTGTGGTCATGTGGCCAGCATGACTATACACCTAGGAATGGAATGCTGTTATCTTCTGACAGAAGTGGTACCTATTTATCTACTAACATTTGCGTGATAAGGATCTTTAAAAGGGTGGGCAAGTACTCCGTTATATTCATAATGAAGGTTTCATCCAAAGTACTTTCAATATTTGAAATAATATTTATCATTCAAAGCAGTAAAACAAATCAGTTAAAATAAAATTGCAATATTTTTCAATAGTTAGGGTTTCTCCAAAAGTATAAATTTATTGGAACTCTGTCTTGAACAGAAAAACCAGAGAAGAAAAAATGATATATCGGCACAAAGTTTAGTGAGAATAGAACGGTGTCTCCTCAAATGAATATTCAACACTGGGGCTTTTAAATGAAAACATTTGGCTTACGGTACATTGTAATGTATTTGAATTTGCATATTAAGGTTTATTTCCTATTTGTTGCTATTGCACAATTTAGGCAATTGAATGAATCAATGTAACATGGTAATTAAGATACCTGACCAGGAGTGAGATCTTGAAACAAATCCACTCTCAGCCATGATAAACCACTAGATGATTTTAGGCCAGTTATCCTCTCTCAGTTCGGCCTATCCCACAGAATTGTTGTTGAAAAAAATGGAAGTAGTTGTCACCTTCAGCTCCATAAGAAAAGCCAAGGTATAACTTATAGATTGTGAATTTTTAAGTTACAATTAAAGCCAGTTAATTTTGTGTTCATAATTCTGTTTTCTTTCTTGCATATGTTTTTCATGAGAAGCGTTCCCCCCCGCCCCGAAACCCAGCCATTGTACTGGATTTTGTAATTACAGTTAAATCTAACTTTATACATAAAACCCAACTACTATGGCTTGTTCAACAAATCATATTTAAAAGTTGTCTGGAATACTTGATAAGGCACACTGATTACTAAATAAAAGGCTTGTCTGGGAAACTGGCTTTGAGTGGTCAAGATATTTTATGATCATATGAACCTTCCCTTAGCAGCGTCCCAAAGAAACACTGTTTTCTAATTTCTAACCATACATGCTCTGCTCAAAATATTTGAAATGAAAAACTGACGAAAATGCCAATGCATCTAGCAGGAAAAAAATCATTTCCTGGGTAAGGCTACCAGATATGGAGGAAAAAACTCCAAATGACCATTAAATGACAGCAAAGAGATAAGGAAAAGTGTAAACTTTCGTCACAGATCAGATCTGGAAAGTAAAGACATTGTACTGCATTCAATTTGTATACCTTTTAAAGTCTCCTTTCCCATATAGTCTCAGAATTGCCATGTTTAAGGGGCTTGACATTACATAATTATATGCATTTATTCTCACATCGCTAGCCTATTTTTCTAAGACGCAGCACAGATTAAAACGATTTAATAATGTCTCCTTTATTATACGGCGTTATCAAACCAAACACACTTACAGGACAAGGCAGTAAGCGCCAAAATAAAGACAAGAGTAAGTTGAATTTAAGCATTATATTTCTGTCTTGTTTCCTTGGTAAACTATCAACTTCAACTTTAACTCTTGATTAGCGAACTGGTCTTCTTTTACTTATTCCCCTCTCCCCCAGGATTTAAGTAAGCAAAAAAAACCCGCTTAAAACGAAAACCATTTCTATTCTCTCTTCCACTCGGATTTTGATACCGAGCAGCACAGATCATTTTACCCATTTAAAAAAAAACGCTATCACCCTCCGCGCAATTAACTGGAGTGAGGGAGGAGGAGGACTTTCATGGGGGCAGAAGAGGGACTTGGCACCGAAGGCTCCACTCCCGAGACGCCCCCCTCTTCCTACCTATAGCCGTAGGCGTTGAAAGCCTGGCTTCCTCGCAGCAAGGCCCGATAAAGACGCAGCACTTCAGTCCTCCTGGACGCTGCCATCTTGTAAACACGCTGCAGGGCCTGCCGGCAAGCCCCCTACGCCTTTGCTGCCTCGGTCGGAGCCTGATTTCCGGAAGCGGCCCGGGGACGCGCGGAGGTTGGGACTCGGCTGGCGAAATGGGTGCTGCGCGGGAGGCGTAAGGCAAGGAGGCTTGCCGCTCGGCCTGCCCCTACTCCAGACGATCCAGGCGGAGGGCGGTCGGCTTTTGCTCCTGGCCCGGGAGACGGAGCTGGCCGGAGAAAAGAGAAGGTGAGTCTGCGGAGGAGGAGGAGGGCGCGCGGCTCTGCGATGTGCTGGGCCGGAGAAGTGGATTCTCGTTGCCTGAATCGGGGAGGAAAAAGTGTCCCCCCCCCCCCCCCCAGTTCTAGTCGCTGGTCTTTTAAAAATCCTATAGGTCGCCTTCTGCCCAGCACGTGCATTTCTGTCCCAATCTTGCAAAGCGTCTGAGTTGAAACATTTCTTTCCTAGTGCATTGTGATACTAGGACATAACTGCTTGGATGACACCGGTGGTGTTTTGGGAGCTGGCACTGCGGTCCCTTAATAAAATGCCCAGGGGTGTCTGTCTGTCGTCGTTTCGGATCAAGGGGTCAGGACGTTCCCCCACTTGCCAACTTTGGCTCCTGCCACCCTTCTTTTAGACAGATGTGCGATCCCGTATAACCACATAACTAGCGATTATCAGAAAGTGGTGCACTTTCCACCCTGCTGTGAAAGTATGTGCAGGTAGCCCTCAACTTATAACAGTTTCATTTAGTGACCGTTCAAAGTTACAACGGCACCGAAAAAAGTGACTTATGACCCTTTTTCACACTTACTACCCTTGCAGCATCCCGGTGGTCACATGATCAAAATTCCAATGCTTGACAACTTGACAATATGAACTGATTCATATTTATGACTGTTGCAGTGTCCCAGGGTCGTGATCAACTTTTCCAACCTTCTGACGAACAAAGTCAATGGGGAAGCCAGACTCATTTAACAACGATGTTATTAACAACTGGAATGATTCAGTAACAAATGAAGCAAGAAAGGTCATAAAATGGAGCAAACTCAGTTAACAAATGCTTCACTTAGCAACATAACTTTTGGGCTCAATTGTGGTCGTAATTGATTGAGGATTACCTGACGTAGTACAGAAGCTGATACTGCACATTTACCATGAGTTATAAAAGAATCAGGATCTATGCTATGTGCATAAACGAGAACCAATCATTCTGGTTTCTGCATTTATTGATGTATTTCTTTTGCAAGTTATGCTATTTATATATCTATGGCATAGAACTATTAAATATATTCCTGCTCCTTCACCCATATGCATTCATGCTAACAGATTTTAGTAACATCAATTCCCATCATAGTAACCAACGAGGACAATAGCTAAGGATCGTAGGAAGTTGGTTCAGAATATCTTGAAGGTGGCAGGTGATTTACCCCTATATTACAGGGAGAAAAATATATGTAATCTCTTTTTTTCTGCATTCGCTATCTGTTTACATTCTTCTATTTAACTTCTATTGAAGTTTTCTGCATTCGCTATCTGTTTAAATTCTTCTGTAACTTCTATTGAAGTTACTAAGATGAAGCAAATCTTATACTTTTTTTGATTTGGGGTGGTTAGATTAAATGGAGCTACAATATTAATGTAACATTTTCATATAAAGCTGAATTGAAGCAGATTCTACAATAAAACATACCATTTTTAAATTTTAAAAAAAATTTAAAATTTTTTTTAAACGTTTTAAAGAAGGTGTTGGATAACCATTTGTCTGAAGTAATGTAGGGTTTCCTGCCTAAGCAGGGGGTTGGACTAGAAGACCTCCAAGGTCCCTTCCAACTCTGTTGCTGTTGTTGTTGTTGTGGTTGTTGTTGTTGTTGTTGTTGTTGTTGTTGTTATTATTATTATTATTATTATTATTATTATTATTATTATTATTATTATTATTATTATTATATAAGAGCTATACAGGTAACTTGGTTAACAACTGCTTTGTTCAGCAATCATTTGACGTTACAGTGACTCTGAAAAAGTAGATTTACAACCAGTCCTTGGACTTATGACCATTGCAGCATTCCTGTATCACATGATTGCGATTTGGTCACTTGGTAACTGGCATGTTTTTACGATGTTCGCAGTGTTTTGCAATCACATGATAGCCAAGTAAACTCCGTAAGAAAGTCAGCAGAGAATCACAAGTCATGGTGACATGAGGGTGTGTTTAATTTAAATACTATGAATCCCCAGGCAGTAGGGCGGCATATAAGAACACTAAAATAAATAAATAAATAAATACTTAATGGATATTAATAATAATCATAACTTATTATATTTATCAAGGTGCCTAATAGGAAACTTAAGTTGATATACAGAGTTAAAATCTCATTAAAAATGAATTTACAAAATCAAACTCAGTGCATTGGGTAAAAAATATAATGTAAAGTAGATTTTTAGTTTTCTGAAGGACAGTGAGGGTTGCTGGTTGGACACGCCTAGTCTAGTGGTTGAAGTACCAGGCTAGAAACTAGGAAACACTTTCTAGTCCCACATTATGTCAACCCTGAAGTTAGCCAAACTGTGGCCATTTTCCTTTTTGTGATTTTCTCTAGGGTGGTTCCTTTCTCATTGCTTCAGGGCTGACACAACCTCGAGTGAAGGGGCCAGGGAGGCGGGTGTAGAGATAGCTGGAGTATTGTAGTCAAAACAAAATTCCTTCCAATGGGAATCGAGGACGTTGGTGCAGGTGTTTGGAAGGTGGAGACTGAGGTCACCTAGCAACTGGATTGTATGCTGATTGGACCATGTGACTGGAGATTATGGGGGGGGAAGTGACAAAGTTTTACTTTTAATTGGGTGAAAAATTGGTGGGAACTTAAGAGTCAGTTTTTCACTAGAAACTTGCCAATTTGATATGTTCCATATCAAAATGTTCTTTGAGGAAATTGCCTGCCTCAGAGTTCTTATTGAATGGGATGTATTACTTTGGAACCCTGACACTTTAGGCATGAAAGCTGGCTGGGTGACTTTGAGCCAGTTGTTTTCTCTGACCAACTCTCCTCATAAGGTTGTTGTGGGGAAAAAAAATAGGAGAAGGAAGGAGTATTACTTACGTTCACTGCCTTGAGTTATTTATTTTAAAAAATGGCAGGATAAGAACATAAAATAAAAAAATTCTGTACTTCTTCTATTAACAAGACACAAATTCAAGTCTACCCTTAGCCAAAGAAGTTATCTGGAAGACTTCGGTCAATCATTTTAATCCAAATTCGCAGTAGTTGTGAAGGGAAATTGGAGAGAGTGCTATGCATGCTACCTTGAGTTCCTGAAGGAAAGTGGGATGTAAATCTAAGAAACATTTATATTCTCTGCAGGAAAATCTTTCTTACCAGAACCCATTCCTCTCTTCTCTTTCCAAATGGAGAGTTGGTATCTGCAAGGAAAAGAGCCCAGAATGTACCCTTTAATTGCAGATAACATACGGTAGTTAAATGAAGATGGGTTAAAAATAGGGAAAAAATATATGGAACATTATATAAGAGTCAGTCTATTCAAATCGTTTGGTATACATTTGATCAATTGTTTTTACAAAAGCTGTGGATGGAATAGGAAAAAGAGAAGAGTTTGTAAAGATGGCAATCTCCCTTTATACCAGCAGTCACCAACAGGTGGTCCGTGGACCACTGGTGGTCCGCGAGAAAATTTTGGTGGTCTGCAGAAAAATTATTTGCATTTTTTATATTGCACTAAATCAGGTGTCCTCAAACTACGGCCCCTGGGCCAGATACGTGCAATGAACGTTTGTTTGCTGCAGAGAGTCGCCCCCTTCTGGGTCTTTTTGGGCGGGTTGGAGGGGGGCAGAAATTCCGACTTGGGGTCTGCTTCAGCGTCCTGGTGCGGGGCTTGGGGTGAAGGCTGGAGGGAAGTGCCGCTGGTGGCGAAGAGCCGGAGGGCCTTGTTCCAGTGGGACTGCATCATGGCCTGGAATTGGCTGACCATCTCTGCCCGCTGAGCCTCCAGGCCTTGCACTCCCGCAAGTCTTCCCTCTGCTTGGAAAGCCTATGCTCGTAGTCCTCAGTGAGGTGCCTCTGCTGAGCCTCCTTCTTGGTCAGATCCAATTTGAACTGAGCCAGCTGTTTTGCCAACTCTTTCTCGTGGTGGCTGCTCCAACAACTGCTTCCTGTTGGGGCCTAAGGAGCCCGGGCGAGCAGGCGAGGAGTGGCTGGGAGGGAAGGGGCGAGTAGAGGCTGTCCAGGCATCCTTCAATGTGACATCGAGTTGGCCATACCCACCCAGTCACATGACCACCTAGCCATGCAGCTGGTCATTAGGCAGATCATATTAGTGGTCCTTGGGATTTAAAATTATGAATTTAGTGGTCCCTGAGGTCCGAAAGGTTGGTGACCCCTGGTTTATACTACTCAGAACTGCTTTAGCAATCAAAGTCCCTACTAATCTCATTAAATTACAAGAAAGACATAAAATACAGGACAGATTTCTCTTTCTGATTCCACAATTGTCCGCCTTCCTCAGAGATACACCCCCCACCCCCGATCTTATGCTTATTCTGCATGTGGTTTATATTCTCACACACTCGGCAACTGGCACAGACTTCCTTGTACAGATGTTTTCCTCCTAGGAATAGTAAAGTAGATTTTAAAAATGTCCTTTTTCACAAATGTTTCACCAAAGAGTGCTTTGTAGCTCCTCCACGGGACTGTGATTCAAGCTCTTCCCAAATTACATTACTTCCTGTTGGTCTCCTGATACTAATAAATACTTCAGCATCTTTTCCATTAAAGGTTGTCGTGGTTGTTGCTGCTGTTGCTGCTGCTTTCTTCCAACATTTATACTGACCCCGGAGAGAAAATATACTATATATAGGAAGCAGTTGAGAGATGAGAGATCATTAGAATATAAAACCATCATCAGAGTCTAAAACAAAACTAAATGGATGTTGGGCCTGCAAGGTAGACCACACCATGAAACAGTTTTGATATAAGACTAAAACTACTTTTATTAGAATAGCTATAGACCAGGGGTGTCAAACTCAATTTCATTGCGGGCTGCATCAGCATTATGGTTGCCCTCAAAGGGCCAATTGCATGTAAGACTATGTATCATATTAGTTCAGGGTATATCTGTCTGGGGTATAAGGAGGCTGCATTCTTCACGGCACTCTTAAGATCCCAATAACCTTGAGACCGGAAAGTCTAGCAGTAGAGAGACGGAGCCGCAGATCTCTCATCCGGAGGGGCAGCAGCAGCTTTGAAAGTAGTGCGTACACTTCAACAGCGCGTGGCTCGGGTTTCTTGACAAGCTTTGGCCCTGGCCTGATGCACGGGAGCCTCCCATCTCGCGTTTCCTGGTGTCTTCGGGGAAAAGTCTGTGAGGTGAGCGGCTACTTGTGGGAAAGTGCAGCACAGTTGAAGGAAGAGGAGGAGGGAAAGGTGGTGAGGCAGGGAGGGGTGAGAACTGAAGAAATACACAACCTGAGTGCCTTCCGTCCTTTCTGTTTCCTTCCTTCCCTCCCTTTCCTTCCCTTGCCAGTCACTCGCTCTCAGGCAGAGGGTGCTTTAGCCATGCCCGCCCGCCCCTGTGGTTACCGCTGCCACCACAGCTTCATGCGTTAGAGAGGTTCCCGCTGCCTATCCTATCCTAGCGCTGCTGCCACTGACAAGACACCTGAAGAAGCGAAGAGTAACTACTCAATTACCTCCTCCCACTAGTCTGCTTGCGGGCCAGATCTAAACACATCATGGGCCGGATCTGGCCTGAGGGGCTTGAGTTTGACATATCTGCTATAGATGGTAACGTAATCATTCAAGTCTGAATGTGTGCTTTCCTCCCTCCCTCTTTTTTATCTCCTTGAGAATTAGGGGGACATTTTTGCAAATTTCTGTGTTTTTGAGGGCCTTAAACCATGCTTCTTTGTTCACATCCTTGGTAACAGATCTTCTGTCTCTCCATCAAGGCCATCCTCTGTACTCCTTACATTGGGAGACTAGACTCCACATAATGTTAAGGTTTTGGTAACATTTTCCTCTTTGCTGAAAATGAGGGGTTTTAAAGAATGTACATCAAGACACTCCTGCCAACCCAGCAGGTTCGAAAACTTGCAAATGCGAGTAGGTAAATGAGTACCACTTTGGTGAGAAGATAATGGCGCTGGCCACATGACTACAGAAATGTCTTTGGACAGCGCTGGCTCAGTGGCCTTGAAATGGAGCTGAGCACCGCCCCCTGTATGAGTAGTGGAGTAAAATCCTCAGGGGCGCCTTAATAAAGACATATGCTAAGTGTTTTAGCTAGTACTTGTTGCCCTTGCATAACTCTTTCTCTCGCTTGGTTGACACTTGAACTAGACTTGATTTGATACAAACCATCATTCTGTAAATGCTGAAGACCTGAAGCTTAGAGCAATAATAGAAATGAAAAGGAAACAGAAAAAAATAGTGGAGATGAAATAATTGAGCCCGGGGTACTCAACTAAGAATAAAAAGAAACAAAGAAGCCAGTTCTAATACATCTAAAATAAAGGTTTCTGTACAAATACTTGTACAGATATCAACCATTCTTGGACCTTCTTGGTGATGCTATATTATAAGTAGTCCTCATATAACAACCATAATTGGGGTCTGCTACTCAGTCATTAAGTGAAGCAGTCATCAAGTGAAACCGTGACTGTGATTATGATCTTATTTCACTTTCCTTTGGTTTTATGGAGCTGCAAAGGTTGTAAACGCGAGGATTGGTCACAAAGTTATTTTTTGATCATCATCATAATCATCATACTGCAATAGCAAATGATCAATAAACAGGGCAGTTGCTGAACAAGGACTACTCGTATAGCCTGGATGCAATTACAATCTATCATTTTTCTTGTTGTGGAGAATGTAAAAGAACAGTTAAGCTCATGAACCTCTGTTGCCTCTGGATGCAGAGTTAGTTTCTGTGGGTATCCTGTTCTGTATGATGGGAATCTGACAGGGCTTCCTCCTTGTCTTTTATGGAATTTCAGAATAATTGTAAATTATTCTGAATAAATAAATAATTTACAGAGTAATGTAAAGAGGTTGTAAAAGCAGCTATCTGGATTACTTAATAGTCTGAAGGTGTAGTAGCGGATTAATCAGTTTGAACATAATACCTGCAGAGACCATGTGGATGGAAGCAACTGTTGCATTCTCTAGGGTATATTTGTAATGCTGTCATGTGCTGCTTTTTATTTTGTGTTAAATTACTTTCAGTTTTATGACAGCATTCAGCTCTTATGGGAGAAAGTGTAAACACTGAAACTCAGTAATTCACGGTGATATTTTCCAAGGGGATTTAAGCAATTGCAGACTTACATGATTCCATATTTTTTTCCCATTTCATATGTGTGTTTCCAACTTTTAATATTCATTTTATGTTAGCCAAAGCTACTCGAGAGTAGCTGGACTTCCTCACAAAAATACATAAGGATGCCAGGGCATGCTACTGTTGAAATTGTGGTTGATTCTTTAGTTTTTAGCTTGGCTCTGCTGGTTGGAACAGAACCATGGCAAGGTAGAGATCTTTTCTTCTCCTGGTGAAACCACGAAAGGTTATTGTGAGAAGTTGTTTGTTTGGGGTTTTTTTTTGTAAGGAAGGTTCAGCAGGTGCTACTCTAAGGGTTTCTAACAATTTGAAATGGGGCAGTGCTAAGTGAAGTACCCCACATACTTGATTCCATACTACTTTTCCATAGTTCCATACTTTGTGGTGCCTGAGCTTTGGTACTTTCTAGAAGGATTGATAAAAGCAATTGCAAAGAGAGTGAAGTGAAACTGATGTATTGCTCTGCTCCACTGTAACTATAACTGCATTTCACTGGTACTATATAGGATTATCATTAAGATGGAATAAAATGGGATATTTAGGCTGTTAAACTTTGCAAAGAACTGTGAAAGTCATTGCTGAATGGTTACCAGGCAGAAATTACAGGTAGTCCTTGACTTACAACTGGAATTGAATGGGAATTATGATAATACATTGTGATCATTAGCCATGTCACAATGCGACTGCGCCCAATTTTATAGCTTTTCTTGTGGCGGTTGTTAAGGAAACACCATCAGTGTTAAGTGAACCTGTTTCCCTCAACAGATGTTTTTTGTAAAAATCCAGAAGTAAATGCCGGAAACCAGCATAAAATATTGAAAATTTCAGAGGAATGTGGATGCACATGACAGAATTTTAAAAACGGGTCTTAAGTATCTCTGGTGGTTCATTACAACTTCTATCAGTTGCTAAGTGACCAGTGACTGAGGACTGCCCATAAGCCTGGGGTTCCCAACCCCCAGGCCACGGTCTACTCCTGGGCTGTGGGCTATTTGCGTGAGAGGCGGACCAGTGTGCATGCATGCACACGCAGTTCAACTTGCACAAGCGATGGCCCGGCGCATGTGCACACGGGCATCAGCTTAACTTGCGCAAGTCAAGCTACATGTGCATGTACGTGTGTAGTGGCCTGCCGTCACTTGCGCGGCCTGGTTCCCCTCTCCCTCCTGCCAGGCCACCAAGCTGCAAAGGTTGAGGACTGCTGCTACAAGATACCAATGTCAAAACTTTGAAAATACAAATATTTTATTTATGTACATCACTTAGCCATGCTTTCTAATTGTCTATTAAAGTAATATTTTTATATTTCTTTTGAGTTCTATTAGTTTGCTTGAGTTTTCATTTAACTAGAAAGGCAGGATATAAATTAAATAAGCAAACTGTAATCCAAATAACATAAACTGTGTGATGTCCTTTTTGTCTAAAACTGAGTATTGTAGATGTAATATTTTAATTGTAAAAGATTGTTTGGTATTATCCTTCCCTTTACTATCAAGGATAGATAATATGAGATAAATTGCAGCATTTGATAATACAAAATGGATTTGTGTAAACATGTGTTGGGCTAAGACTTCCTTCCTCTCTTCCCCAAAAAAGCTTCATTACTTTGAAAATAAATACATGAATGAAATTAAAAAGGAAAGAGTATGTGAATTGGCTATTGCAGTGATGGCGAACCTATGGCACGCGTGCCACAGGTGGCACGCGGAGCCATATCTGCCGGCATGCGAGCCGTTGCCCTAGCTCAACTCCAGCATGCATGTGCATGCCGGGCAGCTGATTTTTGGCTCATGTGGAGGCTCTGTGAGGGCATTTTAGGTTTCCAGAGGGCCTCCGAGGGGATGTTTTCGCCCTCCCCAGGCTCCAGGGAAGCCTCTGGAGCCTGGGGAGGGCGAAAAACGGGCCTACCAGGCCCACCGGAAGTTGGGAAATGGGCCATTTCCGGCCTCCAGAGGGCCTCTGCAGGGGCGGGAGAGGCCGTTTTCACCCTCCCCAGGCATTGAATTATGGGTGTGGGCACTCACATGTGCGTGAGAGCGCACGCGTTTTCGGCACCCGAGGGAAAAAAGGTTCGCCATCAGTGGGCTATTGACTTTTAAGTGGCATGCTTTGTGGAGTGTTATTTGTAACACTGAGATTTTAAAATGAGATGAGCTTTCTTTAAAATAAAAAGTGGCTGAAACTAGCTATCTCTGTTGGTCAATCAATCATCTCTTCATAATGCCAAAAAGGAATATTTCAATTTCTCTCTCATTAATTTCTCTGTTGGTATTTTGACATGGCACTATTGAAATAGGACAGGTATAACAGATCAAAGTATCGATTAGACTGTGGTTTGAACTGTATTTCTCTCAGATCTTTTCTACCATGTAGCCTTGTCATGAAGACTCAATTTTCTGCTTTCAACAATATTGATAGAATTACATTTTAAGTATTTGAAATAGTTACATCGATGGTTTTTCTGTGGGAAATAGGCCCTGCCACCAATTGGTCAGTAATATTTGCCTCTAGAAGAGATTGGTGAAACCATTATGATACATGCAACAAATTATGACCGTAATGTAAATTGTGGACAACCTAGAAGCTTATAGAGATGAAAAGAATATAATCTGTTCCTTAAATATATTCTGCTCCCCCCCCGTGGGGTGTCATTTTCTTCATATTCTTAAAAGGCGTATTGCCACAAGAATACATATAATTTACATCACTCATTTAAGTGCGCATTGAACATTTTGGAGGATTCAGTGATAATTGAATAAATCTTTGCTTTCTTATTGTTGGGTATAGATGGTTGTATGCTTCCCTGCTCATTGGGTATAGTTTTCTGGTTCATGACTAATAACTTTATTTGACACGAATGTTTTCCATAAAATATATCAATATCCTATATATCATTCTGAGGAAGTAAACCAATTAATATGATATCAGGAAGAAACCTAGCATTCAATCTGCAGTATTTTTAATTTTCCACAAAGGGGAGCTATACGAAGTAAAAATAAATTGCAGCAGTATTGATGTAAACCGGAAAAAAACTGATTTCTAAGCATGTCAACTGATTTTGTACATATTCAGCAAAAAAATAAAAATTAGGTGAATTATTTTATTCTAAATCTTTGTGTGCCATTGTGCAAGGCACAGCAAGCTACAACCAGTCTCTAGCAATACTATACACTGTTTATTTATTTATTTATTGGTCACATTTGTATGCCGCCCGCTCCACAGAGACTCTGGACGGCTCACAGCAATAAAAATTTACATGCAACAATAAATAGATCTTTTTGTCCACTAAGAATTTTCTGAAAGGAACCTGCTGTCCTTTGTCAAAACAAGTATTTTCCTCTCTTTGGACAATTAGTTAAAGGGAGAATAAAGTTAGAGACAGAACAACTTTTAAAATCTCATTTAGATAAAATAAGAAATGGTAGGTTTGGTTTAAATAATGATTGAAAACACTGTTCAGAAAGTCTGAAGAAGGTTATAATATTTTGAATAAAAATGCATTCTTGCTGTTTGCTATTGTTATAAGGAAATAGCCTTCTAGGTTCAGTTCCAAGTGGGGAAAAAGACACTGGATTCATGAAGGTTGCTTGGAAGGAAGGTTTAATGGTGGACAGGAGCACATGGCTTGAGCCCCTGTACAGAAAAGGTAGCTTACATGGTTCCAGGTGTGGTGAAGAGAAAAAGAGGAAGAGATATGCTGAGTTCCTGGTTTTTATAGTGTAAGTTGGGTCCCACCTCTTAGATTTCCTTTTCCTGTATAGAAATGTATCCCATTGGCTCTCAGACCCCCCAGGGGCATGCTGGGGTGGCTCTTGGCTTTTGTCTAATCCAGCTTTGGCTGAATGAAAGGGCCTTGGGCAAATCCTATTGTGTTTTTATCATGCAAAAGACTTCCAGTCCAGGTGAGAGGAATGTGTGAGCTGGGCCCAGTCCTTAATGACCCATTTGCAAGGCGTGGGGGTTTTCCAAGAGGAGTCTTTTGTCTGTTTAAAAAAGCATGTTTCCAGATGTGTTCCACAGAATATCTTCTACCTTTTAATATCTCCTAGGATATCTCATTTCCTAGGAGAGGGGTGGGTGCTAACTTCCTACAATCCCTCATTTTTTTTTCAAAACATGTGAGTGCAACACATGTTTTGACACAAGCTTCAAATTGATCAGGTCAGGGAGATTTTATGGGTGCTTTCAATTTTTCTCTGATGCAGAGGGGAAGACATTGAAAGAGGCAGTTGAAAGAGGCAGCAGAAGGATTCCTTCAGTGGCTCCCAAAAGGAGAGCTTTCAACCATGATGGTCAATGGCCAGGGCAAAAGTTCTGGAAATAAATTTACAGTATCCAATTTTCCATGCCAATTATGTTCAGATGTTTGATAACACTTTCGATGAGCTCCCAGACAGGTTTCAAGCAAGCACAGGCCCCACAATATTCCCACAGCCATGGTTTACCTTGAAATCACAGGCTGCCCATTTCCAAGGGATGGTTCTTGAATCTGCCCTAGCTCTTACTTTAGTGCATCTAGGATTTGTGAGTCCAAATTGAAGTTAGCCAGTGTGCAATCTAGGCTTTTCCTTTTTTTTTTTTTTTTTTTAGAATGAGCCCTGGGACTCTTACTTTTGAGACCACCAGTGCAAAATACCCTGCTTTACTGGGCAGCAGTCAGGCCTTGGGTTTTCGAAGATCCTTTCTGCTAGCTCTTCAAGTGGGGAAATTGCCTGAGGGGACCTGTCCCCTTCCCCCATGGAATTAGCAGGGAGATATGACTGCCTGGGCTTTAATGCCACAAAGCAGGAGTCAAAACAACAACAACAAAAAAAAAACCAGCAAGCTAAAAGCAGCTTTGGGTGGAGGTAGGTGGAAAAAGGATAACCTCAGTCTAATTCTGAATGGCGTGTCTCTGTGTGTTTGTGTATGCAGCTACAAATTTACCTCCCACTAGACAGAAATCTGAAGTGTACAGAACTCACTGTGGCAACCACTCCCAATACAATTCTTACATGAGTACATTAAACTGATTACAATATAGATGAGACAAGAAAGAGAAACGTTACAATGAATTTCAGTGAATGAAGCAAGGAAAGAAAGAAAACAAAGAAAAAACTTTACAATGAATTTCTGTGACTGAAGCAAAGAAAGAAAGAAAAACTTTACAATGAATTTCTGTGACTGAAGTAAAGAAAGAAAACTTTACAATGAAGTTCCCCCCTCCCCCCTAGTCTTTTCAGCTGTCTTCTGGGGATTGAAAATAGATGTTTGGTCTTTATTTGTCCATCTCAGGGTCCTTTCATTCATGTCTGCTGGGTGGCCTTAGGTGTTGGTGGTAAGGCTGGTCAGCCAGGCTTGGAAAGATCTGCTCCACTCTGGTTGCTGTGATGACTAGAGGACTAGATTCAAACCCAATTCTGGCTCAAATGGATGGAATGTCTTTACTGGAGGCAGTTTCTGAGCCCATTTGGTCTGCTTCCATAGGCTTCAGGATCATGTGTGCAGGGCTGAAAGACATAAGAACAGGGTCCCTTCCCCCTTTTGCTGGTAATTCTACCACGAGAGGCATTGTAAAAGGATTAGAGATTTGGGGGGGGGGGGTAGATAGCTTGTAGGCAGGGTTTGAGGAAAACAAACAACACATCAGTATCGCAGTTAAATCAATTATAACAAAATGGAGACATCACCGGGGAAAAAAATGAACAGACATTTCCATCTTAGCAGAGAATTGGCATCCATTAAACATCACAGAAGAGCAATATTAAAACTGTTTGCATGTACATACAGTAAATGTGAGAATGGAATTTTCCTGTAAATTAACTTAAAACATTGTCCCTTAAATTTTGGTTTTTCTTAAAAACACAGAGAGGAATAGGAAAATTGAACTCTGTTCCTTGTCCCAGACCAGGTTGGCCAGTCCCAACTGGGCAAAGACATTTTCCTTTCTTTTCAGTGCTTTTAATTTTCTAACAATTTGAAATTCATATCTCTAGGAAACAGAGATATTTTACAGTTGCAATTACCTCGAGTGCGCACAAGACAAGACAAAGACGTACACATACACAAAAACATGGACAAAGAGGATGACAGGACACACACACAAGTCCTTCCTGCCATAAATTTCAGTTAAATTAGGGAAGGCACAAATCTTAACAAACAAACCACGTGGTTACATATAAGAGAGAGAAAAGAAGAGAGAGAGAGAGACAAACAAACCCTTCAACATTTTTCCTTTTCTGTTTTCTTAAGTACCTTTATTTAGCCAAATTGGCTGTTTTGTTGTGTTTTGTTTTTTCTGTGTCATCCCTCAGCAAAGTCCATTTCCTACTTTTGCACATTCCTGTATTCCTGGCGTCCCAGGTTCCAAGCCCTCACAAGGGTACCCGCCACCCTCGAACTAGAGCTTCCCATGATCCTTTAAATGTAAGGTTCACTTTGGCTTAGCTAGTGACGCGCTCACTGTTTTCAGAGGCTAAAAAACTCTGGGAAGGACTTCCGATTCCCTCATGGAAGTAAGGGCCCCTTCCTTGGGGAGTCGTCCGCAGTTTTCAGAGGCTAAAAAACTCTGGGAAGGACTTCCGCTACCCCACAGAAGTATGGGCCCCTTCCTTGGGGAGTCGTCCGCAGTTTTCAGAGGCTAAAAAACTCTGGGAAGGACTTCCGCTACCCCACAGAAGTATGGGCCCCTTCCTTGGGGAATCTCCTTTAGGTTTATCAGATCCAAAAAGGGGATCTGCGAGGACGTAGTCGCCCCTGTACGACTAGTACTAAGACCTCCACTTTCTATTCACGAGCTTCACATTTTAGAACCAAAAAAAATTATGGGGTTTGCTTTTGGGATGTGCACATAAAAACAACAACAACAACAACAAAATTTGCTTTCCCACCCTTCAATCACACACACACACACACACACACACACACACACACACACACACACACACACACACACTCTTCCTCCTTCCCTAACAGAAGCTCCTGTGCTCTGTAAACGCTAAACAGAACTTACACAAATCAAAACAGAGAAAGAGAAGACATTGACACATAGGCTGGTAGATGAGAAAGAAACTCTATACTACCAAATGAGGATAAACAAAAATAATTCAATATTATGAAAAGCTGTATGAGCAAGAAGTTTCAGAAAATAAAATTAAAGAATATTTGAAAAAATGGAATTGCCTAAAGTACCAGAAAAGGACAAAACTATTAAATGAATGAATATCAATGATGGAATTATCAGAAGCAGATCAAGAGACAAAAGAACAACCAAACACCAGGACCAGGTGGGCCAGTGGCAGAATTTTACAAAGATTTTACATACTGAGGTATTGATTGATGTAAAGGTACCACATTCCTGAATGGGAGCAAATATTACTTTGATTCCAAAATAAAATTCAGATTTAATGCAGATAAAACTATAGGCCCATCTCTTCACTGAATGCTGACTATAAAATATATACTTCAATAATGGCAGCAAACTAAAAGGTTCCTAAATGAATTTATACATTCAGCTCTCTTAAGCTTTTCTAAGAGACAGATTAAAAACAAAATGAGAATGATTTTAAATACATAAAAAAGGCACAAGAAAAGGATGCTATTCATTTTGATACTGGAAGTGCTAAATATAAATATTATGGCAGACACAGAAATTAAAGGCATGGAAACTTTGAAAACTAATTTTGCACCAAGAGAGAAATAAAATATGTTAATAACCAACCAAGATGAAGTTGTAGAAGGATTTGAAACTGCATCATTAACATAATACCAATCAGAAAAAAAAACAGAAATCCAAGAAACCAGCATGGCTGCACAAAGACCTCACTGACAAATTGAATGAATGAAGGACAGATACAAAAATGGAAACAGGGACACATAACTAAAGCAGAATATCAGCAGATAGCAAGAATCTGTAAAGAAAAATCAGGAAACAAAAGCCTTGAATGAACAACGACTTGCAACAAAGGTGAAAGATAATATAAAAGATTCTTCCAATACATAAAAAAAACAGGAAAAAAAAATCAAGGAAACAGTTGGACCACTAAGGAGAGAAGGCAACACAGAGAAAGCCATGAGTTGCTTAACTCATTCTTTGCATGTCTTCTTGCAAAAAGAAATGCAACCCAACTAACCAGAAATATAACTGGAAAGGAAAAAATAAAACAGACTGTAAACTAAAGTTAAAATAAGCAAAAACAGTAAGAGAACACCAGGTCCCAGAGTCCTAAAGGAGCTGGTAAATGAAATCTCAGAACCACTGCACATCTTAAAAAAAAAATCTTGGGACACGGGGACCACCTGAGAAACTGGGAAAAAGCTAATGTGGTTCCCATCTTCAAAAAGAAAGAAAAAAAAACAACAACAAAATTCTGAGCCCTATCTAATGCAAAGAAAAGTAAAATCCTACACCTAGGTAAGGAAAACCAAAAATATAGATAACTATTATAAATTGGTGCAACAAATTAAAACAGATTTGGAGAAGTGGAAAAAAAACCACCATAAAATGAGTATCCTGCAATGGCTAGCAGACAAAACAGGGCTGGGGGGGGGAGAAGGGGGGGGGAAGGAAATATCAAAGGATTTAGGAAGATACATTAACTTGGTTAAACAAAAAGCATGATTATTTTTTCCTAAAATGATTTGTACCCAGACAACACACTATTCAATTGAAATTGGAATTTACAGATGCCATAAAGTAAAATTAAAAAGCAAAAATTACCCCCCACACACATACACACATGCAAACACACATTTCCCAGTTTTCTATGGTTTAAAGTAAAATTTAGAGGTAGGTACTCACCTTCTTTCCAAGCAGCCCTTGAATTGAAACTCAAAAAACCCCTTTAAAACCTAATTTCCAATGGCCCAGGTCAAATAAATTTATTTAGGCCAGGATCATTGGAGAGGTTACTTGGAAACCATCTGGCTCGCCAATTGTTATAAGGAAATATCCTTCTAGGTTCAGTTCCAAGTGGGGAAAAAGACACTGGATTCATGAAGGTTGCTTGGAAGGAAGGTTTAATGGTGGACAGGAGCACATGGTTTGAGCCCCTGTACAGAAAAGGTAGCTTACATGGTTCCAGGTGTGGTGAAGAGAAAAAGAGGAAGAGATATGCTGAGTTCCTGGTTTTTATAGTGTAAGTTGGGTCCCACCTCTTAGATTTCCTTTTCCTGTATAGAAATGTATCCCATTGGCTCTCAGACCCCCCAGGGGCATGCTGGGGTGGCTCTTGGCTTTTGTCTAATCCAGCTTTGGCTGAATGAAAGGGCCTTGGGCAAATCCTATTGTGTTTTTATCATGCAAAAGACTTCCAGTCCAGGTGAGAGGAATGTGTGAGCTGGGCCCAGTCCTTAATGACCCATTTGCAAGGCGTGGGGGTTTTCCAAGAGGAGTCTTTTGTCTGTTTAAAAAAGCATGTTTCCAGATGTGTTCCACAGAATATCTTCTACCTTTTAATATCTCCTAGGATATCTCATTTCCTAGGAGAGGGGTGGGTGCTAACTTCCTACACTATACCTGAATACATATGATTCAGCATTTGGAGTAACGTATAGATTCCAATTTATATGGTACATACTATTTGAAACAAATAGTTATATTTTTCATTTTCACTAAAAACTGAATGATTTTAATATCATAGTGCTTATAAAGTCATAAGAGTTCAATCAGTTTCAGTTCAGTACTGTGAATATTTAGAAAAAATATTTCTACCATGATACTCTTGAACAATGATAATCAGCTCTCAAATTATACTAATAACTTCATTCTGGTTAATTTTTTTCCAATAAAAATATAAATATTGTTATTAAAGATGCACATGCTTCATAATTCATTTTATTCCTAAATAGTGTTATGTAAAAGTAAAAAATTGACAATCAACAGAAACGACTCTATCAGTCATCCCGCTAATCAATGTCGTTCTTTTTATTTGGAATATGGAAAAGGAGTACATTGGCTTTATTACTTCTCAGAATGCTTCTCCATTTTGAGTGACTTACACCAAAGAAAAGAAAACACTCCTTTTATACTGGCAGTGCTGCAGAAACTGACTGCTGTTAAAAGTTGAGAAATCCAAATGTTTAAGTGAGTTTCTTTCTAAACATTACCCTTTGCCCTGACAATTACTATAGTTGGTATTATGGAAGGATGATTGTGGGATGTTCATGCCAGAGCCAAATTCTATTCTTCATCAGTTAAGGATTGACCCCAGTTCTAACTCTGAGAATAATTGGCAAGAAAATAACCAAGTGGCAGTGCTTGTTCCATTTGCCTTTTTAGAGCCTGTAATTTAACTCTGTCAGTGCTTATTTCTTTTTCCAAGGTTGCAGTCAATTTCTTCCGAAGTTAGCAACATGAAAAATAAAACATTGATTTGACAGCACTTTGTTCGAGGCAAAACAAAAAACAAACCCCCCCATGCTTTGGGATAGTTATTAAATGTTCAGTTTTTCTCTTTGGCCCTGTAGTGAAATCTTTGGCCCTTCCACTTATATCTTCATGATTTTTGATAAATTGCATCAAAATAGGCCACTTCTTGATACAGCTCTCCAGTTACTCAATTAAGGGGTCCCATGGAAAACTTTGCTTTCCAATCTTTCTCTTTCTTCAAAGAAGCTGCTTTAAGGTGCGCACTGCAATATCAGTTATATTAGCCTTATTTCTGTATTATTGAAATCCTCATGCCTGAGAAATCTATTCTTTGCTTTCTGTCATTCATTTTCCTTCTACTTATTTATATTCATACTGGTGGCTTTGAATCATTATTGACTCCTGGAGGCTGCCTGGACAAGTCCCTGTAGTTTTCTTGGAAAGATATCAGAAGTGGCTTGCCATTTCCTGCTATCTAAACTGAGAGAGAATGACTGTCCGAAGGTCATCCAAGGTCATCCATACCTTTATGCTTAAGGTAGGACCAGGGGCGGGTTGCTCGCTTACTGATGCCGGTGCGCTGCGCGTGCACCTCCATGTTTCGGGCATGCATGTGCTTGCTACGTGCGCGGGCCCCCTCGCGTGATTTTGCTTCTGTGAATGCGCGGAAGCAAAATCTCACCGAAAACCCATGAGGGGGCGTGTGCGCGAGAGAGGTTTTGGCGCGATTTTGCTTCCCCACATGCGCGGAAGCAAAATCTCGCCGAAATCTCTCTCGCGCGTCCCCTCGTGAGGTTTCAGTGCGATTTTGCTTCCCTGCATGCGCAGAAGCAAAATCGCCCAAAAATTCTCAGAAAAAGATGGCGACAGACCGACGGAGAGGGCTCCAGAGCGGTCACACACAAATTGCGCAATCGGCCACTCCCCACCGGAGCTACACACTGGACAGCTCCGGCAGGAACCCACCTCTGGCTCCCAATTTCTGGCTTGATGCCTTAATCATTACACTAAACTGGACTTAGTCACAGTCACAGTCTCCCAATTTCTGGCTTGATGCCTTAACCATTACACTAATCTGGATTTGTGCTCCATGTTCAGATCTGCTCCATCACCTTAAATTCTCTAAATCATTTTTTGTCTTTGCAGTTTTAGAGAGCGGTTAGATCCCTGGACTATTAATTTATCTGTCATGTCCATGAAAAGAAACCATATACACAAAAAATGTTTATCTGCTCCAATAGGTATTCCGTTTCCTTCTGAAATATTCTGCTGGAAGCCTTTTTGATAGTCCTTTGCTCCAGAGATTGGTTGGAAATTTTTCTTCTAATTTTTCAAACGTCAAGAGTTCTTTACAACTTGGGAGCTATAAATTTTCTCAACCATAGTTAGTAATCGAATCAGGAACAGAGAGACTACATTTTGATCCAAATTTATTGCAGGAAGGTATTGATCAGTCTGTTTCCAACAAGTGTCTATTTCAAATATTGAGAGTTCATTCTGGCAAGATCATAAACCATCTAAAATGAGATACTCCTACCCAGAAGAGATAGCAGAAGTCTGTTTCATCACATGGGAGGGAGAAAAAGTCTCAAGATGAACCTTGATTTCAGTATAATTAGGGCCTGGGATATTTTCATAACTGCTTTATTCATTTTTCCACACCATACCTGAGAATTACATCCTGGAAAGCTTATGCCTGCTCTGGCTCTTTGCTAGTGCAATTCAGTTCAGGTGGTTCATGGTTCGTTCAATAAGCAAAG
This sequence comes from Diadophis punctatus similis, assembly GCA_023053685.1. Lineage (NCBI taxonomy): Eukaryota > Metazoa > Chordata > Lepidosauria > Squamata > Dipsadidae > Diadophis > Diadophis punctatus. The sequence goes on from JALIGW010000003.1 coordinate 133,097,731, forward strand.
TTTACAAAGAGAAAAATGCAGAATAATGAGAACATGAGTTGATGCAGAATATTTGCAACACTGAGTGAGTCAATCTCTTTCATAAGCAATTGCAGTGGCTTTCGAGTAGTTGACCCAAGATATTAAGCCTTCCATATTTAAAAAGCAAAAAAATCTGGTAAACATGAACTGATAATAAAATTGTGGCCTTTTCTTTAGCAGATTTTAGAGCAAGGGCATTAAGCATTTTTTAGGTTCCAAAATCTGTTAAACAAACACACAAATCCGGAACCCCTGATCAAGAGAGGTTTAAAATCTATTTTGTTAAGTCTGTTCCACTCAATTCTTAAAATAAAAAATACAGAATTGTTTAGATGCTTTTTCATAAAATAGGATATTTGAATGTTCTTTACTATGAAGCAGACTTTTTATATGGATTCAGTTCAGTATATACTTGTAAATGAAAAAATTGCATCAAGTAATTGGGAAAAGTGTTATTCACCAAAGGCTATTTGCATTCCTAACCATGTAGTAGTTCAGGAACCAGCTCAACTTGGTTAAGAATTGCCAGGTATTCCTTGTTTGCTCTTGTTTTACTTCAGACATAATAAGGAATTGGCGTATTTTGTCTTCCTTATATAATAGGTGAGGAGAAAAAAGCATGAGTTTGTCGCTCATTACAGTTTCTGTTTTTCATGAATCGGGCCTTCCTTTCAGCTGTTCTAAAAAAACCACATTACATTTGCTTTTCCTTACACAGTGGTTTATAACCTAGGATAAAAAAGAATTGTTTATCGAATGAATATTTTATTTTTTAAATGCAAGGTATGCTGGGGACATTTTTTCTTTAATGTTGCTTCAGGATAAAAAAGTGGTTTCTGTAGGAGATTGACCAGGTTGAGCCCTAGGGTGGAATCAAACACGTCATCAGTTTGGAGTTGCTTTGCTTCCACAAGAGACCTAAATCCAGTCCTTCTTGAATTCCGTTGGTTCTTTTCTAGAGCCAATTTGCCTTGACTGTTAGTAGATCAGATTCTTGTGTATGGGTAGCATATAATAAACTTGAAGTACTTTGAATAAACTCAAGATCAGAAAGTATCAAGATCTGAAAATCAAAGTTGAAAGATTATAGTATAAACTGACTATGGTTATTGGCATTCTGGATACCTTACCAAAGAATCTTGGATGGCGTTTAGAAAATACGCACCATGACAAAATTTCCATCGGTCAATTAAAACTGTAGTGCTTGAAACCACATGTCTAGTACATCAATACATTATGATATCTTAAGTTCTTGGGAAGAATTTGATGCATATGAAGGCCAATACCAGCCAAAGAACAGACAGCTGCGACTTCATATTATTGTGTAGATCATCATCATCATCATCATCATCATCATCATCATCATCATCATCATCATCATCATCATCATCATCATCATCATCTACCCAGCTCCAGCTACTTTTTGTTGATGTGCCACAGTTATTAGCCATAGTTACACAAACAACTAATATTTTAGACATTTTCTTATCTGCATTGTTACACTAAAAAAATAGTATTCTGTTCCTTAAACAATATGTTTCTGGCTATCTTGTGCCATAAATTTGGCATAAGGACACAGGGTTTGAGTGACTGAGCAGGCGAGATATTTGGAGCAGAAATTATTACCGTATTTTTCGGAGAATAAGATGCATCTTTTTCCTCCCTAAAAGAGGCTGAAAATTTGGGTGCGTCTTATACTCCGAATGTAGCTTTTCCGAAGCTTTTTTTCCCCAACCCTAAGGAGGTGCTAACGATCTTCCCGGCTTCCTACTCCATCTTTCCAGGCTTGTTTTCATTCCCTCCTCTGAAAAAGGTCTTTTCAGCCCTAATGAGGTGCTAACGATCTTACTGGCTTGCAGCATTTTTAAATTCCTACTCCCTCCGAAGTAGTTTTTTCCTGCCCTAAGTCTTTGCAGGCTTGTTTTCATTCCTATTCCTCTGAAAAAGGTCTTTTCAGCCCTAACGAGGTGCTAACTATCTTACTGGCTTGCAGCATTTTTTAATTCCTACTCCCTTGAAGTAGTTTTTTACCAGCCCTAAGTCTTTGCAGGCTTGTTTTCATTCCTACTCCCTCTGAAAAAGTTTTTTTCAGCCCTAACCAGGGGATAAAATAATGTGCTGAAGCTGACCAGACTAAGGACGCTAGCCAGATGAATACCTGGTAGGTAGATTTTCCCCCCTATTTTCCTCCCCCAAAACTAAGGTGCGTCTTATACTCCGAAAAATACGGTACTTTTGAACAAGTGTTACTTTTGAAAACATTCTCTTAACCCGCCCTTTCTTGTTTTTACTCTAACAACATAAATCCCAAATTTGCAAGAATGTCTTGAAATTTGTTGACTAATATGTATAACATGCTTGGTGTCCATCATAAACGCATTCTCTGCCGGCGTTTTAAAGCATTTGAACTGTACACGCCTTATACATATTATTGTATTTGATCTGTCAAGAGATTTATTAACACCTGTGAAAGCATTCTTTAATATTTGTTAAATTGAAAAGAAAATAAATCCTGCCCTACCATTTTCAGTGCTTTCGGGAGTGTGCTTTTTCTCAGGTGAACCAAATTTGTAGTTATTTTTTAAAAGAGAAGCACAGCGGCCCCATGGACAGTCAATTCCATTGCAGCTTGCCTATCTCTTCCTGTCTAACCATATCAAGCCTATCCATTTCACAACAGCAGTGAGTGTGCAACCAGTTGCATCACTACTCCACATGGGGCCAGCACTGCCTTAGTATAAAAAAGACATGGAAATATTTTTTTCCTCCTATCTTGAAAAGACTATTTGCAATTTTCTTTTCCGTCTGATTGCTGCAGTCATTTGATCTTAGCTATCATTTTTCCTTTCTGCTGTCAAGTCTTGCAGCTTAAGTTAGAAATTTTATTCTGAAATACGACGCAGAGCGTAGTTGTCTTAAACTCTGAAAGAAAAGAAGAAAGTGTTCATTCCCCCCCATGTTTTAAATGACATCTTGAATGACTATAAAGAGACTGAATTTATTTTTAAAAGAGGTGTTATTTAGAATGTAATTTAAATAAGCATGCTTTATCTACCGTATTTTTCGGAGTATAAGACGCACCGGAATATAAGACGCACCTTAGTTTTTGGGGAGGAAAATAGGGGAAAACAATCTGCCTACCAGGTATTCATCTGGCTAGCATCCTTAGTCTGGTCAGCTTCAGCACATTATTTTATCTCCTGGTTAGGACTTAAAAAAAACCTTCTGAGAGAATAACAATGAAAGAGCCTGCAAGCCAGTAAGAGCTGGGAAGATCGTTAGCACCTGGTTAGGGCTAGAAAACAACTTCTTTGGAGCAAGTAGAGCAATGAAAAAAAAACCTGCAAAGACTTAGGGCTGGAAAAACATTCTTCTGAGAGAGTAACAATGAAAGAGCCTGCAAGGTAAGAGCTGGGAAGATCTGTTAGCACCTAGTTAGGGCTGGAAAAAAAAGCTACATTCGAAGTATAAGACGCACCTGAATTTTCAGCCACTTTTAGGGAGGAAAAAGGTGCGTCTTATACTCCGAAAAATACGGTAATTCGTTGTAGCTTATCTCACTTTTTCTCACTTCCCTTGGTCTGTTACAAAACTCAATGCAATGAAAATTATTAACAAAACTGGAAGTGTATCAGTGTAGTGAAAATAGCAGCAATGTATTCAGTATTCTGGGCAAGAACCTCAGCATCATGCCAAATGCTATTAGTAATGTCCATCTTATCTCCTTCTGTATTGTACTATGTATATAGACGTTCATGGAGAAAATCTATCTACGGTATATGATTATTAAAAGCTGACAATCACTAGATGGCACACAATCAATCGAATATAAATGCTCACTAGATGATAACATTTGGTTTTGCTGTTTATGTGGGATGATAAGCCTTCCTAAACAATGTGACAGAGCTGTCATCTGCGAGGACTTTTTAGTTAGTAATAAACATCATGTGAACTAACATTGCCACTATGCCAGCTTTTTTGAGAAATGGTAGCATTTTCCTAATGTCCCAAAGGAACAACAAAATCCAGTTGCCTTTTGAAAAAAGCACCTTTGGGACAACCATGACCTGGATGACTGAGAATCTCCATAGATATTTTCTTAGTGTTGATTCATATAACCTTTTGTTGTGAAGTGGTACTGTGTTTCCCCAAAAATAAAACCCTGTCTTATATTTTTTTGAACCCTAAAATAAGTGCTTGGCCTTATTTTTGTCGAGGTCTTATTATTTTGGGGCACGTGGAGCAAGACGGGGCTCCTCTTGTCGTCTTACCTGATTTCCAGCTCTGTCTCCCTAATCTTAACCAGAGGAAATGGTATTTTCGGGGGGAGGGTTTGTTTTCAGGGGTGGGCTTATTTTCAGGGGAGGGCTTATTTTCCGGTACTCTTGGCAGGAGTAGTCACATGTGGGTATTAACTTCCATCTGCCTGGAGACTGAGCTTGTATCAATTTGGCTGGCCGCTCCCCTTCGCTCGCCTGGCTGTGGCAGTTTTTTACAACTCAGTCAGCCAAGGAGGCGTTTTCTCAACAGCTCCAAGCATATTGAAGTTTTTTTCCTTCTAGCTAGCTTTAAAAAGTGCAGAGAGAGGCTTTTTTTCTCAGGCAGGATTGTCTTATCCATCCTAGACCACCAGGTCCGGTGAGTAATGAGCCTAACCGCTCTTCTGCAGCGGGGGCTCCAATGGGGATTTTTTCCCCTTCAGACCCTTTCTTTCCGGGGTTTATCCCTTCTGGGAACCCCGATGTCGGAGAAACATGGTAACTATGAGTATTTTACTGAACTTTGTACATAAGATGGTGCATTATTTAAACAAAGTAACAGAGGGGAAAATTCCCTCTGAAAATCCTTAGTAGATGCTTACATCTACTGCTATTCAGAACTGCAGACAGTGAACAGAAATAGTAGTGTGAGTATATTCTTGGGTTTTCAAAGATTGGTGAAGTTCAGACGTTGACAGTCATGCTCTACGACGCATTAATGAACTCACATCAAGAAGCTTTGTTTTTAAAATAATATGAAGTTTCTCGGTTTGCTAGGATTTCTAGCTAGGTCCTATTGCAAGGACTGGATCCAGGGTTTATCTAAGTCAGCGGTTCTCAACCTGGGGGTCGCAACCCCTTTGGGGGTCGAACGACCCTTTCACGGGTTGGGAGACTTCGCCCAGATGCCGCCATTTGGGTTCTTTTACCCTCTGCGCATGTGCAGAACGCTTTGCGCATGCGTAGAGGGTAAAAGAACCCAAATGGTGGCGGCGGGGCAGGGGTTGTAGCGGCGGGCGCGGCGGCGGGGTGGGTTGTGGCGGGGGCGGGGCGCAGCATTAGGAAAGTTGAGAACCACTGATCTAAGTAGTAGAGAAAGGAAGAACACTACAGCCCTAATCCCCTACCCCTCCAGTCCTGCTTTACAAAATTAGCAGTGCTACTATATGTCTTCAGAGAGGAAGAACTTCCCTGTGCTGTGCAGATAACGGTACAGGTAGTCCTCGACTTACACCAGTTTGTTTAGTGACCAAAGTTACAAAGGCACTGAAAAAAGTGACTTATGAACATTTTTCACACTTATGACCATTGCAGCAGCCCCATTGTCATGTGATTGAAATTCAGATGCTTAGCAGCTGGTTCATATTTGTGACGGTTGCAGGAGTCCAGGAGTCATGTGATCCCCTTTTGTGACCTTCTGACAAGCAAAGTCATGGGGAAGCCAGATTCACTTAACAACTGGGTTACTAACTTATCAACTGAAATGACTCACTTAACAACTGTGGCAAGGAAAGTCGTAAAAATGAGGAAAACTCACTTAAGAAATGTCTCACTTAGCAACATCAATTTTGGGCTCAGTTGTGGTCAGAAGTTGAGGACTACCTGTACTTCTTAGAGGCATTGACTCTTAGGAATGTGGTGGGAGCAAATCTATAGAGCAAGAGAGCCAGGAATGGTCTGAAAACTGGCATCTAGAAGGTTTATAGGAACCTGTAGATCACATGAAAATGGTTTGCCAGAAGATCTCTTCACTATTTCGGATGTTTGATAACATTAGAAACTGTTTCAGATGATACAGCCAGAATCCACAAATTGTTTGTGCTCGTATTGTGTTTATTTGGGTAGGTAATATCTGCTGCAGGAATAACATATGTTTTGTGCTATATGGTAGTTTCTATAGCAACTTAAAAATAAAACTCCGGAGAAAATAGCTGGATAGCATGTTTTAATAACTGATTGCCAGCAATAACACATGCATATTTTTTTCTTTTTTTCTTTTTACTTTATTTGAATTATCAGAGACACTCTGGCAACTTTTGTTTCCTGTGTGAAGAAGAGATCTTTTAAAGAAAAGGTATCCAGCTACAGTTTCCCAATAGCTACTTCACTGCTGAAATGTCAGAGGACTACCGTATGAGACGCACCTTTTTCCTCCCTAAAAGTGGCTGAAAATTTGGGTGCGTCTTATACTTCGAATGTAGCTTTTTTTTCCAGCCCTAACTAGGTGCTAACAGATCTTCCCAGCTCTTACCTTGCAGGCTTTTTCATTGTTACTCTCTTCAAAGAATGTTTTTCCAGCCCTAAGTCTTTGCAGAATTTTTTTTCATTGCTCTACTTGCTCCGAATAAGTTTTTTTCTAGCCCTAACCAGGTGCTAACCATCTTCCCAGCTTGCAGGCTCTTTCATTGTTATTCTCTCAGAAGAAGGTTTTTTTAAGTCCTAACCAGGGGATGAAATAATGTGCTGAAGCTGAGCAGACTAAGGACGCTAGCCAGATGAATACCTGGTAGGCAGATTGTTTTCCCCTATTTTCCTCCCAAAAAACTAAGGTGCGTCTTATACTCCGATGCGTCTTATACTCCGAAAAATACGGTAATTGAAAATATCAGGAAGCTTTAAGAATACTTGCATCATTGACAAATTAGTATAAACTGATTTTTCTTGAAGTCATGTTGGTTTCTTAAAAAACATACAGATGAGTTTTATATTGTTGGAAGTACAGGGGGCGGGGAAGTCATATTTAAAAATGATCTTGAAGTTCCTTTTCAAAGTCACATTTTCACTACATGGCCTGACTTGGGTTACTGACAGGGACCTCGTCACTCTGAAAATAATGAATTAACTTGGACATAAAATAACTGTGAAGATAGGGAGCTAGATAGATAGACAGGTAGACATAGCAATCTGTTTTTGAAAGAAGAGGCACTATAACAGCTCAATTGAGCAAACCAAATTGTAAATTATGCTATTATGCTTATTGTGTTTTCTGAGACACAGAAAACTACTTTCCTACCTATATCTGAAAAACTTTTGCGTTGCTAGGAAGAAGATGTGGTCTCTTTGCCCTTGCAAGATGTGGCATAAAACTGGAATATTTCATATACAGTTTAATGGAAATCCAGTAACTGAAAGATCAATTATGGAATAATTTGTGATACAGCTTCCAATTTGAAGCACTGATGATGTTACCTAGTTTGGGTAATGAAACATCTGCAAGAAAACAACCAAGCTCAGAGAGCACCAAGGACCCCCTACTTCCAATTTATTTTCTCCAGAGTAATCTGTATGAATAGTAAAGAACTATTACTCAGTAAAGTAAGAGTTACTATAAAGAAATTTTCTTTCTTAAAGAGTTAATTTGCTTATTTTCTGTAGGTGGAAGAAGTGATCCAAGAGTTGCAATTCAGTAACTAGGACTCTAATAGTATATATCACAATGTTGTTTACCATGGTTTAGTGAATACATCCAGATTGGCAAGCTTCATAAGTAATGCTAAGCCATAAACCATTGCTTAGAACCAGGGGTGGGATTCAGCCAGTTCTGACCGGTTCAGGAGAACCGGATATTAATTTTAATCTGGTTCGCCGAACCAGTTGTTCCAAGGACTGGCTGACCCAGGCCACCCTGCCCCATCCTCCCAGGAGTCTCCACGCGGCCTGTTTTGGATGCCAGGTAAGTGCAGGGCCTGCACGGAGACTCTGGGAGGGCGAAAAACGGGCCTACCGGAAGTCCAGAAAGGGGGCCATTTCTGGTCTCCGGAGGGCCTCCGGAGCCCAGGGGAGGCAGTTTTCGCCCTCCTGAAGGCTCGAGGAAAGCCTCTGGCGCCTGGGGAGGGCGAAAACTGGGCCTACCGGGAAGTCTGGAAATTGGCCCATTTCCGGCCTCCAGAGGGCCTCTGGAACCCGGGGGAGGCCATTTTCGCCCTCCTGGAGGCTCCAGGAAAGTCTCCGGAGCTTGGGGAGGGCAAAAAATGGGCCTACAGGAAGTCCAGAAACGGGCCCATTTCTGGCCTCCGGAGTCTGGGGGAGGCCATTTTCGCCCTCCTGGAGGCTCAAGGAAAGCCTCTGGAGCCTGGGGAGGGTGAAAACGCCCCCCCGCTGTTGTGTAGGAGGCTGAGTAGGCCACGCCCCCATGGCCACACCCACCCAGCAACCGGGCAGCGAACCGGTTGCTAAATTTTTTCAATCCCACCACTGCTTAGAACCAGAAGATCTGAGTTTTAACAGCAAAGTAAACTAGATATTGCCAAACCTTCTCAGTTCATGGCACCCTTAATGTCTCATTATTTTTTTCATGGTACACCATAGTTTCTAAACTGTCCACCATGGTGCTCTGGAGTTTTGCAGCATATACAAAAGGAATTACAGGCTTAATATAAACACCAAACTCATAGGGGCATTGTGGGATATTTTAACTTTTTGAAGGAAACTCAGCAATTCTAGGCTAGCAATTTGCACAGTAACTGACAGATGTTGAATATTGCTGTTTCCCTATTTTTTAAAAAAATCATACAATATTCCTGTGAGCTTGCTGTAGTACCCCAGGGCCTTGTGGTGCACAGTTTGGAACCACATAAATAATAAAGTGACAAAAACTCCATTATGGCTAAGTATGAAATGTACATCCAGTGTATAATTTCGAAGCACAAGTTTTCCTGGCATATTAAGTTCATGGCAAAGTAGAGTCAAAGGATTTTTAAAGGAAAGAATGAAAATATATTCTGAAAATCTTTTGCCAGCCAGTATAATGGGCTATATATTGATTTATGAACCACTGGACTCTCTTTCTTTCTCTATAATTACATTTTGCAGCTGATTTCTATATTTGCCTAGGCTGAAAACTCTCTTTTCCACTTCATTAGTCAGGAAAAGCTCCAGGTCCAGACAAGATAACTCCTTCTTGCTTAAAAGCTTGTGCTGACCAACTGGCCCCCATCTTCATCCGCATCTTTAAACTAGAGATGTGCTATGTTCTTTCTTGCTTCAAACACTCTACTATCATCCCAATGCCGAAGAAACCCTCCATCAAGGAACTGAATGACTTCAGACCAGTTGCTCTAACATCTGTAGTTATGAAAACTTTTGAAAGGCTAGTGATGTCCTACCTGAAAACCATTACGGATCCGCTGTTAGATCCCCTGCAATTTGTATACCGAGCAAATAGATCGACAGATGCTGCTGACACTGCACTACATCCTACAACATCTTGAATCTCCAAAGACCTATGCAAGGGTCCTCTTTGTAGACTTCAGCTCAGCATTCAATACCATCATTCCAAATATTCTTCTAACTAAACTAAATCAGGTAGCTGTACCTGACCACACTTGTAAATGGATCATAAGCTTCCTAACAGACAGGAAGCAGCAGGTGAAGCCAGGCAAAATCACATCAAATACCAGTACAATTAGCACAGGAGCCCCCCAAGGCTGTATGCTCTCTCCACTTCTCTCTATACACCAATGACTGCATCTCAAAAGATCCCTCTGTTAAAGTACTGAAGTTTGCAGATGATACAACAGTGATTGGTCTCATTTGAGACGACAACGGATCTGCATACAGACAGGAGGTTGAACAATTAGCCTTGTGGTGCATCCGGAACAATCTTGAACTAAACACACTAAAAACCGTAGAAATGGTGGTAGATTTTAGGAGAAACCCTCCTATACTACCACCTCTTACAATACTAGATAACACCGTATCAACAGTAGAGTCCTTCCAAGTTTCTAGGTTCTATCATATCTCAAGACTTAAAATGGACACCTAACATCAAAAACATCATTAAAAAAGCACAACAAAGAATGTTCTTTCTGCACCAACTCAGGAAGCTCAAACTGCCCAAGGAGCTGCTGATTCAGTTCTACAGAGGAATTATTGAGTCTGTCATCTGCACCTCTATAACTGTCTGGTTCGGTTCTGCAACCCAATAAGACAGACACAGACTTCAACGGATAATTAGAACTGCAGAAAACAATTGCTACCAACCTGCCTTCCATTGAGGATCTGTATACTGCACAAGTCAAAAAGAGGACTGTGAAAATATCTACAGACCCCTCACATCCTGGACATAAATTGTTTCAACTTCTACCCTCAAAACAACACTATAGGGCACTGCACACCAGAACAGCTAGACACAAGGACAGTTTTTCACAGAATGCCATCACTCTGCTAAACAACTAATTCCCACAACACTGTCAAATTATTACTAAGACTCTATTACTATTAGTCTTCTCATCCTTCCTATTACTATCTTCTCCCACTTAAGACTATAACCATGTTGCTTGTATCTTTAGAATTTATATCGTTTTATTTGTTTCCTAGTATAATTTAATTGCTTATTAGTAACCTATAACTATCACTAAGAGTTGTATCTTATGATTCTTGATGAATGTATTTTTTTTCTTTTTATGTAAACTGAGAGCATATGCACTAAAGACAAATTCCTTGTGTGTCCAATCACACTTGGCCAATAAAGAATTCTATTCTATTCTATTCTATTCTATTCTATTCTATTCTATTCTATTCTATTCTATTCTATTCTATTCTATTCTATTCTCCAGGATGGATATGATTGTCCTGACCAGGAAATGAGAGATTTTGAGATATGTGAACTGGGAAGGCTGGTTTTAAGAACATCTCTGACTAAATATGTCAAAATCAGTCCTTAACAAGATTTAATAATGGTATATTTGCCCCCTCTAAAGTAGAACATATTAAAAAGGAGATGTAGATTACTTTCTGGTAATTTTATAAACCCTATTAAAAATATCTGTTCATGAATGAAGCGATCCATGGCGTTAACTAAGAGATCACCATGAGCTGCTCAATATTATCTCTCAGGTAATCTCTCTATAACCTTCAGAAAACAATATTTCATTATTTCTTTCTGCCGAAAATGTAATACCTTTCTTAGTGTCTGACCTTTGCAGCTGTCAAACAGTTCTTGTCCATTTCTCAGGGTCACTGATGACATGTAATGAAGGTCTTGTCAATGAGTAATGACAACAAAACTGTCTCTTACTGATAATATGGCAGATTTGCTTTCATTACTTGGACATACTGTACATATAGTACTTTAATATTGTTAGACTATGGCTATGTGCATTTACATTTGTGCTCGTGTGCATTTACATTTGTGCCTATGTGCATGTGTTTGTGGCTTTCAATATTTATCTCACTGTGTTCTTTCAAGAAACTGAATAAGCTGTTGGATAGGAATTATTTTGTTACACAAAATAAGACATTTCTCCAATAAACGGTTTGCTTCTTAAATTTACCTTTGTTAACCATTATGCCGCTGGGAGGGGGAACTGAATTTTCCCCTTTGTTTTCCCTTCATTGTTTGCAGAGCTTAAGTTATATATGCAAAGGAATAATCATGTTTAATGGAAAATAGATTCTCTTGTAAGGTATCGAATTCTAGTGGGCAAGTGATTTTAGTTTTATTTATTTATGTATTAAGAATATTTGCCTATTACTCTGGTTCCAAACCAAATATTTGGTTCCCTTAACATTATTACTATGAGCTATTGATTCAGGAGCCTCAGGACATAGATATAGGTAGTCCTCGACTTACGACCAAATGCTTAGCAACTCTTGTGACGGACCACTGAAGAGCTACTTAAGACCTAGCTTGGAAGTTACAGCCACTGCAACGCCCCTGTGGTCATGTGAACAAAATTACCAGGATACCTGGTAATCTGACTATCCTTATGAGTGACCGCAGGGACACTGCAGTGTCCCCTGCCTATCTTCTCCCATCCTGCCCCACTGGATCCCTGCAGGCTTTCCCACCCCCATTGGATCCCTATAGGCCTTGGGCCTGCTTCTAATCCCCCTGGGTTCTACCCCCTATTCCTTACTCCCCCTCACTGATAAGCCACTTATGTTTTACTGTAGATCTCCTTCTGGAAGCAGTTACTGCATTGTGCATCCTTCTTACACAGTGGGGGCCATGTGGCTCCATGCCAGGGGTGGGTTCCACTTACCTTCGCCACTGGTTCGCATTGCGATGTTTTGCGTGCGTGCGCGTCCCCTTGTGCGATTTGGCTTCTGCGCATGCTCAGAAGCAGGAATAAGCCCGAAACACAGCTGAGGAGCTCATCAGCTGTGCTTCGGGCGAAGAAATAAAGGTCAGAATTCACCCGCGGGCGGGCCCTTTTTCAAGCCGCGGAAGGGGGAAAATTCGCACAACCCCCCCCAAAAAAGATGGTGGTGCGCATGGAACGGCACCGACAGTGACGTCACCAGCGGGTTGCTACCGGTTCGGGTGATCCGGTCCGAACCGGGAGGAACCCACCCCTGCTCCATGCCAGAAGTGGGCACCAATTTGGGAGTGGCTGCAATGAATTGTGGCTGCTGTGAAATGTCCTCTGCTTCTGGGACAGAGCCATGAAGCCTGCAGAGACGCTGAGGGACACAGCAGCCTGGTGTTCTTCCTGAATGTGAATTTTACTGCACTAGAGAGGCATCATCTGAGAGGCATCCCGTGCTCTACTTAACAATCCGTAAGGTTGCTTAACCACCACATCGGGGAGAGGAGGGGTGGGGGTTAAGTGAGATGATCGTGTTGGTGTCTTGCTTAATGACCTTGCAGGCTCCATTATGGTCCTAAGTCAATGACTACCTATTCATGCGTGCAATATGTCATGTAAGTTGCTTTAAGCTCTACATTTAGTAGACATTTGCTTGTACTCCTTTAGTTATGCTTGTGAGTGATAGGATATACAGGTTCTAATGACCATGTTTGCCCTTTAAAACTAATGGCCATATTTAGGAGTTCTGTGGGTCTCATGTCAATTGTATTTATTAATAAATTCTTTGAGAGGGAAGAATACAAAGGGATTTTTCTGTGTAATACACATCCATCGAAAGAAATAAGAGAATAAGTAGATGGGCATGAAATGTTTTTGACATGTTGACATTTTTATTGTATTCAGAATGTCACTCGTCTTGATTCTCTTTAGGGACAACTTGCTGGTTTTATCTGGTATAGGATTATGCCTTTACCTAATCCTGGCAGAAGAAGGCTCTGATTACTGGTAGGACAAAGGCTAAGTTAAAAACCATAACCTCAATCTGACAGGAGGAAAGTTCAAAAGTAATGCCATCATCAGCTGCCCCCTGCCCAGCCCTACCTGTTGCTGCCATGTTCACCACACTTAGTATCAGCATTCTATCACCAGGCTTCTTTTGTGGCACCTACTTTTACACTGGTGTAGCTGAGCCTCCATTTGTGCATCATCCAGGGTCTCCATTCACATCCCACTGAGGGTCTCCCTTTGTGTCTGGGGTGGTTCTTTCATGCATGGGGCTTCTTTTGCAAAATATTGGTGTTTAGATTGGTGTAGGTTCTGAAACTCAGGAGGGCAAGTCCTTGACAAGGCAACATTTCTCATGATGCTCAACTAGGTTTCAGTAATACATGCTAGTTCTGTCCTTTCATCTGCCACTAGGCTGTAAATAAGTGTGGTCTTATTCTGGTCCAGAATAAGACTTGAATACTTTGGAGTCCAAGGTATTCAACAATCCAAACAATTGGGCTGAAGAGTAGCATGGCTGATTCGGGAGTGCTGATCTGTGGGTTACCTTTATATACTTATAATACCATAGACAGTGTTCCCTGCCATATCACTGTCTCTACATCACAGTTGTGGTATGGATTCCCATCTCTATACTTCAGCACCTTAGTCTAATGCTCCTCCTCCAACTTCCTATATAGCAGCGGTTCGCAACCTGGGGGTCGCGACCCCTTTGGGGGTCGAACGACCCTTTCACAGGGGTCGGCAGACTTCGCCCGGATGCCGCCATTTGGGTTCTATTACCCTCTGCGCATGTGCAGAACACTTTGCGCATGCGCAGAGGGTAAAAGAACCCAAATGCAGCGGTGGGTCGTGGTGGTGGGCACGGCAGTGGGGTGGGGCGCGGTGGGGGTGCGGGGACGGGGCGCAGGGCGCGGCATTAGGAAGGTTGAGAACCACTGCTATATAGTAGCCCATCTGAATCAATTCTGAGTTGCAAGGTGACAATTGTTCTGCTGTTTCAGCTAATCCTAGAGCTGCTCAACATCCAAATACATTGACATTCTACTTTTACATGCTTTCCCAATTTATATCTTGTCTGTACCAACCTAGTATCACATTATCTTATCATGTCAATCTTCCTTTAACTCCTTCAGGTGCATCCTAGCCATTGTTGCATCTATTGGGGGGGGGGAAGTGTAGTCTCACTATGTAAGAAGAGCCCTTGCCTGTTGCTCTGAAAACCTAGTCCACATTCTGTTCTCTTCTTTTTTGCCATATCCCTGGTTTGAGCAACAGAGTGGTAAATGCCTGGAACTCACTACCTGACATTGTGGTTTCGTCACCAAACCCCCAAAACTTTACCCTTAGACCAGTGATGGCGAACCTATGGCACGGGTGCCACAGGTGGCACGCAAAGCCATATCTGCCGGCACGCGAGCCGTTACCCTAGCTCAGCTCCAGCGAGCATGTGCGTGCACGCCAGCTGATTTTTGGCTCGTGCGGAGGCTCTGGGATGACGATTTTGGCCTCTGGAGGGCCTCCGGGGTGGCAGGGGGGAGCATTTTCGCCCTCCCCAAGTTCCAAGAAAGCCCCTGGAGCCTGGGGAGGGCAAAAAACGGGCTTACTGGGCCCACTGGAAGTCGGGAAATGGGGGAGTGGGGAGGTTACGCACTCATGCACAGGGGGGTGGGGCAAGTGGGGGGCTTTGAATTATGGGTGTGGGCACGCACGAGCGTGCGATAGCGCGTGTGCGCACTATTTTGGCACCCGAGGAAAAAAAGGTTCGCCATCACTGCCTTAGACTGTCCACTGTTGACCTCACCCAATTCCTAAGAGGTCTGTAAGGGGCGTGCATAAGTGCACCAGCGTGCCTACCGTCCCTGTCCTAATGTTCCCTCTTATCAGTACCCATCTTATGTATATAAACAATGTTATATCTATGTATATTACCAACACGTACTTGACAAAAATAAATAAATAAAATAAATAAAAATACTAAGTTGACTGTTACTGCAGTTAATTTGGAGCTGTGGTAGGCTCTGGAATGCATTCTGATTGTGAAACTATAATGGAAAAGCCTAATGATTCTGAATTGCTGTGGAAATTTCCAGTTTGTACAATGTCATGAGCTATTCCTGTAGAGAAATATATTTGCTTTTGGGAAAGGCACTACAAGAACAAATTTGCTTATGATGCTATGTTCCCTCTCTTCTCCTTTCTTCACATGTACTGTCTGCCTGACACCCTGAAGATGATGCTGGGGGAGAACATTCATTTCAGTGTGATTCAGGGTTTATTTTCCACTTAGTGTTTCGTGTGACAAGTTGTTGGCACATCCAGTAGGTGGTGTTTAGTTTGTATAGAATTAAATTTCTAAATTGGGGTGCTGCTTACAAGTTACGGAGAACAGTTGTTTATATGCTTTCTGCAGACTTGTTTTGAAACTAAAAATAGGAAAAACAGCCTTATGTTTAGTGTTTAAGAAAATGGAAAACCAGCTTTGATAATCAAGTAATATGATTAACAACACATTGCATATAATTAATACCAAACTTATGCATGTCTTCTCGGAAATGCTACTGCGTTCATTGGGGCTTACTCCCAGGTAAGTTTACATAAAAGGCTACTGCAGTGCTTGCCAGTTGCCAAGTATCTGGAATATTCTAAGTAAATTCCAGTTTCTTGAATATTCAGATTCTAATCCCAGACACTTCAACAGTTGTCAGTTATCATAGCAAAATATTTTTCAAAGGTTAACCTTTCTGTGGGAGTGGAAGGCCACCCATGCCAATCTTAAAACCACTAAAATGAGCATTTTCTCTTAATTTTCCTTCTGTTGCAGGAATTCTGTATATTGGACTTTTCAGTGCTTGGTGAACAACTTGGCAGATCTTTTATTTGAGTCCTTTTCAGAATCTGATATATTGAGATCATTGCCCTAAAGTACTATGTTTTTTTAAAAAAAATCCATGGAAGAATTTGGTATAAACAAAGAATAAAACACAATGGATAAAATATTAGTGGGACCTGAAAATAAATTTATAACTAAAATGTATAATCACTTACTAAATTTGGAAAATTTTGAAGAAACAGTTAAAGAAAATATGATCGCATGGATGAAAAACTTTGGCTACAATATCCAATTAGATGATTGGGAAAAATTATGGAAGATAAAGTATAAATTAACCCTCTCAACATCATATAAAGGAAATTTACACAAAATGTTCTATCGCTGGCATCTAGCTCCAGCTAGAATCGCCAAAATATTTGCTAATATGAACCCAAGATGCTGGAAGTGTAAACAAGTACACGGCACATATTACCACATGTGGTGGTCGTGTCCGATAGCAAGAGAATACTGGAGCATGATTAGGACATGGTTACAAGAGATAACAAATACTGTAATGGAATTTAAACCCGAAACATTTTTATTGGGTATTATTAGAGGGCAACAGACGAAAGAGAATCAATATTTGATAATACATGTCCTGACCGCTGCCAGAATAATTTACGCCCAAACATGGAAAGATGAAAAACCCCCAACGGAGAATATGATATTAAAAAAAATAATGGATTGTGCAGAAATGTCAAAACTAACACTAGAATTACAAAATCGAGATGACAAAGAATTTTACACAGTGTGGGATAAATTTTACAATTGGTTAGAAATTAGAAAGAATAAGAAAATGTCCGAATGATTGTAAATATTATATATAGAATCATATAGAAAAATATGCATGTAGATAAACCGATGTCTCAGGAATGAAGAACGCAAATATATATGTATGTTTTGTATTTAATGTTTTAATGATTCAATAAAAACAACTTTAAAAAAATCCATGGTTTTCTGCTGTGAAACTTGTTTCACAGGAGACCAATTGATGATGTAAACAATGTGGAACAACATGAAACTGAGTACATGTGATAGAATGTTTAAAAGAACCTGGCAACACAGAGGAAGAAGCCCAATTATTACAATAAAGATTCCTTAATCCAGGCAAGGGGATAAATGTGAAAAAGAGACTCTGAGTAATGCCATCAGAATTATGATAGATGTAAATTGATTTGGCAATTATGTTGGCAGACTTTCCAGACCCCACTAGCAATAAAGATCTTTCCAGAAATCCAGGTGGTTCTTGTTTCTTGAGTTTGCCTGTCTCAGAGAGCATTTTCTGGTGCTTTCTTTAGCATTTAGGATGGCATCTATCGGACTAGTTGTACCTTTTCCTTTTTTATTAATGGGTTTGAAAGCAAACTGGGTGCACAACTGTTTGTTTAAAGAATTTGTCTTGGGGCCCATAACAATGTTCTTGAAAATAATGATGGTGCTGCAACCACACTTTGTTTTAGAGCAGAGGTTTTCAAACTTGGCAACTTTAAGACTTGTGGACTTCAACTCCCAGAATTCTCCAGCCAGTATAGCTGGCTGGAGAATTCTGGGAGTTGAAGTCCACAAGTCTTAAAGTTGCCAAGTTTGGGGACCCTTGTTTTAGAGCATGCTCGTGCTACAAAGCAATTTTAAAAATGTTATGTTCTAAAAATTATGACAATATATCAGGAGGAGCAAGGAGATGAGTGAACCGAGGTGGCGCAGCGGTTAGAAGCAGGTACTGCAGGCCACTTTAGCTGACACTGATCCACAGGTCAGCGGTTCAAATCTCACATGCTCAAGGTTGACTCAGCCTTCCATCCTTCCGAGGTAGGTAAAATGAGGACCCAGATTGTTGGGGGCAATGTAAAAAAAATACATTGCTTACTGGTGTAAACCGCTTAGAGAGTGCTTGCACTGTGAGGCGGTATATAAATCTCACAAATAAATAAATAAATAAACCCCAAGGGAGATGTTTGTAGTCAAATTTATAGTTTTCCTATCATAATATTTTAGCTTACCCGGTCTTGCATAGTGTATGGTAAAATGAGATAACCCTACACTTGTTGCCTGAGAGTCTTAGAAAAGCTAGAGTATGATGCACTTACAGACGTATCTCAGTACTCATTGTTAACTGGTTCTCGGAGGTGGAATGAGTATCAAAAACAATGAGTACCAAACAGATTTTTCCGTAAGGAACAATGTAGTGAGTTACAAGACACCAACAAGTTCTAGCTTATGCGCTGAGTACCGGGACAAAATTTTTGCGTCAAAATGTGTTGAGTACCAAATTTGATGAGTTTCAAAGCAATTGAATACCAAGATACCACTGTATTTCTTCTTCCATATTTACATCAAAGTTTAAACTGCCAAAATGAAGCCACCTTCTTGGCTTTGTCGTTGGCCAAAAATAAGGCATTATCGGTATTTCTGGTAGTAGCCAACATACCAGCTGATGGGCCGGGATCTGCGTCTCTCCATATTCACAGAGCGTGTTGTTATCTGTAAAGAGCCTCCACTTCAGCATATTGGTTTTACACTTAGGCACTCTAACTCTCAACCTACGGTATTCGGGTTCCTCCAAGTAATATAAGGGAGGTCAGATCCTTTAGCCAGATCCTCCTTTAATATTATTCCTTGCTCGATGGTCTCCATATTTTAATTCAATTTTGTTTTTGTGTATCCCCAAGAATGTTTGTTC
The DNA here is from genome assembly GCA_023053685.1 of Diadophis punctatus similis. Taxonomy (NCBI): domain Eukaryota; kingdom Metazoa; phylum Chordata; class Lepidosauria; order Squamata; family Dipsadidae; genus Diadophis; species Diadophis punctatus. Next base: position 133,116,601 of record JALIGW010000003.1, read on the forward strand.
TTGCCATAAAGCTGTTCTTAGCTCTGAAAAAGATGCACTTACAATTAATTTATAGTGTTATTGAAAACCACCCCTGCTTTCTCTGTTGCCATCAAAGACCAAATGATGTCAGTAGCTGTAGCACATGTTCTGATGGAACCTAGCCATGTGGATAATACTGCATACCATCTCTATCCTAGCCTTACCCCAAATGGAAATCTGTCTTAGATCATTCTGTTTTGCTACTAGAGGCTCTGAGCAGACCCTTCTTCCAGGTGTGACTATGTATAAACCTTCAGCAAATTATCCTGGTGAAGGTTGAATACGCCATGTTTGAATCATGAATGTTTGTTGTAAGCAGATGGAATATTAAAACAAAAAGGGAAAAGGGAAAAAGAGAACAATTTTAGTTTTCCTTTCTTTTCACTGTTATCAGCCTACTCATAATTGGTGTTATATATATATATATATATATATATATATATATATGTGTGTGTGTGTGTGTGTGTGTGTGTGTGTGTGTGTGTGTGTGTGTGTGTGTGTGTGTGTTGTATGCTAAAGTTCTTTACAAGAATCTGAACTATTAACAGTCAAAGTAAATTGGCGGTTGATAAGAGTCAGTGGAATTCAAGTTGGGCTGGATTTATGGTAGATCTCATGTGGTCACGAAGGGACTCAAGACTGATGACAGGTTTGACCTCTCCTTTGTTCTTAGCCTGGTCATCTCCTACATGTTGACTGCTATATAGAACATATAGCATAAGAGTCAATCGAATTCAAGGTGGGCTTAGATCTCATGTGGGCATGAAGGAATTTGAGACTTATGACATGTTTGACCCCTACCTTGGGCTTAGCCGGGTCTTCTCCAGCATGTTGACTGCTATATGGACAGATATGTACATAGCTTGTGTTAAAATCAATGCAGAATTTTACAGACATTAAACGTGTGAATGAATATTATTGTTGGTGGTGGTGGTCATATAGTCAGCCAGATGTCTGGACCAGATGAATTTGGCATCTATAAGTCCTTCTGAAAGACTTGGGACAAACAGATGCTGTTGTTTAGTAAATATCATCACAAATGTAAGCTATTCCAAGTAAAGCTGCCTTATGCAATTAACAGATGGTGATTTTATCAAGGCTGATGGTGTTCAAATGGTGCTCCAGATGTTTTGAGATTGCACCCAAGGCACTTGGTATTTGGTTCTGTCTTTGCTTTCTTTTGCCACAGTTGTTCTACTTCTGTTCAAAGGTCTCTTTATTTTGTGATTTTCTCCATTTCTATCTCTTCTATTCCGCTGTCTGCAAATACTGTTACATCCACTACCCAGACTCTTGTCTTTCATATCAGTAGTTAAGTTCGAGGTGTTGTGTGACAATGCTTATCTGTTTGAATTCTAAAGACCTAGAGCACTTTAGCTTCTTCGTTTTCTATTAATTTGTCTATTTTGTGGATCCCACTGGTTCTTTAGCATTATTATTTTGCAGCTCTGAGAATTAAAGAGCAGGTATTTCTTGGCATGGCCCTTGGCAGTAAAATTTATTTATTTATTGTCTTATGTGTAGATTTATTGTGGCATTTCAGTAATTCAATTTCTTCCCATAAGTCTTGTCTAGTAACAGTTGATCAGTTTGCCATGATAGTGATAGGCCAGATTAGAGCTGAAGTGGTGCAGTGGTTAAATGCAGCCACTGCAGGCTGACTGCTAGTTCAGCAGTTCAGCTGTTCAAATCTCACTAGGCTCAAGGTTGACTCAGCCTTCCATCCTTCCGAGGTCGGTAAAATGAGGACCCAGATTGTTGGGGGCAATATGCTGAACTCTGTAAACCGCTTAGAGGGGGCTGTAAAGCACTATGAAGCGGTATATAAGTAAAGTGCTATATAAGTAAAGTGCTATTGCTATATATAATGAACACAGGGAAAGTGAAAATATAGCAATAGCAATAGCACTTAGACATATACCGCTTCATAGTGCTTTACAGCCCTCTCTAAGCGGTTTACAGAGTTCAGCATATTGCCCCCAACAATCTGGGTCCTCATTTTACCGACCTCAGAAGGATGGAAGGCTGAGTCAACCTTGAGCCGGTGAGATTTGAACAGCTGAACTGCTGCAGTGCAGTCCTGCACTTTAACCACTGCACCACCTCGGCTCTTAAAGCACTTGTATATATATTTAATGCTTTTGCACTTCTCATTGGCTTGATAAGCATTTTAGAATATAAAATTGGTAGGTTGGTGGTATGCAGAGCTTTATTTGGAAGTGTTCCCAAAAGGGGGAAAAAAAGTGGTAGAAACATTACTGTGGGAATGTTAAGGAGCAATTTCACTATTTTGCAGTTAGATGCATGAGGACAAACATTTTATGAGCAGGCAAATCCTCTAATGATTTTCAATTTTTGTGGCATACTCTCTACATACTAAATGTGCCCATTAGCAAAAAAGCTTGCTTACTTCTAGATTAGAAAATCATGCAAATAATTATTCAGTAATTATATTTTTGTAAAATATTAGGTAAAACCATTCTCAGGATTAATGCAATATTGTATATCTGCATGTTGTTTCCCCATCATTCTTTTTACTAGTCCAGCAATAGAATGTTAAACTACTGTCTCATTTTCTAAGCACAGAATTTAAAAAGTGCATAGTTAGATCTAAGAAGCATATAAGTTAATGGCAGAATGTAAAGTCAACCCCAATCTTGATTTTTGTTAACTATCTTTCTTAGGCTGATCTGGCTCATGTGAAGGTGACAAATATTTGAAAAGCCTGGAGCTTTACTATTTTCGGTATTTTAACTAGATATCATACACTCAATGCCACAATTATTTCTATTGTTTGAACATACTCTGTAAGATTTATTGGCTGCCAGGCTTCTAGTAGCATCCAGTGAACATAGCCAGTCTAAAAGCACTCAGATCCTTTGTGATTATCCTTTAAGCTACTGTTTTCTGTAGTCACCTCTCCTCCTCAGTTATGAGATCTAGAATTGGCATGAATAGCAATTAATAAGAAGCTTCAGTTCTAAAGTTGAATGCTAGCAGGGGTATCTGTTGCATTGTGCTTGGCATTGTGTTAAGCTAGAGACGTGAAGTCACAGATGTGAACATGCCACTTACAGCCATTTGTAATAATTGCAGATAATAGATGTAGACTTATGGGGTGATGGAGGGCGTAGTCTACAAAATTAGTAGCATCTTATTTAAACCATTCTTCTATAGCAAAAGTGGTCTTTTCTTTCTTTTCCAGGTAGAGAATAAAGAAGATGTCTTTAGTAGAAATATGCAAGAACAGTTACCTAGGCCTTTTTTTTAAAAGTCCTGTGTAATGAGATAATATCCAGAAGCAACTCAGACAGATGCCTCTCTGGTTCATTGAGGAGACAGTATAGCACAAGGAGAGTTGCAAGATGCTATTATTACAGCCAGACTCAATAAAGGTAGCTTTAGCCTTCTGGTGGAGTTGATTTCCTGGTCTGGTCTATTGGGGCTGTCACTAACATACACAGCATTTGACAGAGTCTTTCTTTAAAAACTTCTTGTGCAAGTGGTGCCTAGTATGTAGTAGCAAATTCATGTTTCCAATCAGATACTGTGCATTTGCCAATTTGGCAGCATATTTAATAGCTTGAGCATTGCACAGTTCTAGAGAGGCTTAATAAACAAATTACTCCTGGGAAAATAAAAACAGACATGTGTATTGCCAACCCACCAGGTGCAGTCTTCAGACCTCTCCCAAATGTTATATAGCCCTGTGGAAGGACAGACTATCTGAGCAGGTTAAAGGGCCATGTACTTCCTCCTCCTTTCTCTTCTTGGCCCTCCCTCATTGTCAGAACGACCCAGCTGCCAATCACCTCCCAACTGCCAATCAAGCAGCATTGCTGGGCAGGCAGGGGAGAATGAGAAAAGACAAGATGGCTGCCCAGCAGCTCTGCTGCCACAAGCCTCTCGACAAAGAGAGAGAATAAATAGAGCCGAAGCCCAGGAGTCAAAGAGGCAAACTAAAAGGTAGACTGCCTTGATGAGAAGAGGTTGCCAGAAAAGAAGAAGCAGCTGAGAAAACTGGGAGAGGGGGGGTATGACTGGTATGACGAACTAGTTTTATACCAATTAACTAGCAGTACTTGGTTTGCTGGCTCTTTCGGGTTCCTCCACTGGTCTCATTTTGCGTCGTGATGCCTCGCGTCCGATCAGGTCCAGCACCGGCTTCCACTCTTCGCATAATGCCTGTAGGTTTTTCCCCAGCGAAGTGGTACTCTTTTATCTACTCACAATATTACATGATTTTGAACTGTTTGGAGCTAAGGATCAAGTGATGAGAGCTTACTTCATCTCTCAGAGCTGGGCTCGAACAGCCAGAGTACAGAACGTTTTTGGCTGTCACTTCCAGTGTCGTTAAGCTTCTGTGCCACTGCATCCGTATCCTCCACTAGAAGTGGAATATACAAATCCCTCTTATTAAGCTTCAGTCAGAATTAAAATGTGTCTACTGTCTTTGTGCAATGCATAAACTTCCAGGCTCTCACTTACAATTAAAAGTTGAAAGAGATCTCATTTAATCATTGATCATAGTTTATAGCCCAGCTTCTTAACACTAATAATTCTGCCAAACCCTTGTTGGTTCACAGGGACTTTCAGGTGCCATTGAATACATCTAATAAATATACCCAGGACATTGCATTGACTAGCAGTGTGTCCAATCTGTTTCTACAGTCTAATTACCCATTTCCTTCGCCAACCTTTCTTTGGTCTGAACTAACAGAAACTAATAAATTGATTCAGCTGTTGTCCTCTTCTCCATCCCTGGGGAAGACTTCAAGCTTGTAAGGGCTAGTCAACTTCTGTCAATGAAGGGGAAAAAAAACAATTCCTCTTTACACACCCCACGAGTCTTTAAATGGCTCAGCAATCATGGCTTTTTCTTTCTTCCTTACTCCTCCAAACTATAGCCTAGTTTTAATATACCGTATTTTTTGGAGTATAAGACGCACCTTTTTACCCCCAAAAAGAGGGCAAAAACTTGGGTGCGTCTTATACACCGAATGTAGCCCCAGCCACCCCCACCCTTAGGTCTCTGTCTTCCAGCAATTTATCTGTTTGCAGCAGGAAGAGCCTGTTAAGACAAGCAAGTCCTTAGCAGCTTCCTGATCCCCAGCTGATTTGCCACATGTTAAAATGAAACTGAAACTGAAACTGCAAAGAGGCAAATAGCTGGGAGAGACACACAGATTTTTATTTTCTGCTGAACTAGATGAAAGGGGGTAAGTGAATAACTATAAATGTCTGTAGAATGTTCAAATTATTACACTTATTTTTTAAAGACTGCTTTATTATTGTTCTAGAGTAGACAACTTAACAAAATAAAGAAGCTTTTTAAAATAAATGCTTAGGGAGGAGTTAGTGTGACTACATTTAAGAAAACTTTCTTGTACATTTCTCCAATTGTTTGCTATTTCTATGGGTCAGGCACACATGCACAGAAATACACAGCAAACAGTGTATATCATCTGTGCTGTTTGCTGTTTGCTGTTTGACAAATTGCTTGGAGGCAGAGGCCTTTTTTCCTTGTTTTCCTCCCCCAAAACTAAGGTGCGTCTTATACTCCAAAAAATGCGGTAATTTATTTTAGAATAAACACAACTTTTCTCTATATGACAATGAGGAATTTAGTGAATTCAATGAAGAATCTCAGGCATGTCTGTTGTAAAGTGTGATGGGGTTGACTTCCTGCATCTTCTAACAAAGACATGGACAGGTAGTCTTTGCTTGTTCAGTGACTGGAGTTACTATGGTGCTGAAAAATAACTTTACAATTTATAACCATTTATGACCTTCGCAGCATTCCTTAGTTATGTGATCACAATTGCAGTCAGTATACATTATCCCATGCCTGACCTGTTTTTTCTCCCCCCTCTTCACCAAGCAAACAGATTGGAGAGGAAGGGATTACAAGAGAGTAAGCTGTTTGCTCTTCTGCTACAATGAAAACAATGGAATCATGCCAGCAGTGGGAAACAGTCAGGCAAAGGATAGATTGTCTACAGCCGTGGTGGCGAACCTATGGCACACGTGCCACAGGTGGCACGTGGAGCCATAGCGGAGGGCACGCGAGCGTTGCCCACCGGCAAACCGGAAGTGCGGAAAAACGCACTTCCGGTTTGCCAGTGAGCTGTTTTTTGCACTCCGGAGGGTTCAGGGAAGCTCCCTGAAGCCCCGGAATGCAAAAAACGACGAAACGGACAAACCGGAAGTGCATTTTTCCGAACTTCCGGTTTGCCCGTTTCATCGTTTTTTACCGTCCCAGGCTCCGGTAAGGCCTTTGCGCGGGGGTGGGGAGGTGTGCGCATGCGCAGGGGGCAGCATGGGGTGGTGTTGTGCGCATGTGTGGGGGGGAGGGAATGTGTGTGGGTTATGTGAGCGCGCGCTAGCGCGCGCCCCCCCCTTTTTGGCACGCGAACCTAAAAAGGTTCGCCATCACTGGTCTACAGAAATCCCTTATTTTCTCCCCCATTCAGAACAGAGAGATTTGGAGAGAAAGGGATTTCAAGAAAATAAATTGTTTGCACAGTATACCTGCAACCCCCAAGCACAGGTTGCTGACCCAATTGCATGTGATTTCCCTTCACTTAGTGACTGCTTTGCTTAATGACAGAGTTGCCAGTCCCAATTCTGGGTGGTTACTGCCTACAAAATTGTTGAGGGCAATATCTACATTGCAAAATTTCTGGGTTTTTTCTATTTTGATACTGTACACGTTCTTAGTGTTTTGCATATATTTTCCCAGTAGTCTTTCCTAGCTTTATGCCCTTTTATATGATTTCTAGAATTATAGAAGTAAGGGGTGGCTTAGAATCCAGACAGGATGCTGTCTATCCAGACAGGATGCTGTCTACAGTTAACCACTAAGTTGTGCCTGAAGTGAGAATTGGAGAAGAAATTTTCTGGCTGTTCACATGTACGGTATATATTCAGAATTGAATTTTTATTTAACTGAACTCCAAAAAAGAATTCTAGATGAGATGATGGTGATGATGATGATAATGGTAATTTTATAAAATGAGTACAAAATCTGGTACTCTATGTTGTTTTGAATTCATCTTCACAATTTTCTGCCCTTGGCCAAGCTAGTTAGAGTTGATGGAAATTGAAATTGAAAACATCTGGGTGGCTTCAGGAATGCTTATCCTTTTTATAGATATTTTATGGCACAGTACTACTTAGCTATGCAAGATATGCATGTTTCATATGAGCATAATGAGTTCTGTCTTTCTTTTATACTCCTCCAAACATGTTTAAGGTGGTTAAATATAAAATGAGTCAGAATTGTAATTATACAAATTAATGTAACACATTTTATAAAAGCATATTTGCTTGAGAATATCTTTGCCTACCAATAGAAGGAACTTTGGAAAGATCTTAATTGAGAAGGCATTCTCTCACATTTCATAAAATGTGATAGTATTGTTAATAGGATCAGGAGAAGAATCTTGTTCAAAATCTTAAGGCTAGGCAAGTTCATAAGGGAAAATAGTCTCTGCATTACTTTACTAGCTGTATATAATGCCTAGTTGTTGTGGCCTGTCGGCTGCCAGCCCCACCAACAGCCGAATCAGATGAGGCGGCGTGGGAGTCAGGGCCAGCATCAAGGCAACCTGAGAGAGGGGGAAGAGGGAATGGAGCTATCAGAGATAGAGACAGAGGTGGAGCCTGGGTCATCCATCAGCCCTCAGATGGAGAGTCAACAGCCCCCAGGTCTGGAGGTGGCTGATGAGGAAGAAGAGGAACAGCTGGATCCAGTGCCTGACGCGCGGATGCGCAGAAGGCAGAGGAGAGGAGAGCAGTGGAAATCTATGGGCCAATTCTTGGGACGGAAGAGCCACTGCTGCTAGCGAAGCCCCACCCTAGCTCTGGGGATAAAAGGCAGGGGGCGGAGATTAATAAGTGTGGCAGACAACTATTCATCTCCATGCCGGACAGATTTGTTAGCCTACTGTGAGAGAGAGAGAGACTTTTGCTGGGGTTGCTGGCGCTCCTAATAAAGGAATCATTCATTTAACTACAGAGGGTTTGTCGTGTTGCATCCAAAAATAAAACTAGTAATCAGTAAATCTGTTTCAATGAGTTTGCTGCAAAGTCAATATTCATGTTTTGATCCCAATTAGCAGTTTAGTTGCAGCCCTCTGCAAAATTCCTAAACAATTTTCAAATGTGGTGCCGCATAGAGTGCATCAATATAACTCAAAGCATTGTTTTCATTTTACAGGTGAGAACCCAATGCTGAAAAACAGCAACCTGGCAAAGATCACTTTGCAAATCTCCAAAAAATAACATAGTGCAAGCCAGCAATTTGACCAGAGTTCAATGGGACTTGCATCCAAGAGAAGCAGAAGCAAAACCAAGTCTTTCATATCACTAGGTAAGCATTCTAGTGACTAAATTATATTAAGTAAGAGATACTCTTTTATGTTGTTCAGTACCATATTAAAGACCTCCCCTGCTATTGAATTGTCACAACAATAATTATGAGAAATGAAAAAAAAACCTATTTCTTTTTAGAAACATTAAAGCAGAAAAAAGTTAATGATCACTGATTTCCCTTTTTAATGTTTATAGCATACTTTATACTGTCAATGGCTTTGACCTGAATAAATTACTGCATCTTCAAAGCCAGCAATATATTAGTCTTACAGTATGCTACCATGCAGTTTTGACTGACTGAAGAAATTGCAAAAAGGCATAACTTATGTACGCTTTGTAATCTTGGTAGTGTAAAAATTCTTATGGGGCTGTTAGTACTGAGCGTATGGACAACTCCTCTTCCCTCCCAAATTCTTCACAGCCATGTTATCCTATTTGGTGCTTAGGGTTATTAAGTAAATACATCATTTTGGCATATCTTGGGTGATTTGCAGATTTTTCCAAACGAACTGGAAAGAGGCTTACTAGAACTGCAGCTGAAATGGGCATATAATGTAATGAGTATGGTACTTAAATTTAAAAAAAAATCCCTAATTTTCTTGAATGCGTGAAAAAAGAGGTGGTTATTTGGGTTCATAAATGTTCCTTATATCAAAGCATTATCATTTGCTCATTTTCAGATATTAAATTTTAATGACTTGGAGCATTATGGCTCATTTACATAACTTTATAAATCTGAATCATCGCTTGCACAAAGTTTACATTTGTCTACGAGGATCTGGTTGCAGCTGGGATTTTCCTTAAGGTCGTGAAATACTAGCCAATAACAATGTATCTTTGTGATTGAAATAAGTTTTAACTAGACAATGGTAGAATGCCCGTCATTCTCAAAGACGGGGCTATTTAAACTAGTGAGTGTAAAACATTTATCAGATTGATGGATCTTAATTTTTCAGTTTTGAAATGAACATGGGAATTACTGTATGTATAATAAAAGTCCCTTTAGGGGGGAAAGGTGGATTTTAAAACTGTAGATATAACGCAGGATCTGGTCTGTCTTTACTCTGTCATTCGGAAGCCATGGGTAGATAGACCTTAGCTGATTTCAACCTGATTAATTGTGTGCTAGCATGACTGAATCCTTTGGCAATATTCCTCTCTGGTGGATGCATCCTACTGCCTTCCCACCTCCCCCCGCTGCCCCCATCTGATGGGCTTCCATTGAAAAGAATTTTGCTTGGGCCACCATACTTTTCTCTTTCAATAAGTAAATAATTTCTGATCTGAAAATTGGGATGTTTTGTTTTTTAGGGTGGGCTTTCACATCTGGGCTGCAAAACATTAGATGATTTATTTATTTAGTTAGTTAGTTAGTTAGTCAAACATGTATGAGATAACAGGTGTAAGTATAAACATGGACATGAACACATGAAATGAGTACAAATAAACGGGGACAGTAGGACAGGGACGGTAGGCACGCTGGTGCGCTTATGCATGTCCCCTTACAGACCTCTTAGGAATGGTTTGAGTTCCACGGTAGACAGTTTAAGGTTAAAGCTATGGGGGTTTGAGGAAGTAACAACGGAATCGGGTAAAGAGCATTCCAGGCATTGACCACTCTATTGCTGAAGTCGTATTTTCTGCAATCGAGTTTGGAGCGGTTTACCTTGAGTTTGTATCTATTGTTTGCCCATGTATTACTGTGGTTGAAGCTGAAGTAGTCATTGACAGGTAGGATGTTGTAGATGATAATTTTGTGTACTATGCTTAGGTCAGACCGTTTTATCTTTAATTTTTAATTTTTAATTAATTTTTAATTTTGACCTTTAGGGAGTTTTTTTTAAATCTGTTGATAACTATAGCTATAATTTAGCTAATAGTCATCTGGAGCTCTATATTTTAACTTCACCTTTCAATAATTGAGAAGTCTTTGATCCAAATTCTAAATGTATTAAACTTCATTTTAAAAAAAGAAACATATTTTTTTTTCTTAATATAAATTTGGTTTGAGGCAGTGATAGTTTTGATACTTAAAAACACACACACCTAGAACCTTAAAAACGGTTGTCAGGCTGGTTTATAATAAAACTAGTAAAATAAAAGAAAACATGATGTGATAATTAAAAATACCCATCACTTTAAACAAGTTCAGACTTGGAACAGTAAAAAACAAGCAAGACATTTTTAACTCCTGGGAGAGTGAAAAGTTCTGGCATTAATAAAGAATTCCCTGTTTCCCCCAAAATAAGACATCCCCTGATAATAAGCCCAATCGGGCTTTTGAGTGCATGGCAATAAGGCCAAGCGCTTATTTCAGGGTTTAAAAAAATATAAGACGGTCTTATTTTTTGGGAAACACGGGTAGCTAATTGTTCCCCTCAAAAGAAATTCTAGAGCTTATAAATTAGATATAAGCTATACAAAGGGAAGGTTGTCTCTCTATTTTTTGTCATTAATAATTTCACATGGCATACAGAGAAAATCAGATTATTTTAATGAGCAGACGATTAACATGGAGAGAGATATCCCTTTAACTTACCATGTCCCACATTGCATAGGGCTTTAAAAGCAAGCATTCATTTATTGGTTTGGAAATTGACTGTAAGTAGTGACACACAGTGGATTAAGCTGATCAAATACGATCTGTCTGGCCAAGTTAATTAGCCTCAAGTAAACTGTATAAGTCACTGCTTCAGAAAGCATAGTGACAGCACAAAGTTAGATCTAGGGCCATTTCATAATACAGACATGATCCATTAGGAGGACTTGAGATATTCTAGAATAGGTTGAACACAATCTTCCCGGACAGATGATCCATCTATTTTGTCAGGCTTGATTAGTACTATCTGTCACTCAGAACATCGTCAGTTCCATACTTTGGTCCCTTTACATAATTTATATGGAAGCAGGAAGTGTGGGTTTTTTTGCTTTGCTTCTCCTTATCTCAGCTTTTCAGTTACAATGCATTTCTACCAAGTAAGTTTGCCTTCCTTGGCCTTGTTTCAAAATAAGTAAAGCAGTGGGGGAACGGAAGGAAAGCATGCAACACTGAGGGTCTGGGGTGTCGATTAAAAAAAGTAGAAAGGAAGATATAAGGAAATTTTTAACATAAGTTATCCCCCACATCCAAGAAAATAAATTCTAAGGGAGCATATAATTTCTATTTAAGAACTAATAAGAGAGAATACCAGGTGTGGGTTCCAACCGGTGCAGTCCAGTGCGCCGTTCCGGTAGGGAGCCGCTGATTGCCCAATTTGCGCGCAACTGCTCGGATGCTGTCTTTGCCGGTCCGTCGCGCAGCACCATCTTTTTTCTGGAATTTTTGGGCTTTTTTTGCTTCCTGCGCATGCGTGGAAGCAAAATCTCACGAGGGGACACGTGTGTGTGTGAGATTTCGGCAACTGCCAAAATCTCACGCATGCGCGCGTCCCCTCGTGAGATTTTGCTTTTGCGCATGTGCAGGAAGCAAAATTGCGCAAGGGGATGCGTGCGCGTAGCGAGCGTGCACACACGCAAAATGAGATGATGCACGCGCAGCGCACCGGTAGGCAGGTAAGAGGAACCTGCCCCTGGAGAATACGTGTAGCTCAGGGTTGATATGAGGGGTCCTTGGTGCTCTCTGAACTTGCTTGTTTTTTTGCAGATGTTTCATTACCAAACTAGGTAACATCATCAGCACCAATGATGTTACTTAGTTTGGGTAATGAAACCTCTGCAAAAAAACAAGCAAACTCAGAGAGCACCAAGGACCTCTTCTATTTAAGAACCCAAAGTTTATCTTTTTGGCATAGTGAGGATGAGATTTTAAGACACTTATTCATCTCTATTATAAATTTAGAAGATTTATGGTGTTTCTAACCAAATAAATACTGCTTTGCCACCTGGAAGCAAAATGTAGGGGATAGAAGAAGACTTTTTCTCCCCCAGGTTGTATCATTCTTCTCCTGTCCAAGAGTAGAAATAGAAACTATTTAAGTAGTGTTCAAGGATACAGCTCTCTGATAAATGCAGTTATTGCAAGAACTAAAAACACTGTTAAGAGGAAACCTAGCAATTGTCAAGGGGAAGATACAAGCCTTATTTATAGTGGAAGCTATTATTTGAATCTTCTGCATTTTTCTCCTTGCTAGATCTAGTTCTTAACACAATATATACCACAAGATGTAGTAATCTTATGTCTTCCAACTAGGATGGCTTTAATGTAAGATTCAACAATTACACAGAGGAAAAGCTGTTAGTGGTTATTGCTATAGATCAGTGATAGCAAACCTTTTTTGGTTCTCGTGCCAAAAGGGTGTGTGTGCGCATGCTAGTGCGCACATGCGTGCACACACCCATGCCCTCTACCCACGCATGTGCATCCCTCTCCGCACATGTGCACTCCCCCCATGCATGTGCACAGGCCTCACAATGGACTCCTGAAGCCTGGGAACGGCGAAAAACAGCCAAATGGGCCAAACGGAAGTTCGGAAAGGAACTTCTCCGTCCCCTGGCTTCAGGGAAGCCTCCTGAAGCCAGGGACGGCAAAAAATGGCCCAACGGGCCAACTGGAACTTCTGGTTGGGCTGTTTTTCGCCGTTCTCCAGCTTCAAGAGGCTTCCCTGAAGCCTGGGGAGAGTGAAAACGGCTGGAAAAAAAGGCTGAAAATCAGATGGCCAGCGCGCGCATGCGCGCTGGAGCTGACATAGGGCAACGCCTCACGTGCCCTCCGATATGGCTCCGCGTGCCACCTGTGGCACGCGTGCTATAGGTTCGCCATCACGGCTATAGATTATCTCATGGACTATATATATCTCCAGACAACAGTAGAGTGGGAAACTGTACTTTTGTGTGTTTTGGAGTTTCTCACAGCCATCAGATTGGCAATCATAGAAAGAGAATGTTGGCATTCTCAACTTGGTATCTCCAACTGTGTTTAACTACAAATTCCAAGATTTCTATTCAATATGACTTTCAGCATGATCCCATTGGGCTTTTCTTATGTGTGCATTACATTTCCTAAGAATACCAATTTCTGTGTAGTTTATATTTTAAACTGTTAAAAATATAGCATCAAACTTAGTAAATAGCAATAGCACTTAGACTTATATACATTTCATAGTGCTTTACAGCCCTCTCTAAGTGGTTTACAGAGTCAGCATATTTTCCCCAACAATCTGTGTCCTCATTTTACCACCCTTGGAAGGATGGAAGGTTGAGTCAACCTTGAGTCAGTCAGGATCAAACTCCTGACTGTGGGCAGAGTCAGTCTGCAATACTGCATTCTAACCACTGGGCCACCCTGGCTCATAAAGAATGAGAATTCTTTTGGAAGACTCTCTTTTGGGAAACGAAACCAGTGTATTTTCCCAGAAATAACTCGGTGGTAATTGTTGATGTAATTTATGGTGTCTTAAGAATGTCAGTTTTTATGATGCTGAGATTTTTCAGAAATTTGGCATGTCTCAAGAAGACGACTCAAATCATTTGTCACATAGTTATATTTCATTTTAATCAGACTGTATTTAAACCTCAATATTGCATCCTCTGGATTTCTTAAATAACAATACTAGTGTTGTTCTGGGATGATGAGAATTTGCAACCCAATATATTTAGAGAACATAGAGAACTAGCGAACAGCTAGTAAAATACTAATTTAGAGAATCTAATATAGCATTAACTACAATATTTATAGCATTACACCCACACACCTTTCCTATGCTAAATAGAATATATAGTTCCCAAGTTCCTAAGCAGCTTGGTAACTGCCCAGTTTTAGTATATTTATCATATGTTTATTATGTTGTTTTTTACATTTGTTATACTAGTGGAAATTCTTTCCTCACATAGAAATTGAGCAAATGACAAAAACAGGCGGACATGCTTTGGTAGCATTTTGATCTTGTATACATGGACTACTAATATATAGTAGTTCATGTATACAAGATCAGTTTAGGAAATAAAGTAAGTTGGCTGATGCAATTTTTGCTAGCTTTAGTTTCTTGAAAAAAAATTCTACATGGAATATTTCAAAACATACCGTGTTTCCCCGAAAATACGATCTATCCTGAAAATAAGCCTCTCTGTTTTTTATGCATGTGCCTAATATAAGTCCTCCCCCAAAAGTAAGCCCTAGTGAAGAGGGGTGGGCACGGCCAGCATAGGAGGTGGCGAGCAGCTGCAGCCTGTGCAGCACAGTTGAGTTGAGTACCTGTGCAAGCAGCAGACAGAGGCAAAAGCGCAAGGCAGGTGATCTGGATGCACTGGGTGGGCCGCGGGAAAGCCAAGCAGCGGTGGGTTGGAGGGCCGGCCGGCCATGGGAGGCTTGTCTTCGCACAGCAACACCGGCAGCAGACAGAGGCAGAAGTGGGGGGGGGGGACGGAGGCAGGTGATCCAGATGCACCGCACAGGGTGCGGGAAAGCCGAGCAGCAGTGGGCCAGAGTGGTGGGTGACTGCGGGAGGCTCGTCTTTATGCGGTGACACCGGCAGCAGACAAAGGCAAAGGCGCGGGGGTGAAGCAGGTGATCTGGACGTGCAGGCTGTGGGAAAGCCAAGTGGCGGTAGGCGGCCACAGGAGGCTCATCTTTGCATCTCTTGGCTTGCCTGCAGCACACATGGTGCACCGGGATAGCCTGCCTTCCACTCTGTGCGTCGGGCTCGCCTGGTTTCTGCTCTGTGCCTTCTGCTCTACGTAGCTCCAGAGTGCGCCAACTAAGGGACCGGCAGGCTGCAGCTGCTGCTGGATCTCATCGGTCCCCGTGCACTTACCAGCTCTTGTGTGTGTGCCGGGGGCGGGGTGCCCAGCTGGGTTGATCACCCTGAAATCGTGTTTCCCTGAAAATAAGCCATCATGCTTATTTTGGGGCCCAAAGGAAATAAGACTGGGTCTTATTTTCAGAGAAACACAGTAACTGTTTGTAAACTTGATGAGGCATCAAAGAATGGAAAAGAAACTTTGCAGGAGCATAGATCTTAGTAAATATCTAAAAATATCTTTCTGGTCTTGAATTGATCTTGTTCAGTGTCACAAATGCGTTAAGTCATATTGTTAAGGCCACATGAAATTTGTCCCTCTGGCACTAGAGTAAAAGTTTGAAAAGCATATTTTGAAATAGGAGTTTCTGATTTATCAGTTTAGATTTCAATTGTAAATACAGTTGTTTGGAAGTTCGCTGAAATTTCTTTTGAGAAACCTTGTCTACTATTATATTGTTAGTCATTACTCTACCAACAGTACAGGGACGGGTTGCTTACTTACCGATACCGGTGCGCTGTGCGCGCATCTCCACGTTTCCTGCACACCGCACGCTCGCTATGTGTGCGCGCCCTCTCGCACAATTTCAGTGAGATTTTGCTTCTGCGCATGTGCGGAAGCCAAATCTTGCGAGGGGACGCGTGTGTGCGCACGATTTCAATGAGATTTTGCTTCCGCGCATGCGCAGAAGCAAAATCTCACCAAAATCTCACGCATGCACACGTCCCCTTGCGAGATTTTGGCGAGATTTTGCTTCTGCGCATGCGTAGAAGCAGAAAAGCTGAAAAATTCTTTTAAAAAGATGGCAATGCGCGCAACTGTCTGGCAAAGACGGCACCAGAGCAGTCGTGTGCAAATTGCGTAATCGGCGGCTCCCTACCGGAGCTGCGCACTGGACCGCACCGGTAGGAACCCACCCCTGCAACAGTAGTATATTTGGGGGAAAATATATATATTCATAAAGAATGAATAATGTTATACCGGTAATAATGTACAAATTGTAATGGAACTATTTCTTAAACTTCTCTTTGGGACTGAATGAGCTAAAGCTTAGCTATTTTATGGAAAATACTTTTTCCAAGAGCCATGATGGTGCAGTGGTTAGAATGCAGTATTGCAGGTTAACTCTGCTCACATTGCCAGGAGTTCGATTCTTTAGATCCTGACTGGCTCAAGGTTGACTCAGCCTTTCATCCTTCCGAGGTCGCTGAAATGAGGACCCAGATCGTTGGGGGCAATATGCTGACTCTGTAAACCCCTTAGAGAGGCTATAAAGCACAGGTAAGCAGTATGTAAGTCTAAGTGCTATTACTATTTTCATTTTTATATTGCAGGAAATAATAATTAGTCTGTTTGATTTTCTCCTACTAACAGCACAAGAAGGACACTCTAATGGCTACATCCAGAAATGTAATACAAGCGATCCATTGCATCAAAGTGGTTTTACCATGGGGACTTCAGATAAAAAGACCTGCCAGTTTTAGCCATGCCTGCTATAAAAATATATCGTCGGATTTTGCTGCCAGAGCCCCTCCTGCAAATGCAGTGGAACTTCTTGGCCATACATATCTCTCAGATAACTACAGTAATGTCACCAAGAAAATTATTTCCAAGGTGGGGAGAAACTTGCACAACCAAAGGAATAATCCTTTGTGGTTGATTAAGGAACGTGTGAAAGACCACTTCTACAAGCACTACTTGGTACGTTCTCGGAACCCACTGTTTTCCGTGTATGATGATTTGTCTCCTGTGGTCACAGTAGAACAAAACTTTGATAGACTGCTTATTCCACAAGACCATCCGAGCAGGAAGAAAGGGGATAACTACTACTTAAATCATACTCACATGCTAAGAGCTCATACATCTGCCCACCAATGGGATTTGATACATGCTGGACTTGATGCATTTTTGGTTGTGGGAGATGTTTATCGTCGTGACCAGGTTGATACCACCCATTATCCAATCTTCCATCAAATGGAAGGAGTACGACTCTTCTCCAGCCATGAAGTAAGTCTGATTTTTCTCTGATCATTAAGATACGCTTGAATTAAAATATTACCGTATTTTTTGGAGTATAAGACGCACCTTAGTTTTGGGGGAGGAAAATAGGGGAAAAAATCTACCTACCAGGTATTCATCTGGCTAGCGTCCTTAGTCTGTTCAGTTTCAGCACATTATTTTATCCCCTGGTTAGGGCTGAAAAAAATATTCTTTGAAGGGAGTAGGAATGAAAACAAGCCTGCAAAGACTTAGGGCTGGAAAAAAACTTCTTTGGACGGAGTAGGAAGTCAGGGAAGTTCATTAGCACCTTGTTAGGGCTGGAAAAAAAGCTTCGAAAAAGCTACATTCGGAGTATAAGACCACCCAAATTTTCAGCCACTTTTAGGGAGGAAAAAGGTGCATCTTATACTCCGAAAAATACGGTATCTAGAAAAGCTTTCTCCAGTTTTACAATCTATCGGTTTTACCCTCTCAACTACTATCCAGATTTGGCAATGGATTTTATATGTTTACCATATCTTCTACCGCAGAATTAGAACTACATTTATATTTTAATACTGTAAGCAGGTTATAAACTTAAAATGTACCATATTTTTTGGAGTATAAAACGCACCTTTTTACCCCCCAAAAGAGGGTGAAAACTTGGGTCCGTCTTATACACCGAATGTAGCCACCCCCACCCTTTGGCCTCTGTCTTCCAGCAATTTAACCTATTTGCAGCAAAGAGGGAAGAGCCTGTAAAGCCAAGCGAGTCATTAGCAGCTTCCCGACCTACAGCTGATTTGCCACATGCTAAAATGAAAGTGAAACTAGCAGCAAAGAGGCAAATAGCTGGGAGAGACACGCAGATTTTTATTTTCTGCTGAACTGGATGCAAGGGGGTAAGTGAATAACTATAAATGTCTGTAGAATGTTCAAATTATTAGACTTATTTTTTAAAGACTGCTTTATTATTGTTCTAGAGCCAGGGGTCTCCAATCTTGGCAACTTTAAGACTTGTGGACTTCAACTCCCAGAAATCCACAGCCAGCTTTGTTAGCTTTGCTGGCTGTGGAATTCTGGGAGTTGAAGTCCACAAGTCTTAAAGTTGCCAAGGTTGGAGACCCCTGTAAATCTAGACAACTTAACAAAATAAAGAAGCTTTTTAAAATAAATGCTTGCTCTGAAGAGGCCCAGTGCTATTGTATCTTCTTTTAAATAATAGAGAATAATGTATACTTCCAGAAATTTTAATTAATTTTAACAGCTCTGTACAAGTATAGTCTGAAATGTAACAGTGTCCTGTTTAGTATTAGAGTTTAGTTACCTTGGAGTAGATCTATTTAAATAATTGGGAGCAGTTAGTGTGACTACATTTAAGAAAACTTTCTGGCATAATGTAAATTTCTCCAATTCTTTGCTATTTCTATGGGTCAGGCACACATGCACAGAAATACACAGCAAACAGTGTATATTATCTGTACTGTTTGCTGTTTGCTGTTTGGCAAATTGCTTTTAGGCAGAGGCCTTTTTTCCTTGTTTTTCTCCCCCAAAACTAAGGTGCATCTTATATTCCGAAAAATATGGTATGTGTGAAGTCAGGAGTAGGTGAACTTTGGTGATCCTTAAAATGCTTCTAAACTGCACCTATTATAAATTTAGGCCAGGAAAGCCATGATGAGGAACTAAGAGTCAATAATACTTGGAAGTCTAAAAGTCTTCTACCCCAGAATTAGAACTACATTTATATTTTAATATTGTATGCAAAGGCTATATGAGAAATAACTTTTTCAGCAATGTGAAACATGGAATGTACGGTATTTGATATATAAGGGGCTGACTGCTCTCATAATCAGCTGCTGTCTTGTGACAAAACCATTACATAGAAAATTACATTGGCTGTGCTTATGATTTGTTTCTTGGAGGACAAATATTTTTCCTCCTTATTAATTTCTTTAATAGAATCATGCCATGATTTTGGCTTGATTAGCTACATTTGCATGAAACAGGTACTCCTGGATCATATAGTCCTAATAGTTTATGCCAAGGAAGTGTTCATAGTGTCTCTCATTTTGTCTTATTTCCAGATTCATTCATTAGATGATTTTTCTCCTGAGAGTGATTGAGTTATTATTGCTGTATGTTAACATCTGATGTATTCTGAGGCAATTTTGTTAAGCACTTTGCTTTGTTAAGCAAATACGTTTTTTTAAAAAAAGAGGATTGCACAATTTACAGTTTATAATTATATTGCTGCTGTTTGGGTTTTGAAAAGTAAATGGAGGGATTCAACTTGCTACAAAAATTATTGAAAACATTTAAAACGTACAACTCTTGTTTTATTAAAGACCCTCCGCTTTCTCTCTTGATTATTTGAGGTTTGGAATACATTTGTCTAATACAGTGGTTCTCAACCTGTGGGTCGCGACCCCTTTGGGGGTCGAATGACCCTTTCACAGGGGTGGCCTAAGACCATTGGAAAACACATATTTCCGATGGTCTTAGGAACCGAGACACCGCTCCTCTATCCGTCTCCAGGCGGGTCCACCCACATGCAAATAGACTACTGCAAAAAAACCAAAACTGTACCATGGGAACTTCTGAGCATGTGCAGAAACCAAATTTCTGGCACTGCGCATGCGTCGCCATCTTGTTTTTGGCTCTTTTTTTTGCAATTTAAAAAAAACTTTTTCGGCATCGCGCATGCGTGTGTGCGCAAAGCGCCCACGAGGCCATGAGGCGCGGCCATGCAGAGCAGGAGGAAGCGAACCGGCAGTGAGGTAAGTTAGAACCCACCCCTGAGTTTCCTAATAATTTTATTATTGTATGGTTGGGGGTCACCACAACATGAGGAACTGTATTAAAGGGTCGCGGCATTAGGAAGGTTGAGAACCACTGGTCTAGTAAGTGGAGTGACTTTTCCTTTTCTAAAGACAAGAAATACACAGTGATGTGGTTCACTTGGTAAAATGTTACAAAGGTTTAAAACAAAACAAAAAGCTAAGTTTGACCAGTGACTAAAGCTTCCTGGATGAAAAATAACGAAGGAGGGTAGTTAATGTCCTATTTTAGATTTCTTAAAGCATTTGATCAACTATTGTTGATGAAAGATTACTATATGGGTTGTCCATCATTTATTGTATAATTCTTATGAGAGGTATTCCTAAAAGTTACAAAGGTAATCTCATCCGTAGAGGCTTGTAGTTAGAATTGAAAAGTAAATTTTTGATGCATACCCAGAAGTTTTTGGACATTAACTATTGTCCTCATATCCTCTTTGGATCTTGAGCTATCACGATCAAGCACGTCTTTAGTGTATTATCATGATGCACTTTGTGGTCATATAGCATTAACTGAAAAATCTGCATGACAGTTTAGGCCAGAGGTCTTCAAACTGAAGTCCACAAGTCTTAAAGTTGCCAAGATTGGGGACCCCTGGTTTAGGCACTGTATTTTCCAGGAAACTTCCTCCTTTACTTAGCTAATGATTAGTTTGTTCTAGCTGAGGCTTTAAAAGAGTTAAGAGATGAAACAATATATTGCTACCATTAAGTTATGTTATTGGTTTTAAACATGCATTTACCAATTTACAACATGTTGCAAATATAAGCCTTCAGGCTTGGTTATGTTAGAACAGCTGTTCTTCATGTTGTTGCTTTTCTCCTTCATTAAATACTTTTGTTTTCCTAACAAGGCATGGGAGATAGGGTCTTTTATTTCTCCCTAGGCCATTTTTCAGTTGGCTGGTTTGACAATCAGAGTAAAGGCTGTGGGGCCGGCCCAGGATGGGAGACATGAATCAGAGAGATGGCAATTGTGTTGGGAGAGAAGAGAAGAGAAAGGAGAACTGTCCCACCCACCCCATTCTTTTTTACACACCCATTGCTGCTTACCTGACTAATGGGTTACATGGGTTCGTGGATTTATCACTAGTGGGTGAAGCTCCAGTAAATATGGAATTGGTAATTTTAGCATGATCTTATGCTGTCAAAATAGGAAAAGTTACTGGATCAGTGTCTAATTGGCTTATGTGTTACTTTTGTGAGAACAAGGGTGATATGGTAAAAAATAATAATACAGTAATTGTACAATGTATGATGAGGAGACCCGTTCCATATTTCAAAACCATGGTATTGCTGGGATTGTTTTGAGTTTATGTTAACACTGATTTGGTTTCCCCATTGGACTAAGACTTAGTCTTGGCAGTTTCTCAAAGGATAAGAAAGGTATTTCTTTGGATCATATCTCACTTTTCTGTGAAGAAGCTTAATGTGGCATATGTTCTCACCACATGATGGCTAGAAAAAGAGCCAGACCTGGATGAATGTGGGAATACTTCTTGATAATGATAGACTATAATCAGACTCTTCTCTTTATGTGTTTTGCTTTTTATCCCGCATGGTTGTTATTAATATTTTCTTTACTAAAGCCCCCAGGTGATGGAACCTATAGTTTTTCATTATTAAATGACTGCTTGCAGCCTTCTTTTTCTGTTGCAGTTTTTCCAATAAGCCCAGTAAACACATGTGGCTGCTTTAATAAGTTACAGACAGATGGTATGTTAGCACTCCCAAGCAGGGGTGAAATTCAGCAGGTTCTGACAGGTTCTGGAGAACCGGTAGCGGAAATTTTGAGTAGTTCGGAGAACTGGCAGATACCACCTCTGGCTGGCCCCAGAGTGGGGTGGGAATGGAGATTTTGCAATATCCTTCCCCCAGGAGTAGGGAGGGAATGGGGATTTTGCAGTATCCTTCCCTTGCCACACCCACCAAGCCACGCCCACAGAACCGGTAAGGAAAAATTTTGAATTTCACCCCTGCTCCCAAGTGTTCTGAAGCACCTCTTCAGAATCAAGTCCAAAGCATGACACAATCCTAGCAAAAAGGCTGACCATTTTCTATTTTTGTAGGTTAGATCATTATTGTTTATGAGTTTTTTTAATATTTCTTGTTATGCAAGTCAATTTTTTTGTCTTACGTTGTTAACTATTAGAGTCTGTGTTATGTAATTACTGTGGTATACAAAATTGACAGACACATATTTAATGAATACAAAATTATGTTTGTGTTTGAGATCCAGTTTGGTGCAGTGATTAAGGCACCAGGCTAGAAACTGGGAGATTGGGAGAGTAGTTTAGATATAAATCCAGCTGGGTGATCTTGAACCAATCAAACTTTTCCAGCCCTAGGAAAAAGGCAATGGCAAGTTACTTTGGAAAATCTTACTAAGAAAAATTTAAGGACTAGTCTGAGATTGAAAGTGACTAGAAGGCTCAAAACAGAACCAAACAAAACCAAAACCAGGAATGAGTTAATTTGTTGTTACATCTAACCCTCTGTTAAATTTTGGTGTTCCTATAGCATATCATTTATTAATGCACATGTATGGATCAGTTTGTTTTTATATTTAACCGTTGGTTAATTTTTCGTGTTCCTACAATAGGTTTTGCTCTAGTTAAGCATGTCATTTATTAATGCACATGTATGGTGCTATGTTCAATAGAACAAATCTTCAATAGAACAAATTAGAATATTCTAATTTGAAGGACAACTGATACTTTTTATTTATTTTGTTTTGCTCTTGAGTGAATTACTAAATAGGATTAATGGGAACTGAACTGAATACTTATGCCTCAGAGAAATTTCTCTTAAGTTATCTGCTAGACTCTAGAGCCGTGATGGCGAACCTATGGCACGGGTGCCACAGATGGCACGCGGAGCCATATCGGAGGGCACGTGGAGCCATATCGGAGGGCACGCGGAGCCATATCGGAGGGCACGTGAGGCTTTACCCTATTTCAGCTCCAGCGTGCATATGCGCGCTGGCCAGCTGATTTTCGGCCTTCTGGAGGGTGGAGTGGAAGCCGTTTTTGCTCTCCCCAGGCTTCAGGAAAACCTCTGGAGCCTGTGGATGGTGAAAAACGGCCCAATGGGCCAACTGGAAGTTTATTTCCGAACTTCCGGTTGGGCTGTTTTTCACCCTCCCCAGGCTTCAGAAGGCTTTCCTGAAGCCTGAGGAGGGTGAAAAAAATGGCCCAACGGCCCAACCGGAAGTTCATTTCCGAACTTCTGGTTGGCCCGTTGGCCCGTTTTTTGCCATCTACAGGCTCCGGAGGCTTTCCTGAAGCCTGGGGAGGGCGACAAATGGCCCAACGGGCCTACCGGAAGTCCGGGGGCTTCAGTGAATCCTGTGCTCATGTGCGGAGGGGCAGCCCAGGGGGGTTGTGCGCGCATACATAGGGGGAGGGCATTGCATTATGGATGTGGGCACACGTGCGCGCGCTATTGCACACACCCTTTTGGCACCTGAGCAAAAAAAGGTTCGCCATCACTGCTCTAGAGCATTCCATTTAAGTAAATGCAATTATACATGTATGAAGAAGTTAAATAAACTGGATGGATAAAAAGATGTACACCTTCACTAAACTAAACTAAACTAAACTAAACTAAACTAAACTAAACTAAACTAAACTAAACTAAACTAAAATAAACTAAAATAAACTAAACTAAACTACAGAACTACATTCTGTAGGTAAACTACAGAATGCAAGGAGAGTACATATTGTGGTGACAAGCTTTCAATTCATGGGATAAAAACCTATCACTGACTACTAATCAAGATTTATATTGCTACTGGTACCTGGGACAAGATATCTCCCAATAGTTGCACATTTACACATTTGCTTCCTTTCATTATTTTCTTGAATTTAGCAAGTAGACAACTTTCGCGTGGTTCAGCATGGTAGTCTTATGTTGTTAAATGTCTTCTGGAAAATGTGCTGTGGCAGATTCTGCTTCATGAGTAAATATTTGATATATGCATCAACTCTAAAATACATTTCCATATTGAAACAGAATCATAGTATTCAATATTCTGGGAAGCTATTAAAAAACCCAGTATTGGCTGCCAATTTGTTTTTCTCCCTAGCACTTCTGGCATATTATAGAGCGCTCTGTTTTTCTGTTGTTCTTTGAACTTCTATAACCTCTATTTTCTTTTGTGCAAAATTCGATCACTAAAGAGAGGAGGAAGAGCTCAAAAATGTATCTACAATACATTAGAAGAAAGGAGCAGAACGTATTCCTGCGCATGCTTCTCTTTACCCCCGCCCCTCTTTCTACCCCTCTCTCTTTTCTGGTCTATTTGTAATAAATAATTTTACTTCAATGTACTGTCATCTCAAGTTCAATGCCTCTAAACATGTGCACATTTCTTAATTAGGCAAATAAATTAGTTTTTCCTGAAAATATTAGGGCTAATGGCACAGTGATTTGTGTAATTTCAGTGTAATTTCTTACATATTCCTTTAAAAATATTCTCATATTTTTGGAAACGTAATAATTGTATTGATTCCCTCAGTCCCCGTGTAAGAGGAGCTTTTGTTTTTGGAAGTGAAAACATTTTTAGCTCAGGAAATACAGCTATGGATGATGATGATGATGATGATGATGATGATGATGATGATGATGATGATGATGATAAAATGATACGCTATCAAGCTAGTGTCATCTGTTAGCAACCACATAAATATTCTCCAGAATCATCTCTCCCTGACTTGATCCTTCCTGTTTTCCAATAGTGTAGCTTTGCTATTATAATCAAGCCATTTTTCTGTTGTCTGTCCTCTTTTTCTCTTTCCTTTCATCTTTCTTAGCATTACAGACTTCTGAGTCTGAAAACCCAGTTCTTCATCTAATGTGTCTAATCCAATCAATAGTAAATACAGTGACAATTAATAAAGGAGAATATTTGTAGCTCAGGATTGAAATGAGGGGTCATCATGCTAGTCTAGGACTAGCAATAGTACTTAGACTTATATACTGCTTGATAGTACTTTACAGCACTCTCTGGGCGCTATACAGTGTCAGCATATTGCCCCCAACAATCTGGGCGCTCATTTTACCAACCTTGGAAGGATGAAAGGCTGAGTCAACCGTGAGCCTGTCAGGGTCAAACTCCCGGCAGTGGGCAGAGTTAGCCTGCAATACTGCATTCTAACCACAACTCTAATAGCACTGACTGTTCTACAGGTAAAAAGTTGCGAGCATGAAAACAGCTGTTCTTACATAATTTTGGGGTGCTAAAAACGAAAATAACATTTAAAAATGTATATTGGCTCTAGTTTCCATGATATAAGCAACCAATTAATGAAGTAAGGTTTATAAAATGCATGATGCAACTTACACCATAGATTACATAGTCAGTATTGGTGACCAATAGAAAACCGCCATGCGTACCAAGATGATGCAATATTAGCTAATATTACATCACCAAATTCTATAAAAGTCACAGTATCTGTTGCTTGGTGAGTTAGACAGAGTCTTTAAACATTGTTTTATGCTAGTAAATTTAGTTATGCCTCGAACCTGTTTAAATAAAGCAGATAATTTCTGCTATATTTGCGGTGAAGTTACTTTTGCATCCCAAAAACGAAGGATCATAACCGTGATTAAGAAAGCCTACAACTTTTATTTCGGTTGCAAAATAGGAGACCAGGACCAAAACTGGGCGCCACACATATGCTGTAATTCATGTGAATCGAGACTTGTCCAATGGTTGAATGGGAATAAGCCTTCTATGCCTTTCGCAGTGCCAATGATTTGGAGAGAACCAACAGATCATGTCAGTAATTGTTATTTTTGTATGGTGCCTCCAATTGAGAAAGGTCTTACTAAGAAAAAAAAGTTGTTTGTGCAGTATCCAAACATTCCATCAGCAATACGTCCAGTACCTCATGGAGAAGGACTACAGATTCCAAAAGCGCCTGAATCTTTCGTAGTTGAGTCCAGTGAGGAAGAACCTCAGGAAACTTGTAGTGATGAACCAACAGCCTTACATGACCCGGATTATCTGCCATCCACATCCGCTGAACCGCACCTCATAACACAAATGGAATTGAATGACCTAATAAGAGATCTGGATCTTCCGAAGAACAAGGCAGAGGTTTTAGGTTCAAGACTAAAGCAGTGGAATCTCCTGGCAAGTGATGTTCGTACAGATCCGTGAACTTATTAATGATGATGAGTTTCTTTCTCTGTTGCATGGCAAGGAAAAGACTGCATGGATAGCATTCATGTCAGTGACATCAAATTTTCTTAGAAACAACAAAGCAACAAACTACAAAGAAGTGGTTGAAAAACTCATCCAGGCCTACAAAAATCTTGGTTGTAACATGTCCTTAAAAATTCATTTTCTACACTCTCATCTGAATTTCTTTCCATCAAATTGTGGAGCAGTGAGTGACGAGCATGGGGAGCGCTTCCATCAAGACGTTGCTGCTATGGAAAAAAGATATCAAGGTAAATGGAGCCCATCAATGCTTGCAGACTACTGTTGGACAATTGTAAGAGACAATCCTTTCCTTGAATACAAAAGACAAGTCAAGAGAAGCAAAAGGGACACAAACTGAAGACAAGATTAATGAGGAATTTAAACTTTTGAACATTTTAAACTTGTTTACTAATTTAGTTTTTCTTGATAAACATATACAATAGATTATTTCATATATTCACTGTTGCGAATATAATTCACTTAATTTTAATAAAAATATATGGGTTTATATACTGTATATGTACTAAGTTTTGGCGCATTATTTGCCTATTACCTGT
Source organism: Diadophis punctatus similis (assembly GCA_023053685.1). Taxonomy (NCBI): domain Eukaryota; kingdom Metazoa; phylum Chordata; class Lepidosauria; order Squamata; family Dipsadidae; genus Diadophis; species Diadophis punctatus. Next base: position 133,143,321 of record JALIGW010000003.1, read on the forward strand.
AGTTGGAAAATGTAAAATGTCCGTTGCATGAAAACTAGAGCCAACTAACAAATTTCATTATTATATTTGAATTCAGCATGTGAAATTCATTAAGGAATGGCACATTTCATTTCTGAAACTAACAAAAATTGTAAATTTGTAGAACAGTGTAATGTTAACTAGTTTCGGTAATGAAATGTCTGCAAGAAAACAACCAAGCTCAGAGAGCACCAAGGACCCCCACAGTGGCAATCTGGGGTTTGATTAGATAATTTATATCAACATGTATGAAATGACATCCAATGTAGAGAAAGTTCCAGGCTGCAAAACATAATAAACTTCAGTGTTTTTATTTCCTGCTGAAAGAGGTGAAGAAGCTGCAAGAGAGTAATGAGTATTGTAGGTTGAGTCAAAAATAAAGTCTCCCTTAAGGCAAGCTTGATTTCTGGTGATAATATAGAGATGTCCATGAAGTTTTATTGGCAAGTAAATAAATGGTTTGCCACTATGTTCTAGAATGTTTTTCAACTTCCTAGTCGACTCAAATTACCCTGGGATTTCCAATAAGCTCCCATCTAAGTACTTAACATTTCCATCTCTAGCTTCTTTCAAGATGCACCAGGTTCTGCTAAGTACTACCATCTGCTGTGATGTGTTGTCAGGAATTTGCTTTAAATCCTGACAACAGAAAGAATTATGCTTCCAAAATAATTGGACCAGCAGTTGTGGAAGTCAAATTTTAAATAGCTGATTTTTAAACAATGGAGTTATTTGTCTGAATTTATCACATGATTTTTTAAAACTGTAACTTGGAAAAAGACTCTATATCTAACCCCCTCCATCCCATATTAAATATAACCTACATTATTCTCTCCACCAGAAGGAGCTAATGGGAACACAAAGACTGATAGCATATTGCAGACTAAAAACTGGTTTAATTTAGGCGATGCCCTTTTTGTAAACTTTGGGTAAGGTTTGCTAAGGGGATGTGACATAATTATTCTGATAATTTTCTGCTGATAACATAAGATATTTAAAATTAATAGATCAGATAATGTATCGATCACCTATTGGTACTATTTCCATTACTGTGACCTAACTGAGTCTAAATAACAAAAATATTAATGTAGAAAGTGGTAGAAATTCAGTGATAGAGATAATTCAGTAGAGGTAGAGAAGGAAAGTGGGGAATGGAATTCTTTTAATGAACATCCAGATTTATTTATTTTTTAAAAATTATATTGCTGCCTACTCGCTGACAGCGACTCAATGCGGCTTACAGGAGATAAAAACAACATAAAAGAAATAAAAATAATAAAAATAATAAAATAATAACCCCCCACCCTGGCCACAACACACTCATACCAGCCATTTAATAGGCTCCATCCTGCTCTGGGTTCCCCAGGCCCGGTGGCAGAACCACATCTTCAGGGCCTTCCAAAAGAGTGTCAAGAGTGGGAGCCAGTCTAATTTCCGGTAGGATGATGTTCCAGAGGGAGGGAGCCACCACAAAAAAGGCCCTTCTTCTGGGTCCCGCCAGATGTACCTCCTTAGGGGACGGGACCTGCAATATTCTTTTCCTCCCCGATCTAGTGGGTCAGGTGGATGTGACCAGCAAGAGACGGTCTCTCAGATAACCTGGTCCCAAGCCATGAAGGATGAAGTAGGAAATCATAGGAATTTAATACTTTTCTCACCCAGATGCATTTTCCTTTTCCTTCTTCTTATTGTCAATTATTGAAATAGAAACATGCTTCTGTTGCATTAGATGGTATTTGCTACCTTTTCCAGAAAGAGAGGGAATGTGAAAGAGAAGGTAATTTTACCAATAAACTTTTCTTGGCATGTTCTGAATTAGATTGCATGACTACTTCATGGATTGGCCATTGCAAAGGGGGCTTCGGCTTTTGAACAAGTCCTTCTCTTCTCATCTGTAACCATACTTTGAACCAAGTTCCAGATTTGATTTAAGTGGAAGGGGATGATGGTTCGTAGCAACTGTAGTTAAGCCAATCTCAATATAACACTGCATCGTGATATTGAGTTTGTTCATCATTCCATTGATACCACATTTGTCACATGGCCGTTGCCTGAGAGATCACTATAGACTAGAGCAATAATTCTGCCTAATGGCGCCCTAAAAATTCTATTTTGTACATATAATCTTGGATTGAGATTCTTCTTTTCCAGTTTTATATTAGTTTGGTAGCATTTCACCGCATAGCACTTCCGATTTGTGTTTGAGAGACAGTAATACAGGTAGAATGCATAAGAATATTGTTTCTTTTATCTTTGTATTGCTAAAGTTTCAACATGATACACCGTATCTTGGGCACTCAGGATATTGATGATACTTGCAATGGAATAAAGGAGGTTCTCTTTTCATTGCTGAATTCCTTTTAAGATAAAGCAGTATACACAGAATTTAAACACTTAGTGTCAGCATCTCTTTTCTTCTGATCTTAAAAAAGGGGAAACCCCAAGAATATAAGACACTTAGCTGCCTGGGAGTAAGGATAATTCCACTAGATTCCAGGCCCTTACTCTTGGGCACAGCTAAATGACAGCATTAAACATTTCTAATAATTTTAAGGCATACAGAAGTAGAAAACTATCTCAGCCAAATTAGGAGTTTAAAGCATGAGAAATCAGTCAGAATTGAGTTTTATCAGATTGCCTTGACAGGGCAATCAACTATAGTATACTGAACACTGGAAGTAAATATTAACATATTAACTGTGAGTTATTTTTTTTAATGGATGACACCTTTTGAAAGATGGGTCACAGTCTTTCTGAAAACCTTTTAGCTACTGGAGTTTGCTGACTGAATTCATATAATATAAATAATCTCAGCTTTCTACATTTTGGTGAGCTCTGGATTGAAAGATTCAGTGATTACATTGAAAGGTGATGTAGCTTCATGTCCAAAGTAATTTGTGTTGTTTTCTTCCTAAACTAAAAGTCCTGGCAGTAAGCAGCAGGAGGTATTCTATTATTAACACAGCAACTTGAGTACTTGCTCATTCAGTGACAGTGGAGGGCCAGGTGTGATCTTACAGGGTTTTTATTTTGTGTGTGTGTGTGTCAAACAGTGAATTATAATGGGTAGGAAATATTCTCCTTCGTGCACAAGTTGTGCATGATTGTCATTGTTAATCCATCAGGTAGGAGGCTGTTCTACATTAGGTTTGGACTGAGTGCATTGATTTAATTATGATTTCTTCCTCATTAAAAGGAAAATTGACATATCACATGTGCTAGATTCAGCAGCCAAACATTAGAAAACAGCAAATGTTGAGTTAGCAGAGGTGAATGACTGGCGCCCTTAAGGAGAATTCATTATTTCATTGATTAAATAATGAACTGACTTTATAAGGCTAAAATTGTTGTTTCATCTTGAGAAATAATTGTAGATCACCATAAAACTCTAAACAATAATATGTATATTGATGTCACTGCTATTTATTATTATTATTATCTGAGCCAGGTTGACTCAGCCTTCCATCCTTCTGAGTTCGGTAAAATGAGGACCCAGATTGTTGGGGGCAATATGCTGACTCTGTAAACCGCTTAGAGAGGGCTGTAAAGCACTGTGAAGCAGTATATACCGTATTTTTCAGAGTATAAGACGCACCGGAGTAGAAGACGCATCTTAGTTTTGGGGGAGGAAAATAGGGGGAAAAAATCTACCTTCCAGGTATTCATCTGGCTAGCGTCCTTAGTCTGTTCAGCTTCAGCACATTATTTTATCCCCCTGGTTAGGGCTGAAAAAAAATCATCTTCAGAGGGAGTAGCAATGAAAACAAGCCTGCAAAGACTTAGGGCTGGAAAAAAACTTCTTCAGAGGAAGTAGCAATGAAAAAATCCTGCAAGCCAGCAAGATCATTAGCACCTTGTTAGGGCTGAAAAAAACTTTTTGGGAGGGAGTAGCAATGAAAACAAGCCTGCAAAGACTTAGGGCTGGAAAAAAAAACTTCTTCTGAGGGAGTAGGAATGAAAAAATCCTGCAAGCCAGCAAGATCGTTAGCACCTCGTTAGGGCTGGGAAAAAAGCTTCGGAAAAGCTACATTCGGAGTATGACACACCCAAATTTTCAGCCTCTTTTAGGGGGGGGGGAAAGGTGTGTCTTATACTCCGAAAAATATGGTAAGTGCTATTATTGCTATTGCTATCTGAAATATACATGATCTTATGAAAAGAAATAATCACTATTGTACCAAAGTGGTGATTATATCAAACTATTTATAAATGTTAAAATTGCTTTTAGTTACTATCTTTGCAATAGCACCAGTACAGGTAGTCCTCGACTTACAACAGATCATTTAGTGACCGTTCAAAGTTACAACGGCACTGAAAAAAAATGACTTACGACTGTTTTTCACAGGTTACGACCTTTGAAGCGTCCCCATGATCATGTGATCAACAGACTTGGCAATCGGTTCACACTTACGACCGTTGCTGTTTTCCCAAAGTCATGTGATCCCCTTTTGCAACCTCCTGACAAGCAAAGTCAATGGGGAAGCCGGATACACTTAACAACCATGTTACTAACTTATCCACTGCAGTGATTCTGTTGACAGCGACAGCAAGGAAGGTCATAAAATGGGTCAAAACTCACTTAACAAATGGCTCGCTTAACCACAGAAATTTTGGGCTCGGTTGTGATCGTAAATCGAGGACTACCTGTATCTTTGGCATCCATCCTCTGTAGCATTCCCCTAGTTCACCTGCCCTGGATGGCTATAAGAGCTCACTCATCACCCAAAGACTTGCAAACCTTGGAATGGCTATGCTGGCTGGAGAATTCTGGGAGTTGAAGTCCACAAGTCTTAAAGTTGCCAAGTTTGAAGACCTCTGCCTTACATAATAGAAGGTGTGAATGACCAAAATCAATGGGGAAGCCAGATTCACTTAACAATTGGGTTACTAACCTATCAACTGCAGTGATTCACTTAACAACTGAGGCAAGAAAGGTCGTAAAATGGAACAAAACTCACTTAACAGAAGTTTTGGGCTCAATTGTGGTTGTAAGTCAAGGACTACTCAGGTGTCCTCCAGATATGTTGAACTCCAATTCCTATAATTCATGGGTCCTCAAACTATGGCCCTCGGGTTAGGGTTAAGGTTAGGGTAGGCCGAAGCCATTAATCCGGCCCGCACAGGACCACGAGGCTGCCCCTCCCACATCGCTCTGCCCACCCTTCGACTGAGCACGGGACTTACCTTCGCGAGCCCTGCGGGCTGGAACTGAAAAGTAAGGCCAACAATTTTGGCCTGCAGAATGCTGCTGGAGGTGGGGGAGATGAAAAATGGGGCGCACAGATGCCCCAGGAGCCCAAGAAATGGGAGAAAATGACCCATTTTTGGCCACAAAATGGGCCATTTTTGCCTGTTCGTGGCCTGCAGAATGCTGCTGGAGGCAGGGGAGGTGAAAAATGGGGTGCACAGATGCCCCAGGAGGCAAAAAAGGGCAAAAACTGTTTTTCATCTCCCCCGCCTCCAGAAGATAGATAAAGAGAGAGAGATAGACACAGAGAAAGAGAGACAGAAGGAGAGAGAGAGAGACAGAGCAAGAGAAAGAAAAAAGGAAGGAAGAAAGGAAGGGAGAGAGAGAAAGAAAGAAAGAAAGAAAGAAAGAAAGAAAGAAAGAAAGAAAGAAAGAAAGAAAAAGAAAGAAAAAGAAAGAAAGAAAGAAAGAAAGAAAGAAAGAAAGAAAGAAAGAAAGAAAGAAAGGAGAGACAGAAAGAGAGAGAGAAGAGAGACAGAGAGAGATTTCTCAAGCTCCTTGGGGCTGAGAAGAATTGCTGCAAAACTGAGTTTCCTGAAGTGGACCACTAGATTCCTAAACAACTGAAAAAATGATCTAGTAAAAAGAAAAGTCAACCAAAAGAGCAACATGCAAACAAAAGCAAATAAAACACTCCCAAGAGCAAAACAAATTAAAATTTTGTGTGCATTGTTTAATAGACTGTTAAATTGGCCACGCCCACCCAGTCACATGACCACCTAGCCACACCCACCCAGCCGGTCTGCCCCCCCCCCAACATTCTGAGGGACTGTGAATTGGCCCCCTGTTTAAAAAGTTTGAGGATCCCTGCTATAATTCATTTGGTGATTTGGGTACATCAATGCAGAGGACACTTGATAAGGGAAAACTATTGTCAGCCTTACAAGATAGTGCAAGCAAGAAGCATAGCCAGGTGAGCTAATTGTACTTTATTGCAAGGTAACATTAACAGAATCTTACAAATCTGAAAGTACATTTCTCCCCGTCTCCTTTTCAGCCCAAGGAACTAGGAAGGGTTCCTTCTCAGCCTCTTGCCCACCCACATTCCTGCTGTAGGCTAAGTTGCCTTTTATTTGACGGTTCCCTAGGCGGCATCTCTTCCCCCTGTCTCCCAAGGTCATTCCCACACACCATTGCAGATATGATATTTTGATGAAGGCCTGTTGCTAAGTGTGTAAACTGTGAGCTGGAAATCTCTAATTAAAATCTCAACTTAAAAATATACTTGCTTAAGTGACCTGAGGCAAGCATTGATGCTTAGGTCAGTTTCTGCAGATTGGGAAAATATGGACTTGATTTCTAAAAAAAGAAACTTCCTGTAATGTTAGTGAAGTTCAATTAACATATTTGATATAATTTTTTTTAAAAATGGGAATCTCCTTCGTAGACTCTATTCATAAGGATTATCACGAACTTGTATGCGAAACGCTTTGAACAAAAAGCGCTAATTGCTCATAATTGTCTTTTATTTAATCAACAGTTGTTCAGCAATGTCAGTGATGGAGAAAATTGTTGCTTGTTTGAACAAGGACACCGTACATCACATAAGCAAGAGATGCATACCATGGAAGCAGCAAAACTTGTGGAATACAATTTGAAAATGACACTCACAAAACTTGTGGCTCATCTCTTTGGCGATGGTACGTACCTCACAAATCAATCAAATGGCCTCTGAGTAGGTTGCAATGTATTTTATCAGAGTCATGCACTCTAGCAGCTAGTAACAATAAATACTGGCTAATTACTTTACCTGGTAACTTATAGCCATTCCTGCAGAATCTTTATGAACACTAATCTCAAACTTACCCATTAGTGATGCCTCCAGATTATCTGTTCATGGAAACAGAATGTCAATTAACACATAGTGGCAATAGGTACACCCAGATATGTACCGCACTATGCTGACAGTCCTTGTTTAGCAATTCCCTCATTTAGTGACTGTTTGCAACAGTTTTCAGGTCTGAAAAGCAAAGGAAAACTAGAATAAGATAATAAAAGCAGTTGCGGTTTTGCTTAGTGACTGCTTGCTTAATGACCAAGTTGCCATCCTAATTGTGGTCATTAAATAAGGATTACCTGTAATGATAGCATTATATTCATTCAGCTAAGTATATAAGAAGAGCTATCAGCAGCAGACTTTTCTCACAACACAGTACAGCTTTTTACAGTTCAACGATGTTATGCTGTTTTGATGCATGAAGATTTATGACCATACCTATTTGGTCCAGTAAGCATAAATGCACACATTGTTAGATTTTTGATGCATTGTTTTATATTCCAGATTAACTCATAGTTGGAGACATACATATTCAATTCTGAAGTGTAAATTAAAAAACCCCCACTAATAACATATACTAAAGTTGCAATACAATATAACAAGCCACTGTGGTCTGATGCCTTTGTTAACACAATATATCTCTGAGTCTCACAAAAATCATTTTGGAATTATGGGAGCTGCAGTCCTTTACATCGGAAGGGGGCACTTGGGTAAGGAAAATGTACTAGAAAGCCAAGCATAATGAATTTAAGTGAGCAAAACTATTCTTAAATTATATTTAAAAATATGACATATAAATAAATAATTTCTATGAACATTAGAATTCATGCAAGATGTTGGCAAGGTTTGAAATTGTTGGGGTATATTTTTATCATAGATCTAGCAAAGAACATTTTAATTTAAACTCCTACACAAGAAGGTGTTAGCAACTTCTTTCTTTTTCTTGCTGAGAATTTTTTTGTTTGTGGTATATGCATACTTGTTGTTTCTTCTTTTCATAGTCCGCTCCAGTCTCAACTTATTTTTTATTCACGTTACATAAACTGAAAATAAATGTCAGATTGAACATGGGGCACTTGATGATAAATACTTCCTTTGGTTCTGTGTCGTGGGGTTACCCATTTTTAGATTATTTGTCAGCTTATGTTCAAATACTTTAAAACCATATTTTCAGAAAAGATATAAAAAGCCAAGTTTCTAAGGATGAAGATATAAACGAATTCTTCGTGTTCAATTGCATACAGTGAATGCCGTGCTGGTTACAGTATTTACCATTAGTTCAATATGGTTTTAAATATTTGCCCTTCTCACGTACGTTTTATATGTCTAATGGGTTGTCAGGTCCATTATAAACTGGATGTATGCCATTGCAGTTCGTAGGCAGGGCTAAAGCAACAGATACTCAGGTTTGAATACTCCACTTGGGCATGAAACACATTGTATGCCAGTCACAATAATTTTGCTTAATATAAAGTCAGAATAGAAAAAGGTTATGTGTGCCAATTGGAAATGAAACAAACCACACTGTTAAAGAGAAATCTTCGTCTGAAAAAAAGAATAGGACTTGAAAGAGAAACACTCAGCTTCATTTATTGCACAAGGGAAAGAATAAGTTCTGTTTCTCAAATCCTCTACTTATCTAACTTTCTTTCTGTATGTAGAAAGTCCTTGTGCCATGTTATTAGCGGAACATAGCAGATACAGTGGAAACACATAAGTGTTTATAGATCATTTTTATTTGTCACACCATTCTATGTAATATTCATACATAGGCGCAAATTAAGAAAGAATAGCTTGGAATTTAAAACGGGCTACCAAGAAATTTCTTTGGTAAAAGAGATATTTAGGCAATAATTTAAAAAAATAGAATGGGTAAAATCATTATTATAAACACTATCTCCATTACTGCTTGTCTTTGCATTGATGCCTCTGTCAACAATGCTGAATAACTGAGGCCATGGCTGTCAAACGACAAAAAACATCTGCCAAGCTAGCCCACCTCCTTTACATGGATGATTTGAAGCTGTATGGAAAAACACCATTTGAGATGGAATCGCTGATCAACGCTGTCTGAATATGCAGCCAAGATATTGCAGTGGAGTTTGGAGTCGACAAATCTGCCACACTCACCAGGGGTGGGTTCCTCCTTCACGATGACATCACCAAACCAGATCGGCCGGTGCTGGTCCGTGGGTGCCACCATCTTTTTTTTAAATTTTTTCCGATTTTTTTTTTAATTTCCTTCTTCTGCGCATGCGCAGAAGCTGAGTTTCCGGCACTGTGCATGCGGTCGCCATTTTGTTTTTGGTGTTTTATTTTTTGGGGGGGGTTTGTACTGTGCATGTGTGCATGCACAAGGCACAGCCACGCAGCGCGAGAGGAAGCGAACCGGCAGCGAGGTAAGTTGGAACCCACCCCTGACCCTTACCATTAACAGGAAAAGTAGTGAAAACTGAAGGAATCAAGATGCCCTGTGGAAATAACATCAAGAATCTGTACTGAAAAAGATCACTATAAATACCTGGATATCTGTCACGTTGAAGTCAAGAAGAAGATTAATAGTGAATACAGGTAGTCCTTGAGTTACGACCACCATTGAGCCCAAAATTTATGTTGCTAAGTGGATCATTTGTTAAGTGAGTTTGCCCCATTTTACAACTTTTCTTGCCAGAGTTATTCAGTGAATCATTGCAGTTATGAAGTTAGTAAAGCAATGGGGAATCCAGATTCACTTAACAACTGTGTTGTTAAGTGAATCTGGATTCCCCATTGCTTTGCTTGTCAGAAGGTCACAAAAGGGGATCACATGACCCCGGGACACTGCAATGGTCATAAATATGAACTAGTTGCCAAGCATCTCAATTTTGATCATATGACCATGGGGATGCTGCAATGGTCGTAAGGGTGAAAAATGGTCATAGGTTATTTTTTTCAGTTCCATTGTAACTTTGTACGGTCACTAAATGAACTATTGTAAGTAGAGGACTACCTGTACATCAGAAGAATAAGAAGATCTTAAACTCCAAACTCAGTGGTGAAAATACCATTGAGGTGATTAACACCTGAGCAATTCTAGCTGTTAGATATACAGCTGAAATAGTGGACTAGACTCAAGATAACCCTGGATAGGAAGACCACAAAAATAATAACAGTGAAACATACCCTTCATCAATGGAGTAATGTTGATAGACTGTATCAGGGGTGTCAAACTGGTGGCCAACGGGCCAGATGTGTCACGTGTAGGCCATGCCCACCCCAGCTCTGTGAAGAGAAAAAAGTCACGATACGTCACATGACGGTAACGTGACTCGCGGCGAGTTTGATACCCATGGACTATATTTACCAAGGAGGCTAGGCTCATGTACACTAGAAGTTGAAGAAGAAAAACGGGCATTGGAAGAATATCTGAAGGACAGTATAGAAGAGGCATTGAAGCTAGTACACATAGGATGGGAAGGCAGAGAATGTTGTTGGTCCCATCCATTAGGGATGTACATCTTGTGGGACTACGAAAAAGGGCATTCTCAGTGGTGGCCCCTTCCCTATGGGACATCCTTCCCCTGGAGGTGTGATTGATGCTCGCCTTGTGGCCTTTCCAAAAGGCTCTGAAGATGTGGTCTTGTTAGTGGACCAAATGGAGACAGAGCTGATCAAGTGGTTGGTTTAAATGTGTTGCTGCCGCCATGGGGGGGTGTTGGCGTTATGATTTTTAATATTGTGGATTTTAATGTTGTAAACTGCCCGGAGCAGTGAACTGGGCAGTCATATAAATCTGCTTAATAAATAACCATTATAATATAATCATCATCTATATCTCTGGAGAGATGTTAGTTATTTCCAGTTATTGACCACAACAAAATTTTGCCCATGTTCTTAGTTCAAGCCAGGTAGTTGCTGGTGATTGATTTGTTTTTAAAGGGTGTTTGAATTGCATAAAGGCCTTTTCCCCTTAGAAAAGATATGGCTCATTCTCCTACTCCACCTCTTCCACAAGATCCAAGATATATTACCTTACAAACAAAGTACTGTCAATTATGTGGCTATTTACTTTTTATGGTTTGCAGTTATTGATGTCATTAAATGAAAGGCAAACTTTTTCTTAGGGTACACTGCAAGGCATAAGCTGTTACATCACTTAACCCCTTCTTTTCTTTATGGCTTATATATTTTATTTTAACTACTCCAGGGCTCAAGATTAGATGGGTGGACTGCTATTTTCCATTTACTCACCCTTCCTTTGAGATGGAGATCAACTTTCAAGAAGAATGGATGGAGGTCTTGGGATGTGGGGTCATGGAGCAGCAGCTAGTTAACTCAGGTATGAAAATTCCTTTTGCTTTGTTGACCTCTCTGTTAGCAAACACTAATGCAATCTGGTTTCACAGCCCAGCACGCTGCCTTCATTTGCAGCGCACTCTCATATATACCTGCAGCAGAGGTGGGTTCCTGCCCGGTGTGCAGCTCCGGTAAGGATTGCGCAACCACTCCAGAGCCCTCTCTGCCGGTCCATCGCGCACGTCGCCATTTTTTCCCATTAATTTTTGGCCGATTTTGCTTCTGCGCATGCGCGGAAGCAAAATCGCGCTGAAATCTCGTGAGGGGACGCGCGTGTGCAAGAGATTTTGGTGAGATTTTGCTTCTGCGCATGCACGGAAGCAAAATCGCACCGAAATCTTGCACATGCGTCCCCTCGCGAAATTTCATCGCGATTTTGCTTATGCGCAGAAGCAAAATTGCGCGAGGGGACACATGCGTGTAGCGAGCACGCGCGCACCCGAAGCGTGGAGATGCACGCGCAGCGCACCGGCACCAGTAAGGGAGCAACCTTCCGCTGACCTGCAGATCACTGTTAGTAACTGTGGCTGTTAACTTAGAGACAAAGAACAAACATAGCATTCTGAATGCTGATGTTGCTACATTATTTGGTAAATGAGAAACTTACACTGAAGCTGAATTATTCACTAGTGGTGGGAAGCAATTTTTTCTCCTTTATGATTGAATAATGTATGGATTATATTGTTTGCACAGAAGTGTGTAAATATACTTGTATGTCCTAATAGAATAATATAGCTATGGGAAAACTACAGAATTCTAGCATACTATTATTTGACTTAAGCTAAAACTGTTGCTAAAGATCTGCCTTCAAGACAGTATTTTATTTAGAATAAAATGGAATTATTTATTGGCCAAGTGTGATTGAGCATACAAGGAATTTGTCTTTGGTGCATAAGCTCTTAGTGTACCTAAAAGATATGTAAGTGATAAATCAGGATCATAGTCATCATAAAAATACATTCATCATAAATTATAAGATACAACACTTAGTGATAGTCATAGGATACTAAATAAGCAATCAACATAAATCATACTAGGAAACTAAATAAAACAATATACAACAAAGTTATAGTCATAAGTAGAAAAGGAAATAGGTAATAGGAAGAATGAGAAGAATAATAGTAATAAAGTCTTAGTAAATAGTTTGACAGTGTTGTGGGAATTAGTTGTTTAGCAGAGTGAATTAAAATCTCAGACATATAACACTATCATCACCACGGGAATTCATTAATCACTTAGCTATCCCTCCCCCAACAAATATTCAACCAATCTCTATTTGAAAAGATACCGTAAAGGGCAGTCTGCTATTTTTCCAGAAATACACTTGCATTATTTAATGTATTTTACCATCAGGCAATTTTACTCATCCTCCTTCTCCTTGATTCTTGTCCAGCTTTTGATTTCAGTAGAGAACAAGTCTGTTCTGTCTTGTATGTGATAGCCTCTTAGATGGCTAATACAGGTAGTCCTTGACTTAAAAAAGACTCTTACACATTTTAAAATTATACATGCAAGGAAGTATTGTATTCATTGAATGGCCAGATTCTCATAAACATTAAAAATAAATAGCTTTCAGTTGTTATTGAGCCAGCTGGTAGTTAAAAATGTTTCTGTTGTCTTGATAAAAAAACAAACAAATGAAGAACAAAACCCTAGGTTATTGAGAAAGGGGCAAAATATATTTTTATTATTATACATGGTAAAACTATGATAGAAATTGAGTAAGTTTAAGAATTACAAATGTATTAATAATAAAAAAGTAATTGTTATTTTAAAGAATACATTTGGGATGCATTTGCCTTCAAGTGTAGCAGTGGATAGCCTGTTCTCATCAAAATGCCATAACAGAATATGGTGGGATTTTGGAAAGAAAAGATAAAAATCTATCCCTGGAGTTAGTTTGCTCCTTGAACATTTCAGAATCCAGTGAGGTTTCCACATGCTTTGATGTATTTAGTTTTGAATATTTAATTGGGAACTTGTGAGAACTTTTCATTCTTTGCTTTCCCAAAGATAGTATCATTTTACCTCAAAACCCTTTCCTTGATTTTACTGACATTTCAGTAGAAGCATGTCTCCCACTGAAGAATTTTTGGAGAAATGAAAAAAGAAAATTTTTCATTGATGTCACTCACAACTACTTCATTCCTGGTTGTTGTTGTTTTTCCCCTCATTGGATTTCTGGATTGAAAGCTTTTTATACTGTCTTAGAGAATACATATTATCTCATCAACTTCACAATGAGCAATGCAGACCAACACTATACTATGATCTAGAAAGAATTGCAGAGTAAAATATATTCTTGTTTGTTTTACATTCATAAATCCTCATATTCTTTGTGAAGAAAGTTGCTCACTGAGGAGAAAAAATGTAATAAAAACACGATATATAACAGCCAGAGTAAATGTATAAAAGTAAGTTTCTTTCTGCTCAATAGGACTTACTCCAAAGAATCCAGTAAGGGAGGCATGTATAGATATGTATGCCACAAATCAAGCCCAAGACACTCAAGATATGGTCACTCTACTATTTTTCATCTAGTGATACTTTAGTTACATTTATGGTTTACTGAGAGAATTGCAGAATGTGGGTTTTGGACCACATTCTTCCTTGGGGGTCTTATTCCTTTTTAAGCTTGCAATAAAGAGTTAGTGGTATTTGCTGCAGATTAGTGCTCATATCTTGAAGAGATGTTCTATAATATTTCTTATTATTATGGGTTGTTTTGCTTAAAAGAGTATTTGGATATATTTAATTACGTAGTCAGTTGTTCCATTGTTAATCAGGGATGATCAGAGCTGTTGCTTTATATGATATGGGTTACATCAACCCTTAGAATTGTCTCAATATTCCAACTTTGTTTTAAAATGTTGATATGTTTCATGCACACAGTATATAATAAGTAATAACTAGTAGCTAAAAGGGAATATGATTAATATTAACTTGTTTTATTTACTGGTTTGATGAAGCCACCAGAATGCAGTTTTTTGAAGACTGTATCAAACCTCAGAGTGTGTTTCCTTGTGAAGAATTTTTTTTTGTCCTTCACATCCAGCTCTGTACCTCTTTGCAGATGGTGCCTTATGAGTTGTACAGAAGCTCTCCAGCAGGTGAAGTATGTAGCATATCTTGTGTGCCAATCCGGTATCAGATGTCTGTGGGGAAAAATGTAATTACTTCTCAATAACACTGCAGGAATTTGAAACAGAACATTATGCTGCTGTGCCTGGGATTTAACAAGGATGATATAGCAGGCTTTGTTGAATTTGGAAGAGTTCATGTAGCTCAGTTCAGCTAGCTGGAGATTTGAATGTGTGTTGAGCCATTCCAATAATAGAATGGGCAAATTTAGCTTTTCAGCTGACTGTGCTGGAAAGCCAGGAAAGGAAGCATATGCTGTAACAGGTTAAATCTGATTCAGTCATGCTATTGAGACAATGGCCCTTATATCTTATTGATGATGTCGTATTCAGGAATAAGTCTTTTCTTTTAAGTTCAGTAGATGAAAATTATTCGAGTAGTAATTGTTTAATATAACATGGAGGACATGGGAGAGGGGACCATTCCCAAAGAAATATGGGTAACCTTGTAATCTTCAATTTATGAACACAATTAGGATCCGAGTTTCTACTGTAATTTGTTGTGGTTGTAGGTTGAGTTTGTTTGTTTGTTTGTTTGTTTGTTTATTTATTTATTTATTTATTTATTTATTTATTTATTTATTTATTTATTTATTTATTTATTTATTTATTTATTTATTTATTTATTTATTTATTTATTTATTCTTCAATTTCTATGCTGCCCAACTCCCTAGGGACTCTGGGCGGCTCACAACAGAAAAACGAACTTCAAAAATAGTACAAAAATATCAAAAAACAGTTTAAAAACAATTTACAATTCAAAACAGTATCAGTCATCCATACTGGTTACCACCACAAGATCAACGGCCCCAAGCCTGTCGGAAAAGCCAGGTCTTTACCGCTTTCCGGAAGGCCAATAGGGTGGGGGCAGTCCGGATCTCAGGAGGTAACTGGTTCCAGAGAGCCGGGGCAGCCACAGCCTCCCCCGCGGACCCGCCAGCCAACACTGTTTAGCTGACGGGACCCGTCAGTTGTTCCTAATTTTACAATAATTTTTACAACAATGATTAAGCAAATTACTGTGCTTGTAAAACAAATCACTGCACTTGTTAAATGAATCACAGTCATTAAGTGAATCCAGCATCCCCAATGGGCAGGTGTTTTTTTTTTTGGAGAAAATTGGCAAAAAAGGTTGCAAATCATGACTATGTCACCGCAGGATGCTGCAACCCAAGAACTGTAAATGCGAGCTTGTTGCCAGGCGCCCAAATTGCAATCATGTGACCGCTAGGATGGTACAACAGTTGTAAGTGCGGTTACAATTGTAATCATTATTACATCATTATCATAAGTCACATTCTCCAAAGCTGTCATAACTTTCATTAGATGAACTGTCATTAAATGAACAATCGTAAGTTGAGGACTACCTATATGTTCTAGTTATTTCCAGCGGGGATTCCCTGATAAGATGTATTCGTTATTGGATAACTGTGTCAGTTCAGTAATCTCATCAGCACTTTTAACACATTAAAAGGTAAAACATTAACCCATTCCTAAAATTGTTCATACATGTTTAATGCATTTTAGAGAGTTAATTATTTTATGGTCTATGTGGAAATGAAATGTGTAAAATAATGGCTAGCTGGTTTTCTAAAATTATTGTTATGAATCCCAAGACCCAAAAAAAAAAGAATTATAAATATCTCTGCTATAAATATCTGTGCTTACAACTTCTAATTCACTTGGCAATTTTTTCTTCTTTGGTGGACCACTGACTTGATGTACAGTCATACAAAAAAAGCATTAGGGTAGAACAGTGGTGAAATCCATTTTTTTTACTACTGGTTCTATGGGCGTGGCTTGGTGGGCATGGTGTAGCTTGGTGGGTGTGGCTTGGTGGGCGTGGCAGGGGAAGGATATTGCAAAATCTCCATTCCCACCCCACTCTGGGGCCAGACAGAGATGATATTTGCCAGTTCTCTGAACTACTCAAAATTTCCGCTACCAGTTCTCCAGAACCTGTAAGAACCTGCTGGATTTCACCCCTGGTAGAAGCAAAAGTTAGCAAATTAGTATATCCCTCCTCAGTTCTGTGTTTAAATATATAACCTAACCGAAGGTTGAAAAATTATTACAGAAGCATGTGGCTCAAATCTTTAAAAAAAAAAACCCTACAGATAATCAGCACAGTGACCATAGAATAATTCTGTTGAATTAGCTATTGACCATCTGCTGCTTTTTGAAGTTTATGGATAGTCTTCAGAGCAGCCCCAAACAGTGTGAATTACAGTTGTCCAAGGGTGACATGATGAGGGCATGACAGGGGTGAAATGCTGCTGGTTCGGCCCGGTTCGGGCGTACCGGTAGTGGCGGCTACCAGTGGTTCGGAGAACCGATAGTGGCGGCAGCGCGAGGCTCCGCCCAGCCACCCGTTTTCTTGTTTTTAACCCTCTGCGCATGTGCAAAGCCTTCTGTGCATGCGCAGAGGGTAAAAAAGCATGTGTGACGGTGGCGCGTGTGCAAAGCGCACACTTCCTAACCGGTAGGGAAGGTAAGTAGATTTCACCGCTGGGCATGAAGGACTATAACCCAGAGCACCCAGGTTTAAGGAAGCCCAAATTTAGTGTGCCCCTGAATCAGGGTTTTCCTGTTATCTGCTGAATCTGGGAGTTCAAAGAATTTCCAGATCGTGAACCTCATCTCTTTCACCATTTCTGTAAGGAATTAAGGCACTGCATTGAGAAGTTAAATTAAATAACTGTTAAGGAGTAACTTGCAGAAAAGGTTACATAGTTCAGGGATTGAAGCAAACCTGATAAAGAAACTCAATTCTATCTTGATTTTGTTTTATAAAAGATCAGGCAGACAGAAACTTGGGCAGGCATTCAAGATTCTGTTACCCATACCTTACAACAATTTTATTTTATTTATTTTGAGTATTTCTATCCTGCCTTTATTATCTATACAAATAACTCAAGGCGGCAGACATATCCAACACACCTTCCTCCTCCTATTTTCCCCACAACTCTGTGAGGTGAGTTGGGCTGGGAGAGAGTGACTGACCCAAGGTCACCCAGCTGGCTTTCATGCCTAAGGCGGGACTTGAATTCAGTTTCTTGCTTTCTAGCTAGAAAGCCTTTACCACGAAACCAAACTGGCTCCCGTAATAATAAACAATAAACAGTAAAGTAGCGTCCTTGGAATCTCTGCAGTCTTTATTTGTTGACTTGGCCTATCTCAAGGTCTGGCAGGTTTAGAGTCACATGGTTTCTGAACAACAACCACTCCCATCATTCTGGAGTTCAGCTTGAGCTTACTTCAGCCCATCTTGTCTCTGACAATCTTCAGACATTGAATGCGTATGGAGGTTCTCAGTCACCCAGGTGGTGGTTTTCTCAAAGGTGCTTTTTTCAAAAGGCAACTGGGCTTCCTTTGTTTTGCCTTGAAGATGTTTAGCTTCTCATCCAGAAAGCTTCATCCGATGGTGGGGAGGATAGAACACTTAGTTCTGGCAGAATAGGGGATGGGATAGAAGGATCATGTTTCTTGGCAGTCATCTGGTTGTTAGCACTCTCTCTCTCAAAGTTGTTGAGGTCACGTGGGGGTTTATCTGTGCCCTCAGGGTTCACCTGAATTAGAATGCAAACGGGTGTGGAACCTTCTTGGAACTGTTGAAAGGAACTGTGTTGTAGATTGGAGATAGGTGGTGTCTTATCCCTCCCCTCTGTTGACAGAGGGCTGTTCAATTTTAACATAGATGGCCTCTTTTACCCCTCCTTCAAACCTGTTAAGGAATTTGTGCTCTTAAGCACATGAACAGCGAAACGTGATGTTGCAGTTGATATGAGGTGATATGATTCAGTCAATAAACAGATACGTTTAAAGTATATACAAATAGTTTACTCAAAGAATTAGCAAAGTCCAAATAAGAAGTCCAAGTCACACACATTAAGTCAGTCAATACGAAGAATCTTCTCACCAGCCTATCTTTGTCTTAATTAGCAAACAAAGATTACAGCTAACAAACAAATCTATACTATCACAGATAGTTACGCTATACACAGTAGCTCTTCACAGTACTTTTACAGACATGAAGTCAATTACTCAATGAATCAGCAGTGAATCAGCAGAGACAATAAGCAGAGAGAGTCAGCAGGGAGAACGAACCTGTTCTCTAGCTCCCTTTTAAAATAATCACAAAGCTTACAATGCATTTAAAGCAATATTACCTATATTCACGTAAACATTGATTTGTTGTTATGTTGTTGTTATGTTTTCTTGTTTATATATTAGCAAACCCAACCGTTTGGACAGAGTCCTAACAAAACCAATGGTATCCAGAATCTATCTAGACCCTGAAGCAGGATGTCCCTTGCATCTTTTCTTTAGTCTAGAGTTGAGTTATATAACAGGCTACCATCAGCATACTGATGATAACAAACCCTGGACCAGTGAATGTCCTGGGCCATCCGGTACCATTGTAGATAATTCACAACAATTCGGTTTCTGCCCCACACGCAATCAGATTGACAAGGATCTGGCATAAACATATTCCTGTGTATTTGTATATTCATTCGTGTTCCATCAATTCAACTCAATAATAAAAATAACTCAATTTTTATTTTATTTATCTTTTCCTTCCAATCACACTAAACTCATTTCCCTTATCTACTGTAGCTCAACTCCAAATTTGGACTTACATCTAATTTCTCTCCATCTAATTTCTTCTTTTTACCAGACTTTTGCCCTTGCCCAATTATAATCTGCCCACCTCTATCACTTATAGCATAGTTAGACTAGTGACAGTGCTAACTGTGAATGTTTATGGTCTCCCACTGTCTGTTGCTCATAGTTACACCCACATACAGTGTGTTCAGAACATATGCATCATTTGATTTCTCCTTCTTATAATTTGTCTTTATGCCTATATTTAACTTACAGATGCATTTTTTTCATGCTTACATTTGTTGCGCTCGCATGTGTCTTAAAAGAAACATGTATTGTTTTAGAGATGTCGGCATTTCTGATTGAAAGCTTTCTGTCGTATCCATTATGTACACTCCAGTTTGTAGTCTTTGGAATAATTAATTTATCTTTACTCACAATCTGTGTGTTTGCAAAAAGTGATCAAATGTTGCCCGATTGTGTGACAATTCAATTATGCATGTTTCCAAGAAGTTATTTTTTAAAACGAAGGACAGATTTCTGAAACTTACTGTTCTCATATGGCATGAATTGCTGGATTTTTTATGAAGCACACCTTTTACATCTCCTTGCTTGACTAATGAACAAATTAGAATCTAGCATATAACTAGGCTTCTGAATGTAGAATTAAAGGTTCTTGCAAGATTAAAAAGTGGAAATAATTTAAAGAAAAATGTGTGCTAAGTAACATAATGGAGATCAAATCAAGCAGAATTGTTAATTTATAGAGTCCTAGAAATTGTAAAGTAGGATAGTAATGTGGATAAACATTATAAGCAGATAGTTAGGCAAATCTCTTATTTTATTTTATTTTATTTTATTTAAATGGATTTATATGCCGCCCAACTCCCAAGGGACTCTGGGCGGCTCACAACATGTTATAAATACTGTAATTAAGCTTGCAGGTAATGGAAAAAAAAACTAATAGTGAACTGGCCCAGGTGGAGAGAAACGTGGGAAAAAGTTTCTCAAAGTATTCAGAGAAATGCTGGCTTAATTAAATGACAATAATTACAATAATAGCAATAGCAATAGTCCTTAGACTTATATATATCTCCATAGTGCTTTATCGCACTCTCAAGACGATTTACAAATGTCAGCACAATCTGGGTCCTCATTTTACGACTTTGGAAGGATGGAAAGCGGAGTCAACCTTGAGCCAGTCAGGATCGAATTCCTGGTTGTGGGCAGTTATCCTGAAATATTGCATTCTATCACTGTGCCACCAAACTTGGGAATTATAATAAGAATTTCCCAGCTTCAGGATTCTGAATTTACTTCAGTGTTAAGGATAAAATTGGTGTAGTTCTTGCTTCTCTAGTTTTGTCCATGCGTATGAGGCAGGTATCATAGCGCTATCCTTTCTGACACTTTTCCATAATTCAACTACATTTGTGATTCAGTTACATACCTGTTTTTCCACATCATCACTTTTTTTAATGTACCCAAGTTATGTTTATTAAACTCATGTTAGAAAAGTACGTTTAATATATTAAATATTTTAATATATTAAATTTAATATTATAGTAAGATTTGATTTCTTGAAGGTATGCATTTCACTCCGTTCAGGTTTAGTTTTCCTTAATATTAAGGACTTTAGCAGGTCATAGTCACTTTATCTCAATGTTTGTGCTACTTCATTGTCTGAATCTACCATGCTGATGGGGTTTTAAATCAAAAATAGTTAATCCACCTGTACTTCCTGTATCCTCTGAAGGAAGAAATGGTCAGAAGGACAAATCAGGAATTTCTGGGAATCAACATGCTTGGCAGAGGTTATCTCTCAATAAATATCCATGTAATTTAAGTCTCCCATCATGATTACCCGTATTTTTCGGAGTATAAGACGCACCGGAGTATAAGACGCACCTTAGTTTTGGGGGAGGAAAATAGGGAAAAAATCTACCTACCAGGTATTCATCTGGCTAGCACCCTTAGTCTGTTCAGCTTCAGCACATTATTTTATCCTCTGGTTAGGGCTGAAAAAGCATTTTTCAGAGAGGGTAGGAATGAAAACAAGCCTGCAAAGACTTAGGGCAGGAAAAACTGCTTCTGAGGGAGTAGGAATAAAAAAAAATGCTGCAAGCTGGGAAGATCATTAGCACCGCGTTAGGGCTGAAAAGCACCGCTTTTTCAGAGGGAGTAGGAATGAAAACAAGCCTGCAAAGACTTAGGGCGGGAAAAAACCTTCTTCGGAGGAAATAGGAAGCCGGGAAGATCGTTACTACCTCGTTAGGGCTGGGGAAAAAAGCTTCGAAAAAGCTACAGTCTTATACAGAAGTATAAGACGCACCCAAATTTTCATCCTCTTTTAGGGAGGAAAAAGGTGCATCTTATACTCCGAAAAATACGGTACTTCATATCTCTTTAAAAGCTCTGCAGTTTCCATCTTCCATATTGACTGAGCAGGTTATAATGGACACCAATACGGCTTTTATTCATTCTTCCACGTATTTTAATCAAGATGGTTTCTGTAGTATTGGCAGATTAATTTATTTGGATTTCTGAGAAGATGTTATGGAAACATACAGTGTAATCCCACCCTTTTTAAAATTGCTTTGATTCCTTTGAACAATTTGTATTCTTCCATTGCTTTGTTCTGAGTCTCAGTTATACTAATTAAGTCATATTTTCCCTCTTTATCAAAGAGTGCAAATTAATCTTGTTTATTGCCAATCCTCTGAGCATTAGCAAATAGACATAAAGTGTCATATTTTGTTGGGAAGCACCCAGCCTTCCAAGGAGAAGGGATCAAGCATGGAGCTAGCATGGAGTCTTTACACAACTGCGAAAGGGCTAGGACTGACACCACCTTCTCTGCAAGTTCCTTGAAGCCTTATGTAATTATTCCTAGGAGGAGATTCCTGTATTATAGGCAGAACATAATAAAGTAATTACCCTGAACCTTGTATATGTGGGTCTGGTTGTTCATGCTTGACAGATTCCTGAGATTTCTTCCAACAGCTTCAAAGGCCATGGTGATAGTTGTAGCTGCGCTTAACACTATCATTTGGAGCCAAATGGATTAGTACAAAAAGTTCATTATTAATGAATTGGATAAATCTTGGAAGTTGTTCTGTTGCATTCGTAATCCATGCTCCTAGTAGACAATGCACTGTTTACGTCTGTTCCTCATAGCAAGGGGTTACCAATTACAGGCAGAGTCTTCAAGTTACAACCATAATGGAGCCTGTTGATTACAGTTGTAAGTTATAATGGTCGTAAAACAAGGCAGTCACATGACTTTTTTGCTGCGGTTGTTAAGCGAGTGCAGCGGTCATAAAACGAATGCCATAATTCTTAAGCGAAAGCTGTGGTCATTAAGCCAACCCGTTGTTTGCTTTGGCGCAGTTTTGCCAAAAACTCAAAGTAAGTGCCAGTTTTTGATGAAACCGTAGTAAAACGCAGTCACAATACTGCAGGGCACGGTAAAATTCAATCATGTTGCTAAAGGCTTGAAGTGCGTTCATATGACCATGCGTGGAGGCAACCAGAGGAACTGAGATCTAGTTTGTAAGTCCCCCTTTTCAGGTGGGTTCTAATTTTAAGCAGTTGCTAAAGCCGTAAATTGAAGACTTACAGTACTAACTAAATTGAGGACTTACAAACTTATGACTCTTTGTTTCTAGCTGCATCCCCTCTGGCATTCAAGAATCAGCCCTTCTGTTTTTTGTTTAGAAGTATCTTTTTTATTCCCCCCTGAAGGCTCACAGCTTGGAGAGATGAAAGTATATTTTTCATTCTAATGCCAGCCCTCTGAGGTAGGCCCAGTCAGGATACAGATACTACCAAGAAATTCTAGAACTCTACTTTATTGATTTGACTACAATAGTACCTTGAAACTCTGACTGTATTTACCCTTCCTTTCCTCTTATACCAAAGAGAGTCGAGGAGATCCAGCTTTAAGGTTTTTTTTCCCTCATGTTGTCATGTTTTCCTGAACTGAGTTCAAGGGTACTAGAGGACCAACAATGCCTACATTTTTCCCACTTCATTTTTGGGTCACAACAGCTAAACTCAATCCAACACAGTTAGATTGGACAGTGCAGCACCTTCAACTTCTCTTTGCTAATGATACGGACACTGAGCCGTGCAAAAAAATAAATAAATGATTGGTTTCCTTGGCCTCTCTTTGCTGGAAGAATAGTGAAGGTGTTTCCTTTTTTTGGACAAGTTTTCTTTAGTAACAGAGTACATATCTTATTCCCTGAATATTTATGACTGTGATTTTCGTAGCGCTGTTTTCTGAATTTGGCTAAGTATAAGTTTTATTTGCATATTAATTTTTTACTACTTTGGGTGGTTCTTTGGTTAATAAATATATTGAGACTTATTCAAGCGGTTTGGTCTAGTGCAGTGATGGCGAACCTATGGCACGCGTGCCACAGGTGGCCCGCGGAGCCATATCTGCCGGCACGCGAGCCGTTGCCCTAGCTCAACTCCAGCATGCATGTGCGTGCCGGCCAGCTGATTTTTGGCTCGTGTGGAGGCTCTGTGAGGGCATTTTAGGTTTCCAGAGGGCCTCCGAGGAGGTGTTTTCGCCCTCCCCAGGCTCCAGGGAAGCCTCTGGAGCCTGGGGAGGGCGAAAAATGGGCCTACCAGGCACACCGGAAGTCGGGAAATGGGCCATTTCCGGCCTCCAGAGGGCCTCTGCGGGGGCGGGAGAGGCCGTTTTCACCCTCCCCAGGCATTGAATTATGGGTGTGGGCACTCACACGTGCGTGACAGCGCGCACGCACGCGTTTTCGGCACCCGAGGGAAAAAAGGTTCGCTATCACTGGTCTAGTGGTTAAGGCACCAGGCTAGAAATCAGGAGATTGGGAGTTCTAGTGCTACCTCTTAGACATGGAAGCCAACTAGGTCACTTTGGGTCAATCACTCTCTCTTAGCCCAGCCCACAGCACAGGGTTGTTGTTGTTGTTGTTGTTGTTGTTGTGGAGAAATAGGAGGAAGAAGGAGGATGACTAGGTATTTCTGCTGCCTTGAGTTACTTATAAAGTAATAAAGGTGAGATAAAGGTCAAATAAATAAATTTTATACCATAAGCAATTCAGTGCAGAAATCAGTATTTCATCTAATTATAGCCACTTCTGATGAACTTCATCAAAAAAATTTAATTGAATAATCCAGTGAAAATCTGCAGTTCACCACATCTTTCCAGTGCATTTACATGAACCAAAAGAACTGTGCCCGATAGATGATCAGGCATGAATTTTGATATATGCTTCACATAATTTTTTATTTGGGGAGGGCCTTCTGTCATGAAGTGATAACATATTTAATTCCTTTGTAATAACAGTGATGTGTACAACTATGATATTGCAGCCATGGAAACTTAAGAACAGCACTGGTTATGGAAATCCGTGCTACTGTGAATCACAGGAAAGATTTCCCTCCATTTCTTGTCCATTTGGAATAATTCATTAGCTAAATGCTTCATGTGCCATCACTTACAAGAATCCTTAGCTCTCATAGCACTCAGAACCTGTTTTGAAAAACAAGTGAATGCAGAGCCTTTTAAAATAATCTTTATTACAATAATGGAAGAAATGTTTCCTAGCACAAAACAAGGTATCAATAGAAAATTAGTTTCTTGGAATCCTTGCCTTAGACTGTATATTCATATAATCGGTATACTCATGAGCCAGTATCCGCCTTTTCTTTGAATTATAAATTAACTATGAAGACGGATCATCTATATCATT
This sequence comes from Diadophis punctatus similis, assembly GCA_023053685.1. Lineage (NCBI taxonomy): Eukaryota > Metazoa > Chordata > Lepidosauria > Squamata > Dipsadidae > Diadophis > Diadophis punctatus. The sequence continues at coordinate 133,168,188 of JALIGW010000003.1, forward strand.
CATAAATCAGCAGCTGCAATAGTATTTCAGTTTACAAAGAAGGGACTTAAGAAATAACATTTTTTATGAATAATTTGAAGATCTCAGTGGAAGATATCTCTTGTGAATAAGCTGACAGTATATGTGTGCCATTACATCTAAAGTATATCTCAAAGCATGACTCGCAGCTATATTATTGCAGTCTCCCAAATTCTCAAGACTGCACTGCCAAAATTTGGCAAGATTCAGTAATATATTCAAAACATTTTTCCTTAAAATAGGATCTAAAAGAGGTGTATATCCAAAGTTCTGAAAAAGGATTTACATTTCAAATCTCTCATTTCCATGCCATTGCAGTTAATATTTCAGAATTGTCCATATTTTAAACCCAGAGGCAATGAACAAATGAGTAACTGGATAAGGATTTATGCAGCATTTATTTTACAGTCCTACAGATTCAGACATGTGCCCTAAGGATGATAGCATGTATAAGGATGTCTTCTTTTGAGAATGACCTCAAAGGGAAAAAAAAACCAATATGGTTTTTTCCTTCAGCCTGCCCATCTCCAAGAGTAGCTCTTTCTAATGTCAGGGAAATTCGATGTTGGACAAGCTCTAACAATCACCCCTTCTCTTTGAATTGGCACAGAATTTAGACAGTAAAGTTAATATCAATTCCCTCCTACTGATTGCAGTAGGATAGGAAAAAAAGTGCCAACGATTAAGAGATGCAAACTTTCATTCTTTCTAACTTCTGTTCTACTGAGAAATCTAGAACAGAGCTGAATTTGTAGGAGTCTCTCATAACAGAGTGCTGTTAGAAGAACAATCAGATTTCAAAGTTGCCATGAAATGCACTAATAAAGCATTTATAAAAGAAACTTTCCAATCACTTGTATGGCTATACATTATTTCAGGTCCCCAGAAAGCCACACTACTTGGTAGCTTAGAACTACTGAGAATATTACCGTATTTTTCGGAGTATAAAACGCACCGGAATATCAGACACACCTAGATTTTAGAGGAGGAAAACAAGGAAAAAAGTATTCTGAACCAAATAGTGTAGTAATATATTATTTAATAAAATACCAGTGTAGCAGAATACTTTTTATAACCATGTACTGTATACTTTTTATAACCATGTACACTTTTTACAACCATGTATACTTTTTACAAACTTCAAACTTGACAGCTTTAAGACTAGTGGACTTCAACTCCCAGAATTCCTCCTCCAGTCATGCTAGATGGGGTAATTAGAAGGCAAAAACACCCCATTTTTTGCAAAAAATGGCCCGTTTTTCGTCCGTTTTTTTTTTTTTTTGCAAAAACGGCATGCAGAGGGTTTGGGAAGCCTGCAGAGTGCTCCTAGGGGGTGGGGGAAGGCAAAAATGCCCCCGTTTTTGCAAAAAAAAAGGCCCGTTTTTTGCAAAAATGGGATGCGGGGGCGGGGCTTCAGGAGGCCAAAAATGGCTGTATTCGGTGTATAAGATGCACCGACATTTCCACCCTCTTTTTGTGGGCAAAAAGGTGTGTCTTATAATCCGAAAAATACGGTATTTATATATTTATTCACTCTGCTGTGCACCATGTAGTGACTTGTACACACAATCCCTTTCTTTTGGTTCAGAGACCTGCTCAGTTATAACTCTTCATAGATTGCAACTCCTACAAAATTACTATTCTAATCAGTAGACTTCCAGGTATAATGGTGAACTGAAGACAGCTCCGCTAAAAGCAGAGCTTACCTTCATAGCAGAACGAAGAGCCAGTGAGTAGAACAGCTCTTTGTAATTTCTCTCCAGACAAGGAGAAAACTTGAGATTGACCACAAGTCAATCCACAATCTCCAAACAATTGCTCCTCACAAGGAGGCTACAAGATAATTTTCAGAAGGTTTAGAGCTCTGGATGATGAGAAAATATCCACAATTTTGCTCAAACCGCAATTGGCACCTTCAAAAGAACACTGGGTTCACATAGTTCCTTTTATAATCACTTCTGGGAATTGCTTGTTAACTGCTTGCAGTTACTAGGAATCTTTGTGTCGACACATTTTGAGGCACTGGATGAGTTTTCTTCAATCCTTAGTAAGAAAAGTTTTAAATACAAATTTAAAAAGGGATTTTTAAATAACCAGCAAAACGGTGATTACCGTTTGGATTTTGGAAAGTTGTAAATAGACTAAGAATCCAGATAGTTTTGAAATAATATTTTGGAATTAATTGTAAGAATCCTTTTTGTGGGAAAATACTGTTGTCTCGAATTCTTAAAAAATATGATAGGATGGGACTTTTGAGGTTGGACACTAGAGGGAACTAGAAGGAACTAAAATGTACAATTAAAGGAGAAAAATACTTAAATTTGATTTATTAATACAGAATGGAGCAAAATATTTCACCATGCACCTTGAAGGGTATTTTTGAACAATGGGACCCAGAAGTTAATTTTAAGAGTGTCTGCCTCTACTGATAAATTGTGTTTAAAAGATGTTGTGGAAGAGGACAAGATTGGGACTGATCTGAAAATGGATATAAAAATGGAGAGGCCACAAGAATGATATGGGAAAAAGATACCACATTAGCCATACAAAAGGAACTGGTGAATGTCTTAATTAATAAAAGTGGTACACAAATAACAAACCAAGAGAGTGACCTGGATAATTGTTTTACATTGAATTTACAAAAGAGGCTTGTTAAAGCTTTGAAATAATTTTATGAAAAGAGACAAAGAAAAAAATGAAAAGAAATCAAGTATGTGTGAAGTATGTAAACAGAAATGAGATCGTTTCTCTTTTCCATAGCTGAGAAAACTACATAATTATTTTAATAATTTTTTAAAAAAACCAATTGAATGTCAACTATTTCAGCCGTGCAAACATTACGTGGGGTCCTTGGTGCTCTCTGAGCTTGGTTGCTTTCTTGCAAACGTTTCATTATCCAAACTAGGTAACATCATCAATTCTGGCAATCAATCTCTGAGAGCACAAAGGTCTCCTCATTTCAACCCTGAGCTACAAATATTTTCCTTTATTGTTGCAAATATTATACAAATCCTTAGTGCCAGAACATACAAGATAATAATGTTGCAATAATTTTATTACTCAAAATAAAGCAAACTATAGTAGTAGCTTTTACATTTATTCTGTTTTGTTCTTTGTAACTTCATTGTAATACGGACCCCAAAATTGACTTGTGCTTCTTATATAATCACCAGATTGCATAACCTAATTGTGTCTGAAGTGCTCATGAAAAATGAGACATCACTTTAAAATTGGTTAATAATTCAGTGTGCTATTTAGATGGGGGGGGAAAACTTTTAAGTATTTGAAGCAGCTTATAAGTTTTATTGATTTTTTTTAATGTGACATGGGTAATAAATGTGTGAGGTCCACCTTTCAAGTGGAACAAAGTTTTTTTGGGTGGGGGGCATTTGCCAGTAAAAACAGACATATGTGGTTATTTGACATTTTTTAAAAAAATCTTACAACTGGTTTTTAAGCATTTGATCCTAGGTAAGACTTTGTTGCTTGAAACCAACCATGATAGTTTATATGAAATTAAATACTGGTCCTTTTGGGTTTGAAGGTTCATTTTAAAAGTAACACTAAAAGCCCCTAACCAAACATACTTTTCTACAAACACCTTGACAGATAGGAATTTTCCTATCAAGAGGTGATTTAGGATCTTGCTTCCCTGAAGTCATTCGTACTTAGAAAATAAAACCGAGATTCAATTCTAATTAACAAAATATTTATTTTAGTACAAAAGTAACAAAAGAATAAACCTTTAATAAGCTACATCTTCTCAGCTAAGGATTCACGTCTGCCTCGGGCGAGGTTTCGAAGGAGAAGAAAAGTAGGAGGAGACAAAACTCCTGGAATGCACACATGGTAGTAAAACATATCACATGTCTGCTTGATTAGAACTACAGTAAATCTAGAAATAGTAGAGATGCACAACTGGCAATTATTCACATTGTGACACACCTAAACTTTCACCTCAGCCATAAAAAAATTTAGAAGGTGAAGAAAAGTTGATAAGCTACGAAAACACTCTGGGAGGCAAGTAGAGTTCTTTGAAAGCAAAACAAACTAACTCCCTAGAAATAATTCATTTTCACGACATATTGGGTCTTAGTTCTTTTAAACTCATGTCTTGGTTCTCCTAAACCCATTGCTTATAGTTAGCTCTCAATTGCCTGAGTGCTTGCTTGCAGATAGGAGACAGGAAGGTTAATCAGTCGCAAGGAAAGAGGAAAAGTTACACAGTGTTATTGAAAAGGATTGTGCATTTCATACACTGATCCTCAAGAACTGTAAGACACACAAGGCAAGTTGGGTAGTGCAGGTCAGCACACAAACAGAAACTCTTTCAAAGTCCATTTGTGTAAACTTTTACCATAGTCCAGAGCAAAATAAGGTTCCCCAAAACAACAGGATTAAAAAAACCAACATAAGCATGCTGGAGCATATAGCCTATATTTTTGGGTAGATTTAGCTAAGTGGTGGGTGCAATTTGAACCACCTGTTTTTCAGATATCCCCTTACTTGGGGTTTCATTGTGCCAAAAGAGAATGGGATCTTTCAACCTCAAGCTTGGGTAACCAACAAGTCATCAAATATACTTGGGAAAGATATTTTTTCCCAAGTAAAATATCCTCAGCATATTTTGAGTGCTGAGGAACACAAGAATCTCTCTATTGGTGCTGAAGCCACTTAGTGTAGGGAAGCGGAATCTGGATACTAGATACGAAGAGAGGGAAGCAAGCATCAGGGTGCCGGTGTTTCTGTGTCTACCTCACTTTTGCCTCCCCAGAATTCCAAAGTCCTCAGTTATTTTGTATGCACATTTTCCAGACAAAACATTGATATGGCAAAACTTAAAATCAAATTAAGCAAAACCTGACCTTTTCCTGAGACCTTGTGTAAGCAGACTATTTAATGCAAATATTTACTTGCCCCAGAGCCTAAGTATTTGCATTAGTTCAACATATCTTCTGTGGTCTACTAGACCACATCTTTCCTATTATTTCCCTTTTCCAAAATTTGATGCACACAAGCATGCCCACACTAAGGGAAGATGTAGGCAATGTCTTCCATTTTGTCCCGCCAGCCGAGGTTCTCTCAACCAAGGTTCAACTTGCAGTTCCAGAACTTTGAGTGATCTATATGTCACTCAAACACTTGTTGCGCAAGTTACTCTGTCACCCAAGATTCAACTTGTCCACCCAGATACCTTGGCTTTATTCCATGCACCCTACTAACATGTAGGTGACAATCTAGCTTATTTCTGTACTCACAGAGAAGGACTACCCAGGATGCCCACTTGTTGTGTGATGTCACCATAGTTTTCTGAGAGAGCAACCAAAAAATTCCCATTAGACACAAAAGGAATTTTGCTCCTTTTTGTTTCAATACGTATAATGGCTTCTTGCAAATATACCTATACATCCATACTGTATATGGCATTACTAAATGCCATATATAATGCCAAAACTAAATACAGTTAATCCCCAAAGGCCCTCTAGAAGAGCTATATTTTTACTTGCTTCAGAAGATCATATGGACTTATGAAAATAATTTTGGAATAATACTTGATTATAAACTGAATATCGTACATCATTGTTGCATGGCCACAAGAAAGCAAAATACAATTTTAGGATGTATCAAGGGGAATAGAGTTTTCAAATCACAGGAGGAAAGAGTCTATTAATTGAACCCCAATTTACATATTGTGGCCAGGTCTTGGCATTGTGATTTCAGAAAGTTCTAGATAGGTTAGAACAGGCTCAGAAAATAGCAATAAGGATGTTCAAACTAGAAACTAAATTCTGTGACTTAGAAAGAACTGGGGAAACCCTGAGGGGAGAAAACCAAAGTGTGATAAGATATATTCTATAAGTACTTGGAAGGATATAACAAAGAAGATTGCTGATTTTTAATATTCAAGAGGGCAAGACATAGAAATAATGGATTTAAATTACAGGAAGGGAGATTCCAGTTGAATATTAGTAATAATTTTCTAACAATAACAGTAGTTTGACATTAGAAGAAGAACTTAGAGAGGTGCTGTTCTCTTTATTCGAAGTATACAAGCAGTCAATACCCATTTGATGTGGTTGCTTTAATCTTAGTGCTTGCACTGAGTAGAGAGTTGTACTTCATAGCCTAAATGATTCCTTACAATTCTATGATTCTGTAATCAAGTGAAGCAAATTACAGTGGCCAAGCAAGGTAGAATATTAACCCAAATAAGACTACAAAGTTAATATAGAAAGGTTAAATAGACAGGCTTCAAAACTAAGCAGTACTGTACTCTGTAGATATATACACAATGGTTTTACATTACTGTAATACTGTAATATAAAATGGCATTCCTCTTTAAGGAAAGTAAATCTTCAGCAGTATTAATCACTTTAGACCTGTGATGGCGAACCTATGGCACGGATACCAGAGGTGGTACGCAGAGCCCTCTCTGTGGCACGTGCACCGTCGCCCCAGCCCAGCTCCAATCGTGTTTCTCCATCGCATTTCACTCAATCAATTCCAACTTTTCGCGAAACAATAAGATCTCGCGAAATTGGAATTGATTGAGTGAACTTTTTCACTCACATGCTTCACAATGGGGGAGACGGAGGTCCCGTCCTCCTCCTGAAGCCTTTCGCCGTGTCGCAGCAGAGAGATGAAAGAGCTGTCATCCTATTGTGGCGGTGGCGATGGGCGGACCCTTAGTGCGGGAGCAAAGCGCCCCTGCACTTGCCTTTGCGCGGAAACAGCATTCCGCCTTCGTCACGGTATATTTGCTGTTGCAGCCAGCAAAGAGGGCTGGGAGAGAACGGTGGGGGTGGATCTTGCAGGGTGGGGGCCATCCCCCAAGCCTGGCCTTCTTCCTCCCTTGGCGGGGCCAAGAAAAAGAAGGGGGTGGCGTGGGGAAGCGCTCCCCTCCCCCGGCTGAGCATTGAGCATGAAAGCCCAGTGGGGGCAGTGGTGGCCGGCCCAGAAGAAGCACCCCCTTTGGCGAGTCAGACCGTGGAGAGGCCTGGCCTGGCTCTCGCAGCGAGACACTGTTCGGCACCTCCAGATGCGAGCTGCCGCCTTTGAAATGCACCGCGCCTTTGAGGAAGCCATGCAGCGATGGCTGGGGCCGTGGGGGGGGGCAGCGGAGGCATCTGGGCTGCTCCCCTCCTCCTCAGCCAGCTGGGCCTGGAGGAGCACAGAGAGTTGCGGGCCGAGTGCAGGAGGGTCAGAAGGCGCACTCCCACATCGCCCCAACACCCTTTTTCAGCGTGCGCTCTTCTGTCATGAAGTGGGATTGAGTGGGGGGTAGGGGGAAAGGAGCAGGGGGAAGGATACGGGGGCTTCTAGGAGGAGAAGCCCAGCTGGCTTTGCGTGGGGCGGGGAAAAGAGTCAATAAAAATCCAATTTCCCCCCAATAAATGGGGAAAATAAAGGCCCGGCGGTCCAGAGTCCAAAAAGGGGTGGGGTCTGTTCGTTGGAGGATCGGAGAGGAAATCAGTTGAAATCTGGGCAGGAGGCTATTCAGAGAGGGATCTGCCTGGGTCTCTTCTTCCCTCCCCCTTAGATTCCCCCCTCCTTAGCCTCGTTTTAAGGGGAGGGGGAAGCTAGGTGGGACAATAGTAGCTAAAAGACTGCGAGGGGGGTTAGGGTTAGGGTTTATTAAAGGCGGGGATGGGGAAAAGATGCCATTCCTTTCCCAAGGATCTAGGGAAAGTGGAATAAAAATAGGTAGGTGTGTGTGTGTGTGTGTGTGTGTGTGTGTGTGTGTGTGTGTGTGTGTGTGTGTGTGTGTGTAAATAACACCCCTGGGTAGCTTCAGCCACAAACAACAGCTGCTGTTATTTTTTGCTGAGAGCTTCTAAGCTACACAGCATTCTTTAATAAATACTAACAATAACGAACCATAATATACAGGATTAAAGGAAGGAAGGTGAAATCAGGGGAGGGAGGGAGGGAAGGAAGGAAGAAAAAGAAAGAAAGAAAGAAAGAAAGAAAGAAAGAAAGAAAGAAAGAAAGAAAGAAAGAAAGAAAGAAAGAAAGAAAGAAAGAAAGAAAGAAAGAAAGAAAGAAAGAAAGAAAGAAAGATGAAATCAGAGGAGAAGGAAGGAAGGAAGGAAGGAAGGAAGGAAGGAAGGAAGGAAGGAAAAAGAAGGAAGAAAGGAATAAGGATATGATGACCCTCCAGAGGCTACTGCACTACACTCCCATCATTCCTGAGTTGTGCTGTTAAAGAAATCCAGTGCCACCAGGGAGAAGTCAAGTTGTGAAAGATTGATTGAAATTCCTCACAAAACCTCATTATTCAGGTTAAATTGCCATGTTGGCATTTTGTGATAAATAAGTGGGTTTTGGGTTGCAGTTTGGCCACTCAGTCCCTAAAAGGTTCGCCATCAATGCTTTAGACTATTTAGGTAGCTTGTTAGTAGTTAGACCAATGCCCTAGAAAACATTTTCCTGTGGCTATGTAATACTGGGCAGGGTTGGTAGTAAGATGAATGTTCTGCCATTACTAATTCAGAATCAACAATAATCTTACAAGGAATTTTCAGTGTTTCCAGTTTCATGTACTGTACTGCACTTTTGGGCTGCTTTACATTTTTTCTTTGTACTTTGCTACCTCAGATCCCATCTATCATTCAGTCCTAAACCTTTCAGTTTTTCACACATATGCAGTAGTAGGTTTAGAATTCCTTATTAGGTAGAATTTTCCAGTTGCCAGAAACATCTGCCCTTTGCTTTATGCCAGGGGTGTCAAACTGGCAGCCCGTGTGCCGGATGCGTCACGTGCAGGCCATGCCCACCCCAGCTCCACGAAGGGAAAAAAATATCATGAAACGTCATGTGACGGCAATGTGACACCGCAAGTTTGACACCTGTGGTTTATGCTCTCTTCATCCCATCCAAAAATGTTCATCTACTAATGCCTGCAGCACTTACGGTGAAAATATTTTTGCTGCAGCAATTTTGCATGGAAATATTGGAGAATGCCTGCCAAATAGCACTTAACTAAGAATATTTGGACACCACCTGTTAAAATATCAGATAGGTACAATTATTCAGAAAGTGCCTGTTGAGTAGCAGCTGCTCAGTTAACTGTACACATTGTGAAAGCTCTGACTCATTGCAGAGTGAAGTTAATCTCTAGTTCCATCTCTCTGACGCTAACATAAACAATGAAACGGGTTCTATGAAGACACAGAACCTGTAAGTTATAATCAAGTAGTTGTAATTATATTCTTGGTGATTTATATACTATCCCACAAGGTTGCTGAAAGATCCTACAGGTTTTTTCATCTTTTTTTTCTCCACATATATAATTTTCACTTCAGAAAATTGACCTAATTCAGTAGTAAATCTCATTACCCTTGGTAATTAACCAAGAAACATTTCATGTTGTTGGCTTTTCAAACTGACAGAAAGAGAACATTCTAAGTTACCAACATGCCTCACCTCATTTCCTCCTGATCTTTGAAATGTCAGCAGCTGTTGGTATATCTGTGCAATAATTATTTTATTTTTATTTTCACTTTATTCATTAAGATTGCTATTGAAGCAAAAGCTGGTGAAAGCAAAATATGCAGAAGATTTATTTAGGGACTGCTTATATATCAGTCACAGGAGAGCCAGTAAATGTACTTCTTTGGTTATGTTATGTTTATACAAATACTTAATTTAATAATTTAATTTAATAAACGTTCGTATAAGCCGCCCAATCCCGTGGGACTCAGGGCGGCATACAGCATAGATAAGAACAATAACATAAAAACATCATAATTTAAAAAAACAATACATTATTTTAAAAAACCACTCCTTCATGGGGGAATCTGATCTTCTTTTTCACCCCGCCTGCCGGAAGAGCCATGTTTTTACGGCTTTACGGAAGGCCAGTAGAGTGGGGATAGTCCAGATCTCTGGTGGGAGTTGGTTCCAGAGGGATGGGGCTCCCACAGAGAAGGCTCTCCCCTGTGGCCCCACCAACCGACATTGTTTGGCCGATGGGACCTGGAGGAGGCCCACTCTGTGGGACCTAACTGGTCGTAGGGAGGTGTGTGGTAGGATGCGGTCCCAAAGGTAGCCTGGTCCTGAGCCATGTAGGGCTTTAAAGGTCAAAACCAACACCTTACTATCTTGTACATGTTTGACAAAAAAACAAACAAACAAACAAATAAATAAATAAATAAGGCACCAGGCTTCAAACTGAGAAGCCATTTATTATAGTCCTATGTAAGAATGAGGCCAACTGGGTGGAAGTGGAAAACCACTTCCAAAATTGTAAAAACATCTAAGCAAAAATAATAAATTATTAGATAATTATTGACTTCTATCAAAGAAACAAGTATCTTTAATATGTTTTAATATTTTATTTATCTATCAAATATGTATAGCTGCCCATCTTACAAACATTTTAGATTTAGATTTATTATTAGAGTTGGAAGGGACCTTGTAGGTCATCTAGTCCAACCCCCTGCTCAAGCAGGACTTCCTACACCGTTTGAGACAGATGGCAGTCCAGTCTCCCCTTGAAGGTCGCAAGTGTTGGGGCTCCCACAACCTCCGCTGGCAAGCTATTCCACTGGTTGATCGCTCTCACCGTCAGAAAGTTTCTCCTCACTTCCTCCCCCCCTTCCTCTTAGTGTCATTTCCCACTATGGTATGACCATAGCAACTGGATGGAGAGCATTCTTCTTCTACAAGTTAGGTCACCTAAATTTAGGATATCAAATAGTGCATTTTATATTTAAAATTACATCTCCCAAGTGTTGTGCAGATACAAGGCAAAATATTTGAAGATTTTTTTAAAGGCCTTTGGCATATGCAGAGTAGCCTTTTGTGGTACTGAAGCAGTCACACCCTCTGGAAAGCTTGGCCTGGTTTTTCTCAGATTATCTGGGCACTGATTGATAATATTTCCTCTGGAACTGCAAGCCAAACCAAGCAGTTGTGCATTCACACATACAGAGGCAACCTGACATTGAAGACATTGTTCCAAGCCTTCCAGAGAATCCAGTACTTTGCGGAAGGAGGTTTTTAAAATTGTACACAGATATGTTTGTGTGTATCTTTGTGTATCTGTGTGTGTGTGTGTGTGTGTGTGTGTGTGTGTGTGTGTGTGTGTGTGTGTTTTACAGTGCACAACATAATTCATAAATATGCTGCCATGTATAAGATACCTTCAGTTTTACAATATTAAAACTCAGTTTCTGGGAAATTAATGTTTGAATGGGTTTGGTTGAAAGCATATATGGAATGCTTAAAATCAGCTGCTGATTCTATGTATGTGTCCAGTTTTTTTTCTATGCAGAAGCATCTAAGCATATATTATATTTATTTGAAGACGAATAGACAAATAGACAAGAACAGTTTCTTAGTATTTTACTCATTCTCCAATTCAGCAAGACCAAAACTGGAGACTGTTCCAATAACCTAAACTATAGAATGAGAAAGGTTTTATTATTGTGATTTGCATTGTGATTAAAATATATTTTACTTTAAATATATTTTAATAATAGTGATAAAGAGTATAGATCTTTCCATGTTTTCTCTCTGCATAGATTAAACATAGACAGCCACCAATTCCTTTCACATAATGTGATAAAAAAAATAAACTCACAGAAATACACTCAGGAAATAAATGCTTACCCACTAAAAACAAATAAGCTGTCTTTTGCTCAAGAATCCTTATTTACCAGCAGAGGGTGCCATGATCCTCCTGTATCACAAGTTGGCCTGCATGCCAATGAATAAATGTAATTGACAGAGGGGAGTCACAGGGGTGACTGGAACCCCGGTCGTCCAGCTCCCCAGACAGCGGTGACGACAGCTGAGCTAAAGGAGCAATCTGTTCAGTGGGAACAGACACCAGCCCTGTAATTTATACCTATTTGCCTCTAATTCTACAACAAGGCCAAGTTTTAAAAAAGTTCTGCCATTGTTGCAGGAATCCTCCTTGCTGCCTTGTGTTCTCCTCTTCGTTTGGGCTCACAGAGGAATCGGGACACGCTTTTCCTTCATTTAAAAATGTTAATGGGGAAATCCTACAGAAGAGCATTCTCCTCTTTAAAAAAAAAGATCTTGTACATCGACATTATGCGGTGATTAGAATGGGGCTTCGATCAGACGGAGGATTCCCCGAGGCCAGGTCTTGTCCCACCAGCGCATGTGGCCTGTCGTCTGACGCCCGGGGTGGGGAGTGGGGAGGCTGAGAATAGAGGAAAGCTGCAGTCTGGTGCAGCAGATGAGCCCCAGTGGTTGCCATGGAGATCTTTAATACAGCCGAAGCTCAAAGAAAGGGCACGAGCTGAAGCACAGGAGCTCCCTGGCAGATGAAGGAGGGACCAGCTGAATACCGAACAGGCCCTCAGCGAAGTTGTCCCAGATGGAGTTTTAATTTCTTCCTCTTCTGGTCTCACCCTCCCCCCCACCCTAAACCCCCAGCTTGGGTTCCCTGAGAAACCAAAAGGCGTGGGGAGGAGAGACAAGTGTGCTTGTTACTATATGGAAGTCGCTCCTCCTTTTCCTGAAAGAACTGGGCACATGCTTATAAGATATTAATGGAAGGATAATGGCCCTAGAGGGGAGGGAATGATGGCCTTTATGAAGGCGTGATCTCCTCTCGCCAGCGGGGTTTACTGAGGGCCAGGGGATTTGTCGGCAGCATATGCGCTCCTGTTAATGATTGAAAAATTACCACAACAATTAGTCATGGATCACTGAAGGGAAGGCCCCCAAGCACTGCGGACAATGTGATTAAACCCATGTATGTGACAATTAACTCTCCTGAAGGTTTATCCACCACAGAGGGCCATTTCTTCTAGGAGAGAGGCAAAAAAAAAAAAACAACCCCTGACAGGCAGAAATAATTCAGCAGAATGGAAGTGATACAGCTGGCAATATCCATTTTAATCTGACACGGAATTAATCACACTTAAATTAATCCAGTTCTTACTGCACCAGTGCTGTTGCTTCCTTATTTATATCCGCCACCACCGCTGCCACCACCCCATTCTGCATACGCTGCTGAGGCATGACTGATTCAATTCCTGCCCAATCCATGTTTTTTAAAATTTAGAAAGCAAATCCTTCCATTGCGCCATGTTTTTACGTGAGCTAGGGAGCAATTATCTCATAAAATCTGAGTAGGCACCAGATGTAGCACATCTTGAATTCCCTGAGGTATCACAGTTGAATAACCTACAGCAAATATTTTTACCCAATCTGCTGCCCATAGGAGAGAGAAAAAGAGAAAGAGAGATCAGTGTTGTCTCCCTGTATACAACGGTGGGGAGGTAGTTGTACTATAAATGTGGCATGCAATCACAGTTCCTGTTTCATAAAATAAGTACTGTATGTTTTCTATTCACCAAGGTTGGCTCTAAGAGTACTTATAAACTTCGAACAGGAACAATGGCATATAATAAAAATAATTGACAGGTAGAATTGGAGCATCAGTCTTAATGCATGTGATAAATAATGGCCATGTTTGGCTTTTGGTTTATGGGAGTGGTATTGTTTCTGAACTAGTTCCATACACTCAATGTAATATTAGTTATAGAAATTGTATCCTGCTTCTTGCATCATAGTCTAAAGCTTCATGAAAATGCTTGCAATAGAGATAGTGTTACAACTGGCTTCTGGATTGCAGGAGCAAATTTCATCTGAAAATTGTGTCCAATAACACCAGTAGCCCCCGTAGTTTCACCAGTAGTTTCAAATGTTTCAGTTGGTAACAAGAAACAAGTTCCCCCATTCTGGCCAATTGTTTTTTTACCCTAATTATCTTTGTCAGTCTCTATTAAGAAAAATAGCTTGTTTCTTACTCATTCCAATTTGGAACAGGAGTTTTCCAGCAACCCAAGGGTGCAGGAATTTTTCTAAATAAGATTGTTGTATGATTCTGTCCAGCTGCTTCTATGGTGGTGTTGGGCCTTTTCAGTTGTGCTAACTCAGTGGTTCCCAACCTGGGGGTCGCAACCCCTTTGGGGGTCGAACGACCATTTCCCAGGGGTCGCCCCGGCATCCTCAGCTCCCCCCCACTGCCACAAGCCTGGCCATATCGTGCCCCACAACCCGCCGCCGCCATTTGAGTTCTTTTACCCTCTGTGCATGCGCATAGCATTCTGTGCATGCGCAAAGCATTCTGCGCATGTGCAAAGCATTCTGTGCATGCGCAGAGGGTAAAAGAACCCAAATGGTGGCGGCGGGGTGGGTCGCGGTGGGGGCGCGGGGGCAGGGTGTGGGTCGCGGCATTAGGAAGGTTGGGAACCGCTGTGCTAACTTTTCATTATATTTTTGTAATTCCAGTATTTGCAGTCTAGTTTATTTTCTCACAGAATGGATAATCCTTAAGAGCCCTCCCCCATGCCCATACACTCCCCCTTAATGGTGATCTGCTTCACCAAAGCTGGTTAGCTCTTTCTCCATCTGGGCGAAGGGTCCTACATATGGGAGCATTTGCATGATTGCAGACTCCATACTCCATACTCCCATTCTGCTTCCCAAAGCTCCTCCTGGAGAACACAGAATTGGAAACAGGTCATCCTTGTCCCTTCAGAAGTAGGACAGGGATGGCAGATCAAGTGGAGGAGTGGATAGCATCGTCCTTCGAACCATCACCTGGGTGACATGTTGCTCAGCCACATCAGCCCACTGTATCCAAAAGCCCATTTTGGTGGGAATGCTTCTGCTTAATTTGCTGCCAGTAGTTGTAAATCAAAGGACCCTCACTTTGACCCCTTTCCTCCTGTGAAAGGTGTTCAGTGTATCTAGTCCAGTTTCCTGTGCACCATTCTCCTTTTGATCATTTCCTGCTGGGCTGACAGCGCAGTGGTAGGATTCAATTTTTTTTTTACTACCGGTTCTGTGGGCGTGGCTTGGTGGGCGTGGCAGGGGAAGGATACTGCAAAATCTCCATTCCCACCCCACTCCAGGGGAAGGTTACTGCAAAATCCCCATTTCCTCCCCATCAGCTGGGACTCGGGAGGCAGAGTAGAGATGGGGGCGGGGCCAGTCAGTGGTGGTATTTACCGGTTCTCCTAACTACTCAAAATTTCCGCTACTGGTTCTCCAGAACTGGTCAGAACCTGTTGAAACCCACCTCTGGTTCCAAAACTAAACCAACAGGTTCCTCAGGACTCTACTCCAGCCCTATCCCATTTTCTTACCTTTGTGTTCTCTCCCAAGGGCCTACCGGCTAGGTCTTATCCTATCCTGGCTTCTCAGTTGTCTGCCCCCTCTGAAGTAGCAGGAGTGAACTCACCCTGTGCCAGCTGTCATATGTTCTGTGATGAAGGCAAGCCAGTCTGAGCCCTGAGAGGTTCCACACTAACACGTGTGAGCCCCCAAATTGTTGTTGATAATACTCAGGCACCAGTGGTGGGTTCCTAATGGAGCGGTCCACTCTATCGCACCGGTAGCGGCGGACTGGTGACGTCACCAAGTGCGGTCAGTTGCCGGTCCCTAGGAGCCGCCATCTTTTTCCATGATTTTTTCGGTGATTTTTTGCTTCCGCTAATGAGTGGAAGCAAAATTGCACTAAAATCTCGCGAGAGGACATGCACGTGCATGAGATTTCAGCAAGATTTCGCTTCTGCGCATGCATGGAAGCAAAAAATCACTGAAATTGCGCGCACGTATTCCCTTGCAAGATTTCAGCACGAGTTTGCTTCCGCACATGCGTGGAAGCAAAATCGCATGAGGGGGTGCACGCGCATAGCGAGCGCGCGCACACACACAAAACATAGTGATGCATGCGCAGCGCACCGGTAGCAAGGTAAGTGAGCAACCCGCCCCTGTCAGGCACCCAAATTTGCGTGGAGCTGAAAAGAACCTAATCTGTGAATTTGAGAGACAAGGATCCAATACCTTTTCAAAGTGGCTTTTTTGCTCACCTTCAGCCCCAATACGACAACCACAAATACTTAAAGCAAAGCAAAAGAGATTTATTAAGTTGGGTCAAGTCTTTAAATATGGCACAGAAATAAATGATTACATACATTCAATATATGTGATGCATCAGAAAGCAACATATCAAAACAATATAAAAGACATTGAAGTGCAATAAGGGCTTTGTTTTATTATATACATGAGAAAGGACAGACACTTTTAAAACATATTGCCTCTCTTACATTTCTACCTGTATTTTTTTCTCTTTCGTAACACTTGCAACTTTAATCAAGGACATCAGCCCTATCATTTGATTGCTCCAGAAAGGGTTAGTTTTTGCACATCAATGGAAAATACATGTCTTCCTAAATTTCACAAGAGGATACCATGCTAAAATGATTATATCTTTATTAAAATGCTAATACCAAAGCTTAACATTCTTAGAAAGAGTAGAACATCATAAAAATAATTGACAGGTAGAACTGGAGCAGTTTGGTTTCTATTTATGGGGATGGTAGTTTCTGACACTTACATGTACTCAATGTAATATTATTTGTAAAAATTGTATCCTGCTTTTAGCATCATACTCTAAAGCCTCATGAAAATACTGCATGAACTGCTCAATTGATTCCATACGGAAGTTTGAAATAAAAATCCTACAGCAGTGATGGCAAACCTTTTTGCTGTCATGTGCCAAAGCGGGGGGGGCATGGGGGGGTTGTGCGTGCATGTGCCCACTCCCATAATGCAAGCACCCTACCCCCCACGCATGCGCACACGACCCCCTCCCCATGCATGCGTGCGCAACACCCCCCATCGCCCATGTGCCCCCCCCGGTGCTCCCCCCACCCCATTTTGGGCCTGGAAAGCTTCCTGCACCAACCTGGAACCCAAAACACGGTGGGCAGCTATTCTGGCCAGTTGCTCCCCTGCGCCTGGCTGCCTGGCTGCGGCGGTCAGGAAAAACCCCGAAGCTGCGCTGCCTGGAGGCTGTTTGTGCCAGCAAAGCGGCGCTGCCTCTTTGGTCCTCCTCCTCCTTCCAGCCTCGCTGTCAAACCTTGGGATTTGCCTGGGGCTTCTGTGCGTCCCACTTTCACCTCCCCCGCCTCCAGAAGCATTCTGCTGGCCAAAAACAGGCGAAAATGCCCCATGTTTTGTCAAAAACGGTCAATTTTTGCCCGTTTTTCACCTCCCCCACCTCCAGAACATCTCTGCCGGCCAAAATTGTTGGCCTTACCTTTCACCTCCAGCCCGGAACTGAAGGTAAGTCCTACGCTCGACCAAAGGGTGGGCGGGGTGATGTGGGCGGGGCAGCCTCATGGTCCTGTGTGGGCCGGATTAATGGCTTTGGCGGGCCGCATGTGGCCCGTGGGCCATAGTTTGAGGACCATGAAGTAGACAATCCCAGTTGCCTGGGAATGCATGCATTATATTTGCAAAAGCAACAGGAAGACAATCGCAAACAATATATAAATGTAAAGTTATACAGCAACAAAATGTTAAAATTTATATAGCAAAGAAATGAACATTAGCTCACAAAAATAGAAGGAAGGGAAGGAAGGAGAAAGAAAAAGAAAAAAGAAAAAAGAAAAAGAAAGAAAGAAAGAAAGAAAGAAAGAAAGAAAGAAAGAAAGAAAGAAAGAAAGAAGTGTGTGTATTATTCTAATGACTATTATTAATATTTAAGTACGACTCAGAATGAAAAGCAAACAAACTATAGCTTAGTTTCCCAAACTTGATTAGATTAAAGGTAGGAAATTTCTATAAACTGTGGGGTTTCTTATAGGGCTTGATAATGGCTCCTGAAAGATGGTAACTCCTGCTTTAGCCATAGCCCATAGTATATTACCAACAACCATACTCTGTATCGCCTTGTTCTTGCCTTATGTTATGTGAGCTGTGGTGCCCTGAACCGTATTTTTAAAAATGATGTCTCAGCTACAGAATACCATATCTGTGTGTTTATGTGCATATTTTGTGCATTTGTTTATATCCCATTTTTTTGCTATCCATTCCGGAGAATTGCTTAATTCTTCAAAATGCTGGTGGGATATTTTTGTGTGTGTGCTGGTTTGCTTTTTTCTGCAGCATTCCCCCCCCCCCAATCTGTTCTTTCATAGCTGCAGAGGGTTTCTGTGATGATGTCACAACTACACAGTTCATGACTTCATTCTGTTAAGATTTATTTCAGTTCCCATGTTGCATGCAGAGAGCTTTGAATTTGGCTGGGTATTTGCTGCATGGGATGTTGCTGTAGAAAGAAGCCTGGGCCCCCGCTGATTTTGCTGAACGGTATCCTATAGCAGCCCCAGTTAATGTTTCCATCACTGTTTGTTGAGGAATGAATAAAATCTCATAGAGGCGATTTAGATCTTTACTTGGAATTCAGACAGTTAGAAATAAAACCGAGATTAAAAGTCTAATAGAAAATATTTATTTCAGTACAAAAACAATAAATTCTGAATAAACTACATTTTGCCGAGTAACACGACCGTTCAGGTCAAGAGCTAAGTCAGAAGAGAATTAATGGTGGTTTAGGAATGCACACATGCGCAAAGAACATCATATCACGTGTTCTGCTTATATTGGAATGTACCATAATATTAAATAGGGGTGCATCACCCTGCATAGACATACAACTGACAATATTCACTACGTGACACTGTTGATATGCTGAGCTAACATTTAATTATAGTGGATGACTATGTTGTTTCTATTGTCAGCTTAAATTTATTTGAGTGAGAATTGCCTCTTTCGGCTTGATATACTTGAAGGGTGATGCTTGGTATTGAGCTGCAATCAGATTGCCACTCATTCCATTTGAAGCCACACTCTCAATCCCCTTTAAAGGTAGTCTGTCTTTTCAGTTGCCTAGCTGAATCTGCTCTTAGCTGAGTTGTTATATGCGCCTTTGTTGCGTGCATCTTCATGCCTGTACAAGGGAAAAAAAGGGGTAGTTCTGCAGTATATTTGCATGGAAATATCTGTAGAGTACCTGCCAAGTAGCAGTTAGCCAAAAATGTTCAGACAGTGCCTACTAAATATGAGTTAAGCAGAAATTCAGAGGGTGCCTGCCAAATAACTTACTGCCATTTGCCCAGTTTGAAGCCATTTTAAATGCAACCACCATTTTCCCCCTTGCATGTTTCTCCTCATTATCTCTAGTTGCAGGTTACTGACCAAGGCAGTATTGTCTAGACATGGAACTTGCAGGGAGCATCCTTAATCTTGCTCACCTTGCCAGCCACTCACCCCATCAGGTTTCCAGTAGTCCATGAATTGAGATTGGGTAGGGCAATCTTAATTTATCTTTATAGATGTAATTCATTTAATATGTTTTTAGGAGTCCATGCCCTTTGAAATTCATGCAGTGTCTCTCTCCCTACAAGGCTTTTCCCCCACACTGGTTGGTCAATGTGGTGTTGCTGTAAAATGCACAGGAAATTGTCTTCCTTTTGGCTCTCAAGCAGATGGAAAAAGAGCAGAAATGATCCAGAATTTTTCCTTCTTTATGACTCAGCCTGATATATTACAGCTGGTGTCATGCAGCGGCTGGAAGCATTTTGTAACAAAACTAGGCAGATTTTCAGTTTTATTGCCCTCAATTACCATTTTAATGCAGTTTTCCATACCTTTCTATACATTGGAGTTTGACTGAAAAACAAATTCCTAGCCCTTGATCTAAACCATGGTTTACAAAATATAAAACCAGATTTTTAAATGCTTTCGAACACCACATTTCATTAACTGTGAGTAAGTGTGTATCCACACCGAGTAAATAACTTTTTGTCAGTATTGTGGCTTCTATAACTGTTCACACTGCCTTTCCAAACTCAGTGCTTGCTCAGAAGCTGATAAGCAAGTTTTGTGGTTACTTTCTGAATGCCAGGTTTAGAAATCTAAATTATAATATCTTTGTGATTTTACTTGGTGATAACAAATTAAGATTGGGGTATGGTGTAAGATACATTTTTCTTTTTTATCTCTGAAGTTGACCCCACAGGCCTTTTATAGTCTTAAAAGGCAAACAACAAAACATGAACTGTTTAACAGAACCAAATACAGATGCACACAACTTATTTGGCAACTTTTTTGCAAAAAAACCTCCCAAATTGTTCCCTTTATTTTGTTCGGATTTGTTCCATCACATATCCTTTTTGACTCTGTCATTCAGCGCAGCCTGTTCAAAGGCTTATTTAAGACTATGGCATACCCCAAGCATGGCACGGCCAATTAGCTGTTGAAGGATTTGGCAATAATAATCCTTTCAGCAATGTCAAGAACCAGTCATGCCTGAAGGTTGTCAAGGACAAGCCTAAATGTTTTTGAAAGTTGTCAAGGACAAGCCTAAATGTTTTGAAAAAATCAAGTCGGCTTTTTCTTTAACTTTTAGTGCTGGGTTGTTGTTGGTTTTGGGGTTTTTTTGTATTTGTTTGCAGTTATTTTCTTGAAAGATGGACAACTTACCCAAACTTATTTATTTCATGCTGCTTTTTATTTATTTATTTATTATAAATTGATTTAGTGAGCCATCAAGTTAAATAAATGTCAGAAAAGTATTTTTACTCGAATGTAGAACAGTATATTTTGAAAAGGCATTCATTTACAAAATTAATTGTTTAATTGTTTATACCAGTGTGGGGTGTCTGAAAAAAGACTATGATTAACCAGCTTTCTCCACTTTTGAATTAATATATTTCTTTTTTCCACCAACATCCCCCCCCCACCTGTATGAGGGTCCTATGTAGGGTTCTTAGCTATTCAAAATGCTAATGGTTTCCTGGAGAGAGATTTCCTTAGGATACATGTATTAAACTCAAACAGAATTAGCATTATAATAAGTGGTGTAAAAAAGAATTATGACACAAA
This sequence comes from Diadophis punctatus similis, assembly GCA_023053685.1. Taxonomy (NCBI): domain Eukaryota; kingdom Metazoa; phylum Chordata; class Lepidosauria; order Squamata; family Dipsadidae; genus Diadophis; species Diadophis punctatus. Next base: position 133,188,933 of record JALIGW010000003.1, read on the forward strand.
TAGTTTTTCTTAAGATAACATGTGAAGTAAATATTTTATCAAACTGTCTTTTACTTTTACTTATTTACATATTAGCTAACAGCCGTATGTGGTGAGACATAGTATTAATCTAGTATTTGATTTAATTTTGACCAATGTTAAAAGTCATGAATGCAATTTGAAGGCCCTTAAGAAGGCCCTTAAGACCTGGCTTTTTCTGCAGGTCTGGGGCTAATTGAGATCACCCCATGTATGTATGTGTTGCAATGTACTAGTTTTGAAAGGTATGCTTGAATTGTTGTGTTAATTATCTTTTTAACTTGTTAGTGTACTTTTACAGTCGTAAGCCACCCAGAGTCCCTTTGGAAGTTGTGTGGCATATAAATTTTATTAAAATAAAATAAAATAAAAATAAATTTTTCAGTAGATGAGTGGAGGAGCAATTCTGCACTTTTAAAAGTCTCTCTTAATATTTCATCACCCATAGGAATAGATTACTATGAATGTAATTCTAGAATGGTTAACAGTGGTACTGTTTTAGCTATCAAGTATCAGCTTTAGAGTAATTCTTATACTTTGCTGTCAAGTACAGGAAGTCCTCAACTTATCGTATTTTTTGGACCTTTTTGCCCCCCAAAAGAGGGTGGAAATGTCGGTGCATCTTATACACCGAATACAGTCATTTTTGGCCTCCCGAAACCCCGCCCCTGCATCCCATTTACGGGCCTTTTTTAAAAAAAATGAGGGCATTTTTGCATTCCCTCAGCCCCTAGGAGTGCTCTGCAGGCTTCCCAAACCCTCTGCATGCCTCGTTTTTGCAAAAAAAGGGCCGTTTTTAGCAAAAAAGGGGTTGTTTTTGCCTTCTAATTACCCCATCTAGCATGACTGGAGGAGGAATTCTGGGAGTTGAAGTCTACTAGTCTTAAAGCTGCCAAGTTTGAAGACCCCTGGGTTAGGGGTGCAAGGGTCTTCAAACTTGGCAAGTAATATATTATTTAATAAAATACCAGTGTAGCAGAATACTTTTTACAACCATGTACACTTTTTACAACCATGTACACTTTTTACAAACTTCTAACTTGACAGCTTTAAGACTTGTGGACTTCAACTCCCATTCCTGAGCTAGCATGACTGGAGGAGGAATTCTGGGAGTTGAAGTCCACAAGTCTTAAAGCTGTCAAGTTAGAAGTTTGTAAAAAGTGTACATGGTTGTAAAAAGTGTACATGGTTGTAAAAAGTATTCTGCTACACTGGTATTTTATTAAATAATATATTACTGCACCATTTGGTTCAGAATACTTTTTTCCTTGTTTTCCTCCTCTAACTCTGGTGCGTCTTATATTCCGAAAAATACGGTACATCCATTTGTTTAGTGTATTTGAAGTTACACTGGCACTGAAAAAAGTGACTACACTGGATCCTCACGCTTAACGACAGTCACATGCATCCCTATGGTCACATGATCAAAATTCAGGCACTTGATAACCGGCATGTACAGTATTTATGATGGTTGCAGTGTCCCAGGGTGATGTGATCATTATCCACAACCTTCCCAATCGACTTCCAACCAGGAAAGTTAATGGGGGAAGCCAGATTTGCTTAACAACCTCATGATTCCCTTAGCAACTGCAGTGATTTGCTTAACAACTGTGGCATAAACGTCACACAATTGGGCATGACTCATTTAACAACTGCCTTGTTTAGCAACAGAAATTCTGATGTCAATACTGACTATCTGCATATGTGTATGTACCAATTAGTAGCTGGCTATTTCTGTAGCTGAGAAGATTTAAATACTCTTCTACCTACCTTCCCAAGGTAGCAGAGACAATTGAATTATCTTCCTTTCTTCCATTCTTCCCTTCCAATTGTAATTAGGATGGCACCGTGTTCAGCATCTAAGCAAATACTTAGAGTGAAGATGGATTTTTATGTATCTTTCCATTTCATTTGAAATTCAGAGAATCCCTTTAGAGTTTTCACAAAGGAATATTACCATTAGCTGTGGGAATCTATTAATATATTTTAAAATAGCAGCAGTTTTATGTTGATTATTGGTATGAGGGAAATTTACTTTCTCCCATCCATCCTATTCTTTCCCATGAGAGCATCAGGAACTTCTGTAATTGACTTGCAAGAAGTTAAGGTATATATGATTCCCAGAGAAAACTTGGTAACTGGGTTTTGCTTATATTAATATTTTTGGGGGGAAACATTTCTCATTTCCTAGCTGATTTCACTTCCTAAAGCCAAATTTCCACACAAGCTCTGAGGGATACTTGAAAAGAAGCGGTCATTTGGGATCATGGTGCTCATGTAAAATTGAGAAGGCTTGTTAACCAGATAATTTGATGTTTGGCAGGCATATTAGAGCTGGAACAAGAGGAGAAACCATAGTAAATGAAATAGCTTTTGTTTACTATATTTAGAAAAGTAATTGGAAGACTAATGGTTATAAATCAGGACGTAATTTGGTTCTTAGACGGATAGGTTTTCAAATGACTCTTATTTGAACAACCCAAAGCTATAGACACTCCCTACGTACAAAGTATTGACAACTGGTTCAGCAATCAACCCTAGAATTAGCAATGAAGATGTAGAGAAGAGGTGGGGAACTATGCCCCTTTATAACTTGTGGACTTCAACATCCAGAATTGGCTCAGGAATTCTGGGAATTGAAGTCTACAAGTCCACCTTGATGTAGAGCTATAATCTCTGTGGGATGATCCTAAGTATTAGTTGACTAACATTTGAAATTAAGGATATTGTTGATAAGTGTACATATTCTGTTGAGTTTCTTTTCTTTGGTGTTCACCTGTCGATTGATTTCTTCCACCTTTTGGCCAGTGTGCCATTTTGCAGCTTTGCTGGTATAGATTGGTTAGACCTTTTATTGATTATTCTTCTTTTGCTTGCCACGTTTTTATAGATAAAGGTAGTTCTTGTTTACCGATAATAAATAGGAATAGAATTGCTATTGGTGATACAGTCACAAGTTGCTTACCAGAGTGACTTGTGACCTTCTTTGCCGCCACCTCCATTGATTCTGCTTGTGGGACAACAGCAGGGAAGGTTGCAAATGGCAACCACATGACCATGAAATGTTGTAACCATTTTAGTGTGAGCCAGTTGCCAAAAACACAGATCACAATGTGATCGCGGGGATCCTGAATTGGCCAAAACTTTGAGGGCTGGTCCCAAATATCATTTGTTCAGCTATGTTGTAACGTTCAATCATTGCGGAAGGAGTGATTGTTAAACAAGGACTATCTGTATTCTATCAGTTCCTATAGTCTTTGGTAATGACCAGGGTGTCGATCCAACTTCAATTTCTAGTTCTAGAGGTCCTTGTAATATCTTGTAAAGTATTTTGAACTTTGACATCACTATTGTACAGAGTTTCAGTATATTCTTTCCATCTTTGTTAAATCTTCTTTGAATCTATTGTTGGTGATAGCATATAACTTGTAAATTTAGAAGCACTGCTTGTTTTTCCATATATGTTTCCATCTTCATTATGATCACAGATGTGATTGCCACACAGCTTTTAGTCTTTTCTAACAGGTTCCTGAATTTTTTTTTTTGTTACATTCCTTTCTGAGGTCTTTGTCTGTCTTGGCTCCAGCTTCTCCTTAGCAATTTCAACAATTTGTTCTGACATCCAGTTTTGCTTTCATCTGATCCTTAATCTTTGCCAGCCTCTTTTCACACTCATCCTCAACAGCTTCTTTGATTTCATTCCACAGTTTCTCTGGCTCCTTATCAATGAAATTCAGGACTTCAAAACAGTTCCTGATGGTCTTCTTGAAAATGCTTGTGATCGTATAATGGAAACTGACTGACTTTGTTTTTCATCTTTCGTTTGACTTGGAACTTGCACATGAGCAGTTTGTCATTTGTTTCAAAGTTAGCTTCCTATCATATCTTTGCTCTTGAAAGTGAGTTCTTCCACCTCCTTGCACCAGTGATATGTACTTTGTACCCCATCTGGTGATGTCCACCTATATAGGCATCATTTTGATTGTTTGAAGAACGTGTTATCAATGGATAAGTAATTGGATTGGCAGAAACTGGTAAATCATTATCTTGCTTAATTCTTTTTTCCGAGATCATGTAGTCTAACTACAGATTCCTCAATTTTTTCAGTTCTGCCATCCCAATCACCAAGCAGTACATCTTCTTCCATGCTCGATCGGTTCTGTATTCTCTTTTTGTTGATCTAATGGACATATCGTTTTTTAAAAATGTTCCTTTGGAATTATAAAGATTCAATCTAGCTTCCACTAGTTCTGCCACTGAATATACTGAATTATAAATCTTGGCGGTGGGGTGGGGGAGAAACAAAAGATAAATTTGGTCTGTTTGGAATCTTAGCACGGGGTCAATTTATTGGTACTTTAGGGGGCACTGTTTACCAAAAAGTAGAAACTTTATTATACTAATTCATGAAAATAGACATTATATATCTACCATACAAATTGTACAAGGCTGAGCTAGACATATTTTATTGGTTAAGTGCAGACCAAATGTATGGGCCTGCAAAGTGATAAACTTGTAGTAAACTTGCTAATGCAATCACAGTATAATTTTAAACGCATGTATGGATCTAATACGTATTTCTGATTATTTTGATACTTGCTTTAAAGAAAAGACTTGCTTAAAGATACTTCTAGCCATTTCAGTTCCCTTTTTAAAGTAATTAATCATATGAATCCAGAATGACAGTATACGCCCAGAGCAGCAATCTAACTTGTTAATTACATGTTTAATCACATTTTATGTAGAGGAATGGATTATATTTGCTCTTCGGTTTGTATTCTCCTAAGAGATCTTGGAACTCAGTGAAACAAGGCTTCAGTTAAACCACGTCAAACTCATCAAGGTGATTGCACCTAATAGGTGAGTTGAAATGCAGAAGAAAGTCCATTTGAAATGGAAGTCAATTTTTCACCCTGCAAGGAAGCAAATGACTCGCCTCTTAATGATCCTCCATTTTTCAGTTAGCGTGCCCCTCTTTTGCAACACCAGAAATGTTTAACAAAGAAGTGGGAGTGGGATCCAAAACTTCTGCCTGTGCTTGCACATGCCACTTGATAGCAAACTCCTGCTGCCAGGCATACTCACTAATAGTCAAGGAAGAGAATGAATTAATGCCCAGAGTGAGAAGAGGTGCTGAAATACTGCAAAGTGTTAAGTAGTAGTCACCTATTTATTATTAGATTTTCTGCTGCCTGTGGTGGTGTCAGAAGGGAATAAAAGAAGCAGGACATATTGCAGACTGTTAATTGGGCTCATAGCTGCATGATGTAATTACTAGATTTTTTTCCCCTCTCCCCTCAATCATTTTCTTAATAAAAAGAGGAGCGTGAGGAGGTAAGATTGTTTAACCATTTCTGGTGAACAGATTGCATTGCTGGAGCCATTTAAGAAATAACCTCTTAACAGTTATATAAACTCATTAATTTGGAAAGTGTTCATTGAGGCATAGAGCCTTCACTTGCACTGAAAGCTCACAAACAAAGCTACAGGCATAGAAAGCCATTAATCAGCACACAGACAATGTCCTAGCTTAGCACCCAACTGATTAAAAAAAATCAGGCAGATTTTGTTTATTTATATGTGTTTCAGAGAGGGGAGGGGAGGAAAAACTAGCATCTATTTTGTGAGTTAATTTTGGATCAAGTGGGGAGGAATTTAGAGATGTTAAATACACAAAACACATCAACTTAAACATTTCATTTAGCTTAACTAGCTTATCTGAAAAAATGTTCTAATGGACAGTAGGAGGAAGGAGAAATATAGATGTATGCTACTATTAAGACAAAACTCTTCTGTCTACATTATTCAAAGCAGTTAGGATAGGACTATTGTCCTGTGTTTTTTCTTTGCCACTTCGTACAAAAATGATATCTTTTCCCTCTAGGAAACTAAGCTACCGTATTTTTCAGAGTATAACACGTATCTTTTTTCCCCCAAAAAGAGGGTGAAAATCTGGGTGCATCTTATACTCCGAATGTAGCCCCGCCCAGCCTCTGAAACGGAGGTTTCAGAGGCTGAAAAAAGCCTCTGAAACGGAGCTTCAAGCCTCTGAAACGAAGCTTCATAAAAAAAGCCTCTGAAATGGAGGTTTCAGAGGCAGAAAAAAAAGCAAGGTGCAGAGCTCACAACCAATGACCCTGTTGCTAAAATTCACCTCTGAGAACAGCTGATTGGAGGTATTGCAGGAGGCCTATCCACCCGCCAATCAGCTTTTTTCTTATTTTCCTCCCCAAAAACTAAGGTGCGTCTTATACTCCGGTGCGTCTTATAGTCCGAAAAATACGGTATATGTGCATAGCAGTCAGTGAGAACTTCAAAGGAACTATGGGAAAGGAAGGCCTGTTAACATTTTTCTCACAATGTAATTTTATAAGCATTTTTTTCAAAAGAATACATTATATGAAATCAATCCTCAAGCTACTGTATATGAGGAGAGAGTCTTTGGCCATACAAATAGCTTTTTACTAGAAGATGAATCAGGATGGATACTAGGTGTTCTGCCATGAAGTATGACTTACAGCAGCAGAATGTAAGCATCATTAAAAGAAACACATGATTGAAAAAGTTATTATCATTATATTTTTATCCTGCCTTTTAAACGCTGAGAGAGCGTGACTGGCCCAAAGTCACCCATTTGGCTTTCATGCCTAAAAGAGACCTAGAACCCCCAGTATCCTGGTTTCTTAGCCAGTACCTTCATCACTGTAACAAATTGGCTCTCATATAGAATGGAATAGACTTCTTTATTGGCCAAGTTTGATTGGGCACACAAGGAATTTGTCTTTATTGCATATGCTCTTAGTGTACATAAAAGGAAAAAAATATGTTCAACAAGAATCATAAGATACAACACTTAGTGATAGTCATAGGTTACTAATAAGCAATTAAATCATACTAGGAAACAAATAAAACAATATAAATTGTAAAGAGACAAGCAACATGGTTAGGAGCCGAGGTGGCGCAGTGGTTAAAAGCAGCACTGCAACTTTAGCTGACTGCTAGTTCAGCAGTTCAGCTGTTCAACTCTCACCAGCTCAAGGTTGACTCAGCCTTCCATCCTTCTGAGGTCGGTAAAATGAGGACCCAGATTGTTGGGGGCAATATGCTGAACTCTGTAAACCGCTTAGAGAGGGCTGTAAAGCACTATGAAGCGGTATATAAGTCTAAGTGCTATTGCTATTGCTATAGTCATAAGTGGGAGGAGATAGGTAATAGGAAGAATGAGAAGAAGAATAGTAATACAGTCGTAGTAATAATTTGATAGTGTTGTAGGAATTAGTTGTTTAGTAGAGTGATGGCTTTCGGGGGGAAACTGTCCTTGTGTCTAGTTGTTCTGGTGTACAGTGCCCTATAGTGTCGTTTTGAGGGTAGAAGTTGAAACAATTTATGTCCAGGATGTGAGGGGTCTGTAGATATTTTCACAGCCCTCTTTTTGACTCGTGCAGTATACAGGTCCTCAATGGAAGGCAGGTTGGTAGCAATTGTTTTTTCTGCAGTTCTGATTATCCTCTGAAGTCTGTGTCTGTCTTGTTGGTTTAAAGAACCAAAGCAGACAGTTATAGAGGTGCAGATGACAAACTCAATAATTCCTCTGTAGGATGAGATGGAAGAAAGAAGGACAAAATTGTTTATTCTACAAATAGCCTGCTATTTCTATTTGTAACCTTTGGATGGCCTGCAACCCAAAGCACGGAAACAAAACACAACATATTTTTGGACTGCCTAATTAATGCATTCTGTGACTCCCATTCCCTTATGCACAAATGCATATTCCTCTGTTTTATCAAAGAAATGCCTGAACCAAAAGTTGCTGGAAATGAGGAAGTTTGTGGAATGGGATCTAGAGTCATCTTCCATTTCCACCTGAAGAATCTTCCTTATAACATCTAAATAAATTTCTTTAAAACAAAAAAAAAATTCCTCTGTAGAACTGTATCAGCAGCTCCTTGGGCAGTTTGAGCTTTCTGAGTTGGCGCAGAAAGAACATTCTTTGTTATGCTTTTTTAATGAGGTTTTTGATTTTAGGTGTCCATTTTAAGTCTTGATATCTGATAGAACCTAGAAACATGAAGGTCTCTACTGTTGATACTGTGCTGTCTAGTATTGTAAGAGGTGGTAGTATAGGAGGGTTTCTCTTAAAATATACTACAATTTCTACGGTTTTGAGTGTGTTTAGTTCAAGATTGTTCCGGTTGCACCACAAGGCTAGTTGTTCAACCTCCCGTCTGTATGCAGATTCATCGTTGTCTCGAATGAGATTAATCACTGTTGTATCATCTGCAGACTTCAGTACTTTAACAGAGGGATCTTTTGAGATGCAGTTATTGGTGTATAGAGAGAAGTGGGGAAAGCACACAGCCCTGGGGAGGCTCCTGTGCTAATTGTACAGGTATCTGATGTGATTTTGCGTAACTTCACCTGCAGCTTCCTATCTGTTAGGAAGCTTATGATCCATTTACAAGTGTGGTCAGGTACATCAAGCTGATTTAGTTTAGTTAGAAAAATATCTGGAATGATGGAATTGAATGAGCTGAAGTCTACAAAGAAGACCCTTGCATAGGTCTTTGGAGATTCAACATGTTGTAGGATGTAGTGCAGTCATATCATTTTGTTATGAGACTATATGCATTTGTTTGTATGGATTTTCTATCTCAAATTTCAGAATGTGTGGCTGATATTCTCTAAGTCTTATGTGGTCCTACTTGATATGGGATACAGTATCAGGGAAATCTACACATGCTAGACACAAAGCAGTCCTGACAACCTAAATTGCTAGTTCATTCTGTTTGGTGCTTGCGTGCCTATCCTTGATGCACTGCAGGGGGCGAAGTAGCTTACACCAGCTGGCTAATGGCAGTCAGGTTGCTGACTCTTCCACGCACCTCCACTGGTCTCACTTCACTTGTCTCATGTGTTGCCTCGTGTCCGGCCAGGTCCAGTGCCGGCTTCTGCTCTTTACACACACAAACGCAGCTAGTTTTTTTCCACACCGGAATGGTACCCATTTATTTATTTGCAATATTGCATACTTTTGAACTGCTGGGGATTGAGTGACCGGAGCTCACTCCATCTCACAGAGCTGGACTCGACCAATGGTACAGACCATTTCTGGCCGGCAGTTTCAGCATCATTAAGCCACTGCGCCACCATGTCCCTCTACCAATAGAATAGGCTTACCTTTTCATTATGTTTAACTGTTCTCATAGAATTCTTGAAGTGCAAATACATGGTATCAAGAACTATGCCGAAAAGGCAATTATTTTGCTAAATATTTTGTTTTGTTAAGTATTTTCATTATATTAAATGCTACAAGTTAAATTGAATATTTAAAGTCTTCTTAAATATTTTTCATTGCCTTCATGGTATTATATACCTATAATAAATGCTAAGGTTTGCTTGATAAAAGGTCAAAGGTCCAAACTTGCTCTTCAATAAGTCATCTGTTTTTTCGCACCCTGGTTCCACCTCCTGCTTTGGGATAATGGATTGTACCTGCTGTCAGCCCTTCACCTGGCATCTGCTCCTTAACCTCAATATGCAGAAATAGGAGGCCCCTCATGCAGTGTTCCATCCTCCTTCTTTGGTGATTTAAAAAAAAATCAAAATACAAAAATAGAAATAATTGAGATAATGCCATCTTCTGGCCCTGCAGCATTTAGTGACTACAGGATTCAGCCCTTGCCATCTTTTTAATATTTAGAAAAGTGATACAAATAGATCCCTTTTAACATTAGGTATTAAAACACAAACATCCAGTATGAAAGGAGATAATTGGAGGGCTGCTCAATCGTTGTAACACAGCAGCTTGTAAATTAGTTTTTTTTTAAAAAGAAAAAAGAAAAATCAGAAGAAAACGCAGCTCCCTGGTCAGATCACATCTGTCAATAATGAAGACCATTCTGCCCAAAATAACACCACAAATTTCTAATTAGTTATATTCATCTATTTCTAGAGAATTGTAAGTTTTCCTAAACCAAATGATCCTCTCTTTCAATTGCCTCAGCTTCTCCAATTTCTTCCAGATTGTTTGTCAGCCAGTCTCTTTCTATAGACCAGTGTTTCCCAACTTTGGCAACTTGAAGATGTCTGGACTTCAACTCCCAGAATTCCCCAGCCAGCGAATGCTGGCTGGAGAATTCTGGGAATTGAAGTCCAGACATCTTCAAGTTGCCAAGGTTGGGAAACACTGCTATAGACCCTAACTCTAACCATTTCAGTGTCCAGCAATGATCTGATCATAACAGGATGCAGGAACTAAAGTGGAATGCAATTATTCTCTATCTTATTCTACTCCACCCTATCCAACCTCACTCCAATCAATGGATTGTGGGTGAATGTTCCTGAAAAGTCTAAAAAAAACCCTAAGACCCCCATACTTTATAAACACAGGCTGATAAATTAATTTTGACAGCTTTTTTTAAACAAAAGAAACACGTGTGAATACTCTAATAGAATGTAGACTGTGAAAGTTCCACCAGATGAGTCAATATCAATTATGTGCAAAGATAATAATTTTATCTTAACCTTTCTGTATCTTTTGAAACGCAAAGACCTTTTCCTTTCCCCACTTTGCGAAATATAAATCAAGTTGATAGCACCCTTTAAGAGCCTCAATACTTGAAGTTTTGCTGATTGTGCTTTTGAAATACTTTCCATTCCTGTAAATATCTCTTCATTTGAGCTTTCCAAAAGTTACCATTTTTTTACCAATTTCCCAAAGAGATAGATTCTTTATAACCCCAGCTGTGAAACATATAGTTTGCCTTGTTAATGCTATAGTATAAGACATAACAGACATTTGCCTCTTATTGGAATGCATCTTATAACAAGTGGCAGGACCGTGAACTCTTTAGTGGCTTCCTGTGTAAAACACCTATTAATATTGGGCATAGTCTTAAAGATTCTTGTACTCTGAAATTGCTAGGTACTTTAGCAAACTGATAAATCATTGAGTTATCAGTTACAAATATTTGCTTAGCTTGAAGCAGCAGGAAGAAAAGGTCAAAACACAATGGGAGATACTCTACTCAATAAATTTCAGAGTAAATTACTTTCTTACATTCTTTGTGTGTGGGGGGGGTTTATACTCAAAGCTGTATTGATTAGTTGCTTCCCATGTGCTCTTGGTCACTAAGCAATAACTCTTTTTTGTCGATTACATAATATTCAGTATGTTACAAAATCAGTTAGATTATTCTAATTTTTTTTTCACATGTCATTGCTAATTATTTTCCTAAGATGATCAGCTTGAACCAGAGAAGAATCTGCTACTTTATTTAATAGAAAACACAGACAAAGACCAGCCATTAAAAAAAGAAAAAGCAATTTAAAAAGAATAAAAGACAAAGACAATATAAGACAAGTAAAGACAAAAAGAGAACAAAAGCCTAAAAAAAGAGAAAGAAAACTGGAGAATAGCAGATAATTGATACCAAGATCAACAGCATTAGGGTAAAGTCCTCAGGGAGTAGGGTGGCCTATAAGAATCGCAAATAAAATAAATAAAATAAATAAATAAAACTAGTTTTCTTTTTCTTTCTGATTGAGATGGTGGCCAATAAGAACTTAGCCACTATATTTGTTACAAAAGGGTTCTCATCCTGCAGTAGGAAATATATAGGTAGTCATTTACTTACGACCACAATTGACCCCCAAAGTACTGTTGCTAAGCAAGACATTTTTAAAGTAAGTTTTGCCCTATTTTATGACCTTTCTTGCCACCGTTGTTAAGTGAATCATTGCAGTTGTTAAGTTAGTAACCCAGTTGTTAAGTGAATCTGGCTTCCCCATAGATTTTGCTTGTCAGAAGGTCACAAAAGGAGATTTATTTATTTATTTATTTATTTATTTATTCATTCATTCATTCATTCATTCATTCATTCATTCATTCATTCATTCATTCATTCATTTATTTGTTCGATCTTATAGGCCGCCCAACTCCCGAAGGACTCTGGGCGGCGTGCAACAAAAAAAGATGAACAATACAATTAAAACAATGATAGAGATAAAAAGTTAAAAAACATATAAAACATTAAAAACATTATCACCATTCATCCAAGGGGTGACCACATTAATGTATTCTCCCTGGTCTCTAACCACACGCCTGCCGGAAGAGCCAGGTTTTAACGGCTTTATGGAAGGCCAACAAGGTGGGTGTAGTCCGGATCTCCGGTGGTAGTTGGTTCCACAGAGACGGAGACACCACAGAGAAGGCTCTCCCCTGCGGTCCCGCTAGCTGACATTGTTTGGTCGACGGGACCTGGAGGAGACCAACTCTGTGGGCCCTAACCAGTCGTAGGGAGGTATGTGGTAGTATGCGGTCCCGAAGGTAACCAGGTAACCAGAGCTCATATGACTCCGGGACGCTGTAATTGTCACAAATATGAGTCAGTTTGCCAAGCATTTGATTTTTGATCATGTGACCATGGGGGATGCTGCCACGGTCATAAATGTGAAAACAGGTCGTCACTTTTTTCAATATTGTTGTAACTTTGAATGGTCACTACATGAGGTATTGTAAGTTAAGAACTGTATGGCCTCAGAATGCGATTGAGTTCTGTAAATGAGCGATGTTAAAAGAGCAAAGTGTCAGAAAAGAGCCCACAAGAAAATGTGGGTAAGGGCTTCAGGCTTACTTGAATGACAAAGACGGACTCTTCAAAATGGAATTTTCTGGTTTCTACCTTCTAGTATCATTGTGAGGAAGATGTCAAAATGGGCTGGACAAAAAATGCTGCAGCATATAGAAGAAGTGAAATTGAATAGATATTTAACATTGGAGGGTGGGTTCCAGTCTAGAAACCCTCCCACCCATAAGACTCACCAGTAGCCCCTGATCTCTCTGCCATGCTATATTATAAAGTTGTTGGCAGACAAAATGGGACCATGGCCCTCACCACGGTGCAACTCGCTGCAAGACAATTCAACAATTCAATTTAATTATTTAAAATAATTAAAACATCATTTTAATTTTTTGTTATTCACATTTCATTTTGTCCTTCCTTTGACATCCTTTCTTTAATGGTTCTGTTCTACTATTTCATCTATATTAGTGTAACTCTCGTCCCACAATGAGTTGTCCTGCAGTGAATTGGCCATAGCCAAGTCGTCCCGCAGTGAGTTGGCCGTGGCAAGTTGTTGTAGACCCGTTGGCAGATTTTTCCTCTGGCTTTCTCTAAATTTAAAGACAATAGAAAATGGCAGGTGACACCACAAAAATGCAAGTCAACTAAAATTATTGTCTTCCATCATGAAGGGGCATTGTGAGAAGAAAGGAAGTCTGTCAGGTGAATGGCTTGTGAAAGAAAGCTTTAACCAGTAAATGAAATGACAGATACAGGCTCTTTCTTCAAGGGAAGCCGATCTTGATTCCACACAGATTGGAGCATTTGAGGTTCATCATGGGAGCTGAAAGAGAGCGCACAAAGCCTTGGACTGGATAGTCTCTAGGACAGTGATAGCAATAGCACTTAGACTTATATACCACTTCATAGTGCTTTACAGCCCTCTCTAAGCGGTTTACAGAGTTCAGCCTATTGCCCCCAACAATCTGGGTCCTCATTTTACCCACCTCGGAAGGATGGAAGGCTGAGTCAACCTTGAGCCTGGTGAGATTTGAACAGCTGAACTGCTGAACTAGTAATCAGCTGAAGATCGCAGTGCTGCTTTTAACCACTGCGTCACCTCGGCTCAATGATGGCGAACCTTTTTCGGCTCGGGTGCCAAAAGGGTGCGCGCGGGCATGATAGTGTGTGTGCGTGTACCCACACCCATAATGTAATGCCCTCCCCCACGCATGCGCAAAACCCCCGCCCTGCTCCCCCGCACATGCACACAACCCCCCGGGCTGCCCTCCCTACACATGCGCACAGGCCTCACTGAAGCCTCCAGACTTTCAGTAGGCCTGTTGGGCTCTTTTTCACTCTCCCCAGGATTCAAGATTCAGGAGGCCAAAAAGAAGGCTGAAAATCAGCTGGCCAGCGTGCGCATGCGCACTGGAGCTGACATAGGGCAATGCTTCACGTGCCCTCAGATATGGTTCCAAGTGCCACCTGTGGTACGCATGCCATAGGTTCACCATCACTTCTCTAGGGGTTTAAAAGCATTATACATGCATACCTGTGAACCTGTGAAAGCATCTGTGAAACAGGTTTAGGTTTAATCAGGTTTATGGTGTGTCTGGGGATGGAAAAAGTCCAATATTGCTTTGTCTGCCAGAGTCAGTCTTAATTTGTTCCTACCAGAAACCTAGAATACAAAGGCCAGCTATTTAAAAGCAGAAACTAGCATAACCTTTTTTTTTCTAATATTTTTCCCCATTGTATATCTCCTTTCCAACTTTATTTTCTTTTAACAAATTCTAGTCTTATCTCTACTCTTCCATCCATTGGTTAATAACATTCTAGAATCTCCACAACAAAAAATCCCATTTATCAATTATATAATCTTATATAGAGACCTTTAAAAATAATAATTATACCAATCTTGTAACATTCCAACAATATCAATAATTATCTGAATCCTTTTCAACATTAAATCAAATTTATGAATTATACAAATCATATATAGAAACATGTCTTATAGAGTATGGTGATAGTTATTCAAATTTTATATCCTTCCAACAATTAACCTACTGTAATCTATTGGAATATTATGAGATTTGCATAATTATTATTTTTAAAGGTTTTTATATAAGATTATATAATTCACATGTTGGTTTGAATTAAGTTTTGATGAACAAAGATAAGAGAAAAGAAACTAGCATAATCTGATTATTATGCCAATGGCGGTTTTGGTCCCCATCTCCTCTTGAGAATACCATCATTAACTACTAGAGTAGTTAATTGTGAAAATTTTGTCCCTACAAAAGTCCGCCAAGGCATAGAGATCTCTCCTAGAGGTGACGTGAGAAAATGAAAGGATGGCTATATTATCTGTATAAAGCAGCACAGCAAAAGGTCTGTCCTGGAGTTGGGCCGGAGTGAGTCAATTCTCTTTTGGTTAGATTTGTTATGATAGAATTCATATAGATCAGTGGTTCTCAACCTGGGGGTCATGACCACTTTGGAGGTCGAACGACCCTTTCACAGGGGTCGAGAGACTTCACCCGGACGCCGCCATTTGGGTTCTTTTACCCTCTGTGCATGCGCAGAACACTTTGCGGGGGCATGGGGGCGGAGCACGGGGCACTGCATTAGGAAGGTTGAGAAGCACTGATACAGATATTAAGCAGAGGGGAGGCAAGATACAGCCCTACTTCACCCTTTGAGTCTACAACAACTCGCCATGGCCAACTTGCTGCGGGACAACTCAGTGTGGGACAAGAGTTACATTAATATCAAAGAAATAGTGGATAGAATAATTAAAGAAAGAATGCCAAAGGAGGGACAAAATGAAATGTGAATGACAATTTCTTTTTTTAAAAAATTATTTTAAATAATTGAATTGTTGAATTGTCCTGCAGTGAGTTGTCCTATGGTGAGTTGGCTGTGGCAAATTGACTGTAGCGAGTTGACTGCGGCGAATTGGCCATGGTGAATTGGCTCTAGCGATTTGTTCCATTCCGTCCCCCTTTTGCTTATTGGGATATCTACAGCAAGGTATCCATAACTGTCATATGTAAATGTGGAAACAGTATTTTCATGTAGCATCCTGATTAGGCAGAGAAGATGCTAATCCCGTAAGGTACACGGTAGCTTTAACCAAAGTTTGTCATATAGAACAGGGGTTACCAACCTTTCAGACCTCAGGGACCACTAAATTCATAATTTTAAATCCCACAGACCACTAATATGAATTTTTTAAAAAGATAAATAGTATTTAGTGCAATATAAATAATGCAAATAATTTTTCTGCAGACTACCAGTGGTCCATGGACCACCAGTTGGTGACCGCTGACATAGAATGTAGTCTAAGACTGACTTTGATCAGTTTCGAGAAGGAGCCAGCAGGCAAGAAGAATAACGGCAACAACAAAAAAAGTATTTTAAGTATCTTGCAATGTATCTCTCTGAATTTTGAATGCCTGATTCATCTTTATATCTTTTATACCAGTGTTGCTTTTATTTAAAATGCTTTTTAAAAGTCAGTAACAGCCATTTAGAAAAACTTTAAAATGTTATCTTTACAATAAGTGAGGTAATTTTTACTATTGTTTATTATAGGAAACATATTTACTAACATTATGTTTAGTAATGTTCACAAAAGGTGACTACTAGTGAAGATGTGTGATGAAGATGCAAAGAAACATATGATTCCATGTGTTGCTTATTCATTTGTAGTACATTAGTTAGCTATCCTGATAGTAATATGTATTAATTTATATATAGTATTAAACAATGATATAAGGCAGCATCTGCTGATACAGAAATTCATGCCAGGAGGAAATACTCTGCCCGAGATATAAACTCGTAAAACAAAGAAATCACATGTACATACAATATATATATATATATATATATATATATATATATATATATATATATATATATATATATATATATATATATATATATATATATATATATATATATATATATATATATATATATATATATATATATATATATATATATATATATATATATATATTGTATAGAAGGTTTATAAATATATATTTATAAACGAGAAATATAAATGAGAAACCACGAGAAGGTATGTATATATAGATAGATAGATAGATAGATAGATAGATAGATAGATAGATAGATAGATAGATAGATAGATAGATAGATAGATAGATAGATAGATAGATAGATAGATATAGATAGATATAGATATAGATATAGATATAGATATAGATATAGATATAGATATAGATATAGATATATATATATATATATATATATATATATATATATATATATATATATATATATATATATATATATATATATATATATATATATATATATATATATATATATATATATATATATATATATATATATATATATATATATATTCTCATGGATTTCTGATATGCTGAGAAAATACCGTGTAAGATTTGGCTACATTTAGACAGAGGATACAAAAATGAAGGGAAAAAATGAAGTTTAAAAGGGAAATAACAAATATCACAGTAATGTCCCCAACCTGTCCAGAGGCCATCTCTATTGGAAACTGTGCAGTGCCTGGGGTTTTGCCCTAGGCACCTGAAAGCCTCTAGTTATTATGTATCATCGGGATATAGCCCTTTATATTCTTTACTAAAATATTGCATTGGTAAAAGTTAAACAGCAGAGATCAAGGAAAGGAGGGGTTTAAAAGGCTTTGAATAAAAATTCATGTCAAGTTTCTGGACAATTTAATGCATTCTGTACAATATTACTCAATCTAATACAATTCAAATTTATTCGGACATACAATATTTGAATCAATAGAATTGTAGGTCAGTAAAGGTGACGGGATGTGGGTTGGGAAAATCTAGCTGCAATTTTTAGGTTTCCATCTTTGGTGCAGGTTTCAGTTTAAAGCTGTTCCAACCAAGACTATATCATGTTTAGGCCAAATATATTCTTGCTGGCCTTTACGAAAACCAACCCAATTTGTATCAGTATCACCTCAAAACTAGAAACAATGGTTCTAGGAACTAACATCTTTTCCATAGCCAGTCATGTGCAGTATTTTTTCCAATCCCATTCTTTTTTTAAAGACCAGAAGAATGGATTAGAGCAGGGGTGTCAAACTCACGTCGTCATGGCTGCGTCACATGATGTATTGGGACTCCCCCCCTTTGCTAAACCGGACATAGGCGTGACTAACACGTGATGTATCTGGCCCACGGGCCGGAAGTTTGATAGCCCTGGATTAGAGCATTCTATATGATCTTTTTAGAGCTTCAGAGTCCAAGTTGATTCAGTGACAACTGCTTTTAGTAATCGCATTAATTCCAACATGGATAGGCTGGGAAGCAATGTCACTGGATAATTCTGGCTTATCACTTTCTTGGTTTTCCTTTTGGTTTCCCCAAAACAGCAGACCTTGAGGCAATTAGTCCAACCAATATAATTTCCCCTCCCTGAATAAAATAATGAGCTGCAATAACACCATTTCTAGAGTGGAATGGAATATCCTGAAAAATGGCTTGTTTTTCCTGTTTGCTGCACATGCTGTTTTACAATAGTAAAACATTTTATTATTCCCGCTAAACTCCGCTGAAGATGTTACCTAGCCTGGTAACGAAACGTTCGGAAACCAACCCACAAACCTGGAGAAGGAACCTTAACCCTCATATTTTATTATGTTCTGTATATTCATACAAACACAGTGTGCTTTCTGTTATAGTGACACAAACGTAGATAGACTACTTTCCTCAGAGGAGAGTCTTTTGAAGTTGGACCCACTACAAATGGTGTGTGTTAAGGTGTGTGCAGAGCGACCCTTGAGTTATCAAGGACATGCACATAGAAACGTGGTATTGCTGTCGATATTCAGTCGATATGAATAATTATCCAGTCATACACACAGATACGTTAAAGTGCATATATAAACTTGCACAATCCAAGTAAACAGTCCAGGTCATACATGTTCAAATCAGTCAGTATCTAGAAGTACAATAATCTTCTTACCAGCCTTACACATCAAACAAAGATATTACAGCTTACAAACACATCAAAATATCAGAGAGTAACAGAGCATAACACAGAGCTCACTATATCAGTCAAAGAGTCAATAACGAATGAATCAGCAGAGAGAGAGAACCATGATCTCTAGCTCCCTCTTATGGCAAATTGCAACACTACAGCCAATCAGAATATAGCAAACATTTTAAAGCTATATTACTTAAATACATACAAACATATATTGGTGGCTTGTTTATATATTGCCAATCCAACCGTTTGGACAGAGTCCTAACAGTGTGGCTACTTGGCACACGGGACAAGGCCTTCTCCTATGTAACCCTCAGGCTAATAGAATATTTCCTTAGAGAAATGCACACATCCTTCCAATCCCCAGATATTTTGGAAATGGCAAAAAGCATCTCTTTTGCCAAGCCTTTTACTGTTAATTGAATTGAATGTTGTTAATAATGTCAGGTTTCATATTTTGTATTTTGTTTTAATTGTTGTAAACAGCCTCGAATGCTTATATGAGCAGCAAGATGGGTAGTATATAAATAAATAAATTTAAAAATAAATTCATTTCATGTATGCATTTTGGCACTTCGAATTTGGCATTATATTTGACAAAATCTGTTCATAGTTTCAAAAAGCCCCCTTTCATTGACACATGGATCAGAGGATCAGCCTTCTCATGAGTCATCTTGATTCAGAAAGAAGAGCACAAAAGGTAATTACTTCCCAGCCTCAAATTGCCAGGAGGACTATTAGTTGGTGGGAAAGCTTCCCACTAGCATCATTACACCCAGCTGAATTGAGTTTTGATGTTGGATGGAGCTTCCAGAAAGCCCAACAGTCTATTTTCTCTCTTCTTTGGAGTGTCTGGTAATGCCATAGGACAGGATTTCTCAAAGAAAACTCTTGGCTTTTACATCAGGTAATTTAGTGTGACTTTTGAAAGACTTCATATTCAATTCCTTTCTTTTAGAAGAATTACAGTTCCTTTATAGAATATTTCATGATGGGTTGCACATTTAAAATGCCCTGATTTAGTTTTTAAGCAAGGGAATGCATAAGTTACTTATTTCTTCACTGAGGCTTTCAGTTGATGCTATTTTCTCTCTCTGATGCTTTCAAATAGTCACCGTCTATTGGGTAGACGGTGGCCATGAACATGCCACTGAATTAGGGTGGCATGTTATAAACAGTGGAAGACATTTATGATTAGGAGAGGGTAGTACAGTGATGGCGAAACTTTTTCTTCCTGCGTGCCAAAAGTGGGAGTGCGCTGTGCGCTAGTGCATGTGTGTACCGGCACACAACCCCCCCCGCGTGCCACACTGCGCATGCATGCATCCCCGTGCATGCGCCTCCCCATTGGGCCGTTTTTCCCCGTCAGGCTTCCCTAAAGCCTCCGGAGTGCAAAATAGGGCCCAACAGGCAAACCGGAAGTTCGGAAAAACGGACTTCCGGTTTGCCCGTTGGGCCGTTTTTCGCACTCTGGGGGCTTCAGGGAAGCCTCCTGAGGGCAAAAACGGCCTTCCCCAAGGTCGAAAATCAGTTGGCCAGCTCGTGCATGTGCACTGGAGCTGACATAGGGCAATGCCTCGCGTGCCCTCAGATATGGCTCCGCGTGCCACCTGTGGCATGCGTGCCATAGGTTCACCATCACAGGAGTAGTAAGATGCAAAATTACAAACCAGACAAAACGATGACATGGCATATCACAAAAGAAGGCGAAATACCATCAGGTTCACCAAATCACCTAATAGAAAATTTATGACTGATCCTAAGTACAGTATACATAATCTCCAAAGAACACATACATCCGAAGAAGTACAGCATATCTGTCTATACTGGGAAAATAAATGCAAATACACAAACTTTAATGCTTCACTGTAGAATCATGAATATCGGTTTGAGCTCTGATAGCAAAGATTTATTTGGTCTGTATTTTTTAGAGGGGGGGGGCTCATCGGTTAAAGACCCTGAGCTTGTAATCTGGAGACTGACAGCCTGGGTTTGAGACCCAAGTTCCGTGCAATGGAGTGAGCTCCCATTCTTGCCCCAGTTCCTGCCCACTTAGTAGTTTCAAGCATGCAAATACAAGATTAATAGGTAGATAGATTATTTATTTATTTTATTTATTTAGTGTTTTTCTATGCCGCCCTACTCCCTGAGGACTCAGGGCAGTGTACAACATTTTAGGGAACAACTAAACAATAAAAATTATTAAAAACAATTTAAAAAGAGTTTTAAAAAGACATATAAAACCATGCATACATGGGGGAAAGTTGTCTCAAAATCACCCCGCCTGCAGGAAGAGCCATGTCTTAATGGCTTTTTGGAAGGCCAGCAAGGTGGGGATAATTCGGATCTCTGGGGGTAGTTGGTTCCTGTTGTGCCTTGGCCGCGTCCGGCGCCGAGGATGGAGGATCCGGAGGCCGTGGAGCTGCTCATGGTGCAGCAGTACCAGCCCATGTGCCTGGCACCAGAGACGGCTGCTGATGAGGACTCAGTGCCAGAGCAGGATGATCCCCCAGGACCTTCTGCACCTGCACAGCAGAGTGAATCATCAGGAGATGAAGAACTCCTGCTGGATGCCAGAGCTCGCAGAGCAGCCAGAAGACAGGACTGGCTGAGTAAGCATAGGTCTACTCGGAGGTAGCAGTGAGGGCTAATTGGGCCACGCCCTTCAGTGCCTATATTAGGCTGGCGCAATTAGCACTCAATGCTGAGAACAACGAGTCAATGATTGCAGCATATCCAGAGTCTTACCTCTCCATTTGTTCGGAAACCTTGTATTCGGAGACAGCAGCTTCTGAAAGCCTTATTCCGGGAAGCCAGCCAAGTTGTCAGATAAGAGGAGAATTACTGAGTATTGTTTTGAACATTTGACCGTTTGATATTTAACCCTCAAGTAACCAAAAGAACATTATTCCTCGAGACTTTCCTTTTGTGTTGTTTATGGACTTTTAAAACCCCTGAGCTTTTGCTAAGAAACCTTATTAGTAAAAGGACCCTTTTTGTTTGAATCACAAACGGTTGTGTGTGTGTGTTTCTGGGGGTTGCGGTGCTGGGTCACAACAGTTCCAGAGAACAGGGGCCCCTACAGAGAAGGCCCTCCCCCTAGGCCCCGCCAGCCGGCATTGTTTGCTGACTGGACCCGGAGGAGACCCACTCTGTGGGACCTAACCGGTCAATGAGACACCCACCACAGCACACGCAGCTGCATTTTGCACCAGTTGAAGTCTCCAGATACTCTTCAAGGGTAGCCCCATGTAGAGCGCATTACAGTAGTCCAATCTAGAGGTGACAAGGGCATGAGTGACTGTGAGTAGAGCCTCCTTCTCCAAGTATAATCGCAATTGGTGCACCAGGTGAACCTGTGCAAAGGCTCCCCTAGCCACAGCTGTGAGATGTTGATCTAATTTTAGCTGTGGATCTAGGAGAACTCCCAAATTGCGGACACGTTCCGAGGGAGTTAATTTTTCTCCCCCAAGAACCAAGGAGGGACAGTCGGAATAGTCCTTAGGAGGCAATATCCAGAGCCACTCAGTCTTGTTGGGGTTAAGTCTGAGCCTGTTCCTCCCCATCCAGTTCCTGACATCGTCCAGGTATCGGCACATTACATCCACTGCCTCCCTCAATTGAAACGGGGTGGAAATGTACAGCTGAGTGTCGTCAGCGTACTGTTGAAAACTCACCCCGGATGATCTCCCACAGCGGTTTCATGTAAATGTTGAACAGGATGGGCGAGAGGACCAAACCCTGTGGCACCCCACAAGTCAGGGGCCTAGGAGACGACCTCTGTCCTCCTGTTAACACCGACTGCATCCTATCGGTGAAGTAAGAGGAGAACCACCGTAAAACAGTGCCTCCCACTCCCACCTCGCCGAGACGATGCAGAAGGATACCATGGTCGACCACTGAGAGGTCAAGTAGCACCAGGATGGAAAAATAGCCCCCATCCCGGGCTCGCCAGAGATCATCCATCAGGGCGACCAAGGCAGTTTCTGTACTGTAGCCGCGCCTGAAACCCGATTGAATGAAATCTAGATAATCACTTTCCTCCAATAATCTAAGAAGCTGAAAAGCTACCACCTTCTCAACAACTTTCCCTATGAAAGGTAAGTTGGAGACCGGACTAAAGTTCTTCAAATCCGCTGGATCCAGGGAAGGCTTCTTAAGGAGGGGTCTCACCACCGCAACCTTTAAAGGCTGCAGTATGGATCCCTCCCTAAAAGAAGCGTTGATCACCGCCTGAATCCAGCCACGTGCCACCTCCCTGCTGGCCGAAACCAGCCAGGAGGGGCACAGGTTGAATAAACAGGTGGAAGAGCTTATCGCACCCACGGCCTTGTCCATGTCATCAGGAGTGGCTGGCTCAAACTCTTCCCACAACGCTGGACTAAGACTTGCCCCTGTCAACTCACTGGACTCTGTCCAGCCGGAGTCCAAGTTCGACCGAATTTGAGCGACTTTATCCATCAGAAACTGCGCAAATTCCTCAGCTCTACCTTGCAAGTGTTCCTCGCTACCCCCTTCAGCAAGGAGGGAGCGAGTCACCCTAAACAAGGCGGCTGGGCGAGAATCTGTGGATGCAATAAGAGCGGAAAAATGAGATCGTTTTGCTGCCCTTATCGCCACTAGATAAGACTTAATAAAAGTTCTTAGAAGTGGTTTTACTGGCTCTCCAGTGTCACTCTAGATGTCTCTTGTGGCGCTTCATCTCCCGGAGCTCCTCAGTAAACCAGGGAGCTTTCCAGGATCCACTGCCATGGAGAGGTCGCAAAGGCGCAATCTGATCTAATGCCCCTGATGCTGCGGTGTTCCAGGCAGCCACCAGGGACTCAGATGAATTGTGGGCCAGGGTTTCAGGTATTTCCCCAAGTTCCCTCTGGAATCCTTCCGGCTCCATTAGGCGCCTGGGGCGGAACCACCTAGTCGGTCCCGCCTCCCTGCGGGGGAGGAGTGGGGCTGTGAAATCCAACCTCAATAGGAAATGATCTGACCACAACGGGGTGATGACTATATCCCCTAGCTTCAGATCATTTCTCCACTGCCCCGAGAGAAACACTAGGTCAAACATGTGACCTCCCTCATGAGTCGGACCCTGGATTACTTGGGCCAGGTCCATGGTTGTCATGGAATCCATGAACTCCTGAGCTCCTGAGCTGCACCAGAGGTTTCGCCAGCCAAAGGCAGGTTAAAGTCCCCCAGCACCATAAGCCTGGGGAACTCCACCGCCAGGCCTGCTACCACCTCAAGCAACTCAGGCAGGGCCTTAGTAACGCAGCTGGGAGGCAGGTACGCTAATAAAAGGCCCACCTGAACCCCTAAATCCAACTTCAGAAGGAGCGTCTCACACCCGACAATCTCCGGGGCAGGGCTCCTACAAGGATGCAGATTCCGGCGCGTTATAATAGCCACTCCTCCTCCCCTTCCCTCGGGTCGTGGCTGATGCCAGACTGAGTACCCGTCTGGGCATATCTCGGAGAGGGCTACTCCCCCCTCCTGGCCCAGCCAGGTCTCAGTTATGCATTATGCAGATTAATAGTTACCACTTCTGTGGAAAGGTAACAGTGTTGTGTGCGCCTTGACATATAGTCATGCTGACCACGGAAACATCATGCTCTAGAATTAGACATGACTGACAGGGAAACCTTTACCTTTATCTATTTTTAAGAGAAGAATATGGCAGTGTCTGGCAATAGAGGGTTAAAATCTTTTAGACATCACTATGACTACAATTTGACTGCCTCAGCTGCTATTTGGTCTCCATTCATTGAATTAGAGTCATATATTTTGTTGAGCTCCATCCATTCCTTGGCTTCATGGTACCTGAGGGATCTATATTTTTGAAGAAGTGTGCTTCTTAGAGTGGCAATTCAACAAAAACCAAATATGTAACCAGAAATGGTTGATCTACCAAAGGTACTGATCAGGAGGCAAGGGTGTAGTCATAAGTGAGGAACTACGCTTGTAAGATCATCAATTTGAATAAATCTGCCTCAGACCTATCCTGCAGAGCAGGATTAAAAATGGGTAAGCAGGATTTGAGATGGGGGCAAAAACTCAGAGAACAATGAAAGCCAATGAAACAGACAAATCACAGGTTTTCCCTTGTTCTGTGTTCTGAAAATTGTTATAATCTGGAATATTACTTTCAGTACTAGCTGATAACTTTACTCCATTTAACATCTAAAATACATGAAATAATTCTGAAAAAGTAATGAGATACACTTTTTATCCTGAGCAGTTGAAAATAAAGATTTCAGTTCATTTTTTATTTATTTTGCTGCCACAGTTGCTCTTACTGCCAGAGTCTGAAACACATCTTTCCTTTGTTTTATGAGAAGGGTTGATACTGATCCAGTCATCCCAGAAAAAACAAATCTATCAGATGCAATTTATACAGGTGTGTGTGCTTGCCTTTTCCTATTTAGCTGGCCAGGTTCCAACCAAATATCTGAGATATTTGTTAATTTGCAAAGAACAATGTGCTCCTACTACGATAGAATTCAAAATAGTGGCGATTTTAATCGCCATCTATATAATTAAGGATCGGGTTTGCTTGAACAGGCTGAATTTAGATCTTTTGCATTCTGTGCATCCATCCATTTATTACGCAACTATAGAATCTGACATATGTTTCTAGTTTTAGCTCTTCAGGCTAATTTGAAAATATATGAAGTGGCAGAACTGGCAAGGAATAGAGTATCATTTTAGTAAAATTGTGAATCCTATGCTAAAACATATGGATGGGCTGTCATACTGTTAAGAGTTTTACTGCTTGAATTTTTTTACATTAAAAAGTTACTACATTACAGAAGCTAAAGTAGAATATTCTTCCATGAAATCTAAATTTTTGTTGTGAAAGGAATTTGTGTAATGAAAATATTCAGTAATCTGATTTTCTTACCTTTTATAGTACAATTTGTATTTGTAGATCAGCACTTACAAATCCAGTAACCTTCAGCTTAGTATAAAATCCAGCGGAAATGATTACTTTATCCTTTCCTTGTACACTTCTTCCTTATATGTATTCATTTCTCTCCCTCCAATATATTCCTTTATGGACAGGTGACAGATAGAACTTCAGTTCACCATTTCATCAGAACTGATAATTTTCCATCTATTAATAGCAAAATACTATTTTATACATTGCACTCTAACAGAAAATGTAACCCTTACATGTTGCCAAGAGTCCAATTCCAGGTTTTTTTCCACTGTTTTCTTTGAGCTTGTAGGTGATTGCTTATAAAAGCCAAGAAAGTTCTCACCAATCTGGGGATCATTTTATTTGCCTCATCTCCCACAATTTCTGAATTGATTGTAGAAAGCTCTCACATTATTTATTTATTTATTTATTTATTTATTTATTTATTTATTTATTTATTTATTTATTTATTTATTTATTTATTTATTTATTTATTTATTTATTTATTTATTTATTTATTTATTTATTTATGTTTTCTTATATGCCGCCCTACTCCCGAGGGACTCAGGGTGGCGTACAGCAAAGAAAATACAAGAAACCAGCAATAAACATAATTAAAATCGAATACAAAAATTAAAAAATTCCAATATTAAAAAACATCCATCAACCAAACATACCCGGGGGAGAGCTCAGATGGATTCGTCTCTAACCCCCTGCCTGCAGGAAAAGCCATGTCTTAACGGCCTTTCGGAAGGCCAGCAGGGTGGGGATGGTTCGGGTCTCTGGGGGAAGTTGGTTCCAGAGCGCGGGGCCCCCCACAGAGAAGGCTCTCCCCCTAGGGCCTGCCAGCCGGCATTGCTTGGCTGACGGGACCTGGAGGAGGCCAACTCTGTGGGCCCTAACCGGTCGGAGGGAAGTATGAGGCAGAATGCGGTCCCGGAGATAACCTGGTCCTAAGCCATGAAGGGCTTTAAAGATGATGATCAACACCTTGAATTGCACCCGGAGACCGATGGGCAACCAGTGCAGCTGGCGGAGTATAAGTGTCACGTGGGTGTACCTTGGCACACCCACCTCAGCACGCGCAGCCGCATTTTGCACCAACTGAAGTCTCTGGATACTCTTCAAGGATAGCCCCATGTAGAGTGCGTTGCAGTAGTCCAGACGGTAGGTGAAAAGGGCATGAGTGACCGTGAGTAGAGCCTCCTTCTCCAAGTATGGCCGCAACTGGTGCACCAGGAGAACCTGTGCAAAGGCCCCCCTAGACACAGCAGTAAGATGATGATCCAATTTTAGCTGTGGGTCTAGGAGGACCCCCAAGTTACGGACCTGATCTGAGGGAGTTAATTTCGCTCCCTCAAGAACCAAGGAGGGACAGTTGTCATAGTCCTTAGGAGGCAATATCCAAGCCACTCAGTCTTGTCGGGGTTGAGTCTGAGTCTGTTCCTCCCCATCCAGATCCTAACGTCGTCCAGGCACCGGCACATTACATCAACTGCCAGGTAAGAACAAAGAGTAAACTCTTTGTTACTCAGATTGTTACATTATACCGTGTTTCCCTGACAATAAGACCCGGTATTATTTTCTTTTGTGCCCCGAGATAAGCACTGGGACTTATTTTTGGGGGTGTCTTAATTTTTTTGAGTGCCACTGCCCTGAGGTGGGGGATGGAGCTGCCCAATGCGCACACCGGCTTACCTCAGGGCCCCATGGCTCCATGCCTCGGTAACTGCCTGGCAGTGGCAGCACCAACATCCATATGCAGCAAGAGCCCATGTGGCTGCCGGCACTAGTATGGCCTGGAGCAGGAGACCAAGCAACACAGCCAGGCAAAACACTCCATTCCAAAATGACCCATAGGCTCCCAAATACTTTTTGCCTGGACGGAGAAATGAGGGAGACTCAAATCTTCATCTGCTTGCAAATGGGGTGCTTTGTAATGGAGCATCCCATTTGCAAGCACACGAAGCTTCGCCTCCCTCTGGCCGAAAAGTGCATAGCAGAGCCAGGTGGAGGTAGAGGCACGGGGAGTGGGGGAGGCAGGCAATCCCAACATACCACCCACTCCATCCTACTTGCCTGCGGCTGCGCCGAACAAGCATCTGCACGGGGCGTCAGGATCACCTGCCTCCCCCATGCCTTTGGCTCTGCCTGCTGGTGGTGGTGCTGCATAAGCCTCCCATGAACCAGGCAGCCGCATAGTACATCCAGATCGCCTGCCTCCCCTCTACCTCCGCACTTGGATTTACAGATATCTGCGCTGTGCCAGGGGGCTGGCGGGCCACGCCTATCCCCTGGCCATATTTTTGGGGTAAGGCTTATATTAGGTCCACTCCAAAAAATCAGGCTAGGGCTTGTTTGCGAGGTGGATCTTATTTTCGGGGAAACACGGTACTAACAGGCTGAATGAGGTGGGGGGTATTCTTTCACCAGCTTTTGTTGATGGCAATCAATGATAATTTCAAACAAATGAATTAACGGAATGAAAATAAAAGTGTTGAAGTGATTGAAATTAAATTGAAGTGAGGAAATGCTGGAATAAACATTTTAGACATGTTTTGGGAATGATATGATAAAATCCCAATCTTCAGGCAAGCCTTCAGCCCCCTGGCAACTGCAGCCAAGTATGACCTGAACTCTGAGTGGGTCAGGCAGGAAATTAAACTCAATCCCCGCCCTGCTCTGCTGTACCCTGTCCTTCCCGTCCTATCATATTGAAAATGAAGATAACATGACTGCGACAGCAGCCATTGGCACTAAAGCAGCCACACCTTCCCCATATTTCATTCTTTTGGTAGTCTTGGGTCACATTTGTAAGTTAGCCCATTTCAGGTACTTTGGTCCAAAAATTGTTGTGTTTTGATGCATGGTTTCACCCAGTTAAAGATCATGACAATGAGAATTTCAGTAGTGTGTAGGTAAGATTTTTGAAGCCTGAAACACATAAAGGTGTAGATTCGAAATCTCTTCTTCCAGAAGACTTTTGGATCACTAGATCCACAATGGCTTGGTGGTTCTGGATGCTACCTTCGGTCTTGAAAAAATGCCTTATATGGCATCTAGCCTCTAACCCTGGCATGTGAAAGATACAGGATTCTCATATCCAGTACTGCCTTTCTCAAGATTAAAGAGTCCAAGTACAGAAATTGAAATGATTTCACCAATCCACCACCTACCGCCCTTCAGTAACAGTGACTCAAAGATTCAGCCTTTCCTTCTCCTCCTTGGAAGATAAATTAATCTCACATCTGGCTGCTCTGCCTAGATTTCCACAAAGATACTGGAAAGTCTCAAAATGTCATCATAGATCACACAAGATTCCTCCCCTTTCTCTCCCTGTCAAAGAATATAGCCTAAAATATACCGTATTTTTCGGAGTATAAGACGCACCTTTTTACTCACAAAAAGAGGGTCAAAAACTGGGTGCGTCTTATACTCCGAATGTAGCCCCCACCCACCCCCCACCTGCCAGCCCGCCACTCAGCCTGCGGTGGAAAGCGTTTTCAGGCGGCAGCACTGTGATCCCCTCCCCGATTCCAAAAACGGGGCGTGCAACTGGCGCTGCCCGCCACCGGAAACGCGATGCTCTTCTTTGCCGAGAAGGACCCTTGATCAGCCATCTCCAGGGAGCCACCCCCGTCCTCAGGAGGCAGCGGCCCCTTTAAGAGTGAAGGAGCTTTTTTATTTTTTTATTTCCCTCCTTCCAGCCTGAGCCGGCCGATTGCGAGCCCGCCGGCAGTGACAGCGCGCTACAGACGTTCGCGTAGGGGGGAGGTGATCGCTTGCCGCCGCCGCGCAGGTATTGGCATGTTGGAGGGTCCTTGTCCTGCTGCTGCCCCAAGGAAGCTGCGGAGCTGAAGAAGCCTCCATCCACCTGCCAGCTCGCCACTCAACCTTTTGGAATCGGGGAGGGGATCGCAGTGCTGCCGCCTGAAAACGTTTTCCTCCCCAGACAGAGTGGCGAGCTGGCAGGTGGTGGAGGATTCTTCAGCTCTGCAGCTTCCTTGGGGCAGCAGGACAAGGACCCTCCAACCTGCCAATACCTGTGTGGCGGCGGCAGTGGCAAGCAGTCACCTCCCCCTCCCCTCCGTGAACGTATGCGGCGCGCTGTCACCCGCTCAGGCTGGAAGGAGGGAAATAAAAAATAAAAAAGCTCCTTCACTCTAAAAGGGGCTGCTGCCTCCTGAGGATGGGGGTGGCTCCCTGGAGATGGCTGATCGAGGGTCCTTCTCAGGCAGAGACTCCCGCAGCAGCAGGGGCTGCAATGCAACGCCCTAAGCGGCGTGCAAAAAGTCCTTCCTCCAATTTTGGAATCGGGGAGGGAAGGGTTTTTGGGCTGCAGCCTGAAACACAATGCTCTTTTTTTGCTTCTGCAATCACTTTTCTCCCCATTCCAAAAACAGGGCATGTGGAGGCAAAAAAAGCATTGAGTTTCAGGGATGGGTGGTTCCGGCCGGTGCTGCAGCCTGAAAACACTTCCAGATTCCAAAAAGGGGCGTGCAACCGGCGCTGTCCGAAACGCGATGCTCTGTTTTGATTTCTGCACGCTCCGTTTTGTAATGTGGAGGAAAGTGAAAACTAGTAGGGTTCAAAGTGGTTTTGAACTAATTTAATTTTTTTCCATACATTCCTGAGGCCTCAAGTACCATAAGCTTGTTTTTTTAAAAACCAAAATCCAGAAGCTAGAAATTTTGAGCAGGGCACTCAAGGAAAGAAAAGACATTCATCCTTTTTTTTAAAAAAAAAAAAACCTATTATGATGAATTCAACCGCCACATTACAGCTAATGGGTAATGTGAAATAAAGCATTACTTAAGTGTAACAAATTTTTCTAAAAAGCCTTGTGTCCATAGAAACCCCACCAAAGACAGCAGATTTATTTCAAAGAGAGGGAGGGAGGAAGAGAGGGGGAGGGAGAGGGAGAGGGTGGGGAAGGGAGGGAGAGAGAGAGGGGGGGGCATACCACAGTCACTTACTAAAGTATTGAATGCTAGGTATGGCAGAATTATTTTTTTCTTGTTTTGCTCCCCCAAAATTAAGGTGCGTCCTATATTCCGGTGTGTCCTATACTCTGAAAAATATGGTAAATGAAACTGAAATCACACAATCTCCTCAAAAGTTATAGGGGACTCAGAAGACCCGTTCCCTACTCAGCCTTTTTCTGTGGACTTTTTGGAGGGATTTCCCCTTTGTTTTAAAAAGGACATTTTCCCTATCACTAGCAGAAAAGGGAAAATGTTATGTGGACTTCATCCAAACTATATATATTTTAGTAGAAATTCTCCCGGAGCATCTGCAATGTAGCAATGACCTTCAGTGCAAGAATAGCTCTTTTTAAAAAGAACTTTTAAAGGTTTAGTACCAGAATCTGTAATAATAGTTAGGCACTCTTTTGAAGGATTCCATAATTCAAAAAAACTGAAACCCACAGCGTTTTCTGTATTTTTATAACTGCCCTCTCATTTTTTGAACCCTTTCTGTGAACTTAAAATCTTTCATTCTTGATTCATTTCCCTATGAAACCTTTTTCTATATTTTTTTTATTTCTCCTCATGATGGGAAGCCTGAATAATTTGTTCTATGTTATAATGATTGTTAGAGTTTTCTTAACCTAATTTTTAATGAAGATTTTAGATTTTTTTTTCATATGCATGCTCTCTTCTGACAGACTGAAAGGCTAAACTGTGTGATTAGGGTTAGGGTTAGAAATTTATATGAGACACAAAATCAGGAATAATTTGCATCCTTTTCTCTTTTTCTTCTATCTCTATGCAGTACAATTTTAGTTCCTTGACTTTAGTAAGGCTTTCTTACAGGTAAACCTGCAGTCTTAATGATAAAAGATTGGCACGATTATATCCCTGAAGCCGTTTAATAAAGAGAAATGCCACCTTTTAAAAAGTGTTTATTTTCATGATTAAAGAATGAATTATTATATTTGCAAAATCAGGTAGAAGCTTCAAAGCAAAAAAGTGTTATACGGTAAGTCACAAAATGAGCTAAAGGAAGCATCCTATTCAACTGATTTAATAATTATTGAGTAGAGGATATGGGGGCACCCAGGATGTTGGAAACTAGGTTTACATGAATAAGCATAAAAGACAAAGACAGTGCCATTCTGTATTTAAGAAATTATTTGTCTACAGAACCATAGATCAACCTTTATTTCTGAGGACACTGAGGTAGGTGGAGTTAGGATTAAGGAAGATTTGGCATATTTACCTAAAAAGAAGATGAGTTTAAGACAATTTCCTCACTCTTCAAAGGAAGCAAAGATAGGGTTAGAAACATACACCCATAGTCATATTCTTGGGGAATCTTTAACCCTTCCTATTTTAAAAATAATTTAGGAAACCATAGATTTGCTTTTTGTGTGACCCCTGATATTGTAGCTGGTGCTGCATACAACCCTGGAACTGAAAAAAACCCTGGATTTAAAACAAAAACTAATCTTCCCAAAGTATAATAAACAGAAATATTGTCAATAAATAGAACTATCCACCTAATTACTATTTATTTATTTATTATTTATTTATTTATTAAAATTTCTATGCCGCCCAACTCCCGACAATTGGGTAAAATTCTCCTCAGCCAAAATACTTAAGAAAATATGAAATATGTATGAAAAGATTTTTTTTAAAAATCCAGCAGTGAGGCACATTTCTCGGTTTTACTTACAACAGAGCAAACACAGGTCTTCTCCTATAATTCCTGAAACCTAAGTATCCATCGGTGTGCAGTCTAAATCCCCTTCTCACCATTGTAATTCTCATAATATTAAACAATTGATTCACAGCCATTTACTAGTTCAACTATTCCATACTAAGTAGCTACTTGACTGTTTGCAATGGTAAACAGGAATCCTGCTGAGAAGCCCAGCACACTGTGATGTGACTAATGCCTGTGTTACACAGGTCAAAGACCAACATAACACCCATTCATTACTAAATAAAGTACCACATTGTAAGATAAAGTTGAACTGCCGAATAGAGCCCTAGAGCAGCCGGGTGGCAGCATTTTGTACGTTGTGCTCTTTGCTTTATTTCAGCATTGACCCAGTTCATTCATGTTAATTTTATTAGTGCATTAGCTTAGTTTCTGCAATTATTAAACACTTTTAGGGGTTTTGTAATTTGATTTTGTCAATGCCAGTTTTTGCATGATACAAGCCCAATTATTATTGCCTGAAAGCAGTTTTTATTCTAGCCTGATATATCTCACACAGATAAGCCAAATTATGTTAATATATTGTAAACTTATGCTTAAATAATTTGCTTATATGGTAAAAAAATATTTTATAGAAAAGTGCTCAGCGATGGTACATTTGTCTTCCTGTTTTTTTCCTAATACCCATCAGGCAGCTTTCTCTCCCCTTTCAGAGCTAACTAGGAAGAAGAGAATAAACATATAATGAGAACTAATGCTTAACTTCCCACATATGTTTTTCATCTACAGCAGCAGTTCTCAACCTGGGGGTCGTGACCCCTTTGAGGATCGAATGACCCTTTCACAGGGGTCGGGATACTTCGCCAGGACTTCACCATTTGGGTTCTTTTACCCTCTGCGCATGCGCAGAACGCTTCGCGCATGCGCAGAGGGTAAAAGAACCCAAATGGCGGCGGTGGCAGTGGCAGGGTGGGGCACGGTGGGGTCGCAGGGACACGTCGCGGCATTAGGAAGGTTGAGAACCACTGATCTACAGAATAGGACTAATATTATTTTCGCTCTTGGTTCATTGTGTAGAGGAATGTGGAGATAGCTTTGAATAAAGTATAGGGCAGTTTTCACAGAAACGTCAAAGCCAAGAAAGACAGGAAGGGGTGAGAAAGAAATTCAAGATTGGTCTGCCTTGAATCTATTGGGCATAAAGAGGAAAGGAAAGGAAAGGAAAATGCTGTCAAGCTTTCAAAATTCTGTCACTTTAACCTATATTAATAAAAGTAGATTTCTAGTATTTCTAGTGGTATCTGTTTCCTGACCTAATATGCCCCAAAGGGCTGATAGTGAAGCCATTGATTTACCTTTCCAAAATGATTTACCCTTTAAATTGGGAAGATCGACTGATAAAATAATAAAGGAAGCAGATGAGCGTTGGGGCTTTTTATTTTAATCATGCCTTTGGGGGGAACAGCAGAATAATTTCAAATTCGGAATAGTCTTTTTGCTTCATTCAGCATCTTATAGCCAACCTGCATTTTATCAGGCCTTTGCTACATGCATGCCATGCTATCATTGTTTGCAGTAATTTGTGGTCTTTTTAAATATGTGGTTTATCTTTAACAATAGTATAATAGTGTAAGAATTTTTAAAAATGAATTCTGACCGACACTGCTCCTTTTCCATGAAAACCAAAAATACTTTCCCTTTCTTAGAAAGGAAGTTGTGAATGTGTGAATTTGCAGCTCACATTACTTGGTTCATGCAAGCCAGATGAGCATTCGAGGCGTTGCCATCCTAAACCCTGTGGAAAACGCCGAGTTGCAGAAAGTTAATAACCTCTGGTTTTTTTTTCTCCATTATAACATTATCTCTCAGTTCCATGAAATAAATTTAAGAGCATATAATTGAGACAAGGAGAGTATTAGGTTGAATGTTAAAAACATAATCTATAATACTTTCCCAGGAAATAGTCCAGAAGGAATTCAACATAGAAAATTTTTCTTCTGAATAAACATTGCTCAGAATTATGCTCCACAGGTCTTCCCATCTGAGGCTCCTGTTTGGCCTCATATTAATTGGCCTATGCCTGAAGTGACAAAAAGGAGTATTATACATGCTGGTAGTGATTTAGTAATGTCTTTGTAATGGAATAGAAATAATCTCAGTTGATTTATAATCCACCGAATCAAAACCAATTTAATGAGTGATACTAGGAAAAAAAATGACTTACTGTATTTTTCGGAGTATAAGATGCACCTTTTTGCCCCCAAAAAGAGGGCGGAAATGTCGGTGCGTCTGATACACAGAATACAGCCATTTTTGGCCTCCCAAAGCCCCGCCTCCGCATCCTATTTTTTGCGAAAAACGGGCCATTTTTTGCAAAAATTGGGGCGTTTTTGCTTTCCCCCACCACCCCCTAGGAGTGCTCTGCAGGCTTCCCAAACCCTCTGCATGCCCTGTTTTTGCAAAAAAAAAATAATGAGCGAAAAACAGGCCATTTTTTGCAAAAACTGGGGTGCTTTTGCTTTCTAATTGCCCCATCTAGCATGACTGGAGGAGGAATTCTGGGAGTTGAAGTCCACTAGTCTTAAAGCTATCAAGTTTGAAGACCCCTGGGTTAGGGGTTAAGGGTGCAAGGGTCTTCAAACTTGGCAAGTATAAGACTTGTGGACTTCAACTCCCATTCCTGAGCTAGCATGACTGGAGGAGGAATTCTGGGAGTTGAAGTCCACTAGTCTTAAAGCTGTGAAGTTTGTAAAAAGTATACATGGTTGTATAAAGGTATACATGGTTGTAAAAAGTATTCTGCTACACTGGTATTTTATTAAATAATATATTACTACACCATTTGGTTCAGAATACTTTTTTCCTTGTTTTCCTCCTCTAAAATCTAGGTGCGTCTTATACTCCGAAAAATACGGTATTTAGGACACAGTGACTTAATGAGAAAGCAAATTTCTTAGTTGATTTGGAAAAATACCTAACTTGACTCGGCTGGAATGTCACTGCCCGCCCCCAAAACTGAAGAAAAACAGTTCTTTATATATTCATTTTATTTTCTAAAAACAAACAGTCCAGCCATGTGTGATGCTATGCATTATAGAAAGAAGTGTCAAGTAATTGCAAAAATGAAATATTAGTAAACAAACTCATTTTCAGAGGATCTAGAGGTTGTGTGAGAGCAAACTCTATTCTTGCATGGCCTCCGTAGCCTCTTCTTGTGTAAGAATGGGGTGTGTGGTTGACAATAGCTGTTGGGTGTTGGTGAACCCTAGCATGTCACCCAAAATGTTGTGGCGTGTTGCCTTTGACATATATGTCATAGGTTCACCATCATTGCTTTCGAGACCTGATATAAACTACTTAACAAAAAAAAACATTGTCCGTCATATTAGGTTAGAATATCTTTGTTGAGCTTTTGCAGAAATGCAAGAAACAGCAAACTGGAAAGGATAAGTTTAAGGGAGTGAAAAAGGGGGTTGGTTTTTGGTATTTCTGAGTGTCGGAATTACTGCTAATGAGGTTACTTTGAAGAAAAACACAACATAATTCATATACTTTCTTGTTATGTGAATTTACATAGGTATGTTTGGGTTTTCTTCTGGACCACATCAATCCAACAATTCTGAGGGTGATGGGATGGTTTTCTAGAAGTTAATCTGAAGTTTGCAATGTTCTGGATCTACAAAGATTCAGATTGCTTTATAATATTAATTTCAGGAAATTTCAGAAAAACCATTAAACCACCCTTGGAATACTTGGCTCAGTATATGTCCTGGAAGACAAACAGTTTGGTTACTAGAATAGTAGATTTTGCACATTCTTAATTTTAAATAATAAACATTTTCTTTTGTTTTAAGTGTATCTTAGCTACCGTATTTTTCGGAGTATAAGACGCACCGGAGTATAAGACGCACCTTAGTTTTGGGGGAGGAAAACAAGGAAAAAAGGCCTCTGCTTCCAAGCAATTTGCCAAACAGCAAACAGCACAGATGATATACACTGTTTGCTGTGTATTTCTGTGCATGTGTGCCTGACCCATAGAAATAGCAAAGAATTGGAGAAATGTACATTATGCCAGAAAGTTTTCTTAAATGTAGTCACACTAACTCCTCCCAATTATTTAAATAGATCTACTCCAAGGTAAGTCAGGATTTAACTCTAATACTAAACAGGACACTGTTACATTTCAGACTATACTTGTACAGAGCTGTTAAAATTAATTAAAATTTCTGGAAGTATACATTATTCTCTATTATTTAAAAGAAGATACAATAGCACTGGACCTCTTCAGAGCAAGCATTTATTTTAAAAAGCTTCTTTATTTTGTTAAGTTGTCTAGAGGTCTTCAACCTTGGCAACTTTAAGACTTGTGGACTTCAACTCCCAGAATTCCACAGCCAGCAAAGCTAACAAAGCTGGCTGTGGAATTCTGGGAGTTGAAGTCC
Organism: Diadophis punctatus similis; assembly: GCA_023053685.1. Lineage (NCBI taxonomy): Eukaryota > Metazoa > Chordata > Lepidosauria > Squamata > Dipsadidae > Diadophis > Diadophis punctatus. The sequence continues at coordinate 133,225,562 of JALIGW010000003.1, forward strand.
ACAAGTCTTAAAATTGCCAAGGTTGGAGACACCTGGCTAGAACAATAATAAAGCAGTCTTTAAAAAATAAGTCTAATAATTTGAACATTCTACAGACATTTATAGTTATTCACTTACCCCCTTGCATCCAGCAGAAAATAAAAATCTGCGTGTCTCTCCCAGCTATTTGCCTCTTTGCATCTAGTTTCACTTTCATTTTCCCACGTGGCAAACCTAATCAGCTGTCGATCGGGAAGCTGCTACTGACTTGCTTGGCTTTACAGGCTCTTCCCTCTTTTCTGCAAGCAGGTAAATTGCTGGAAGACAGAGGTCTAAGGGTGGGGATGGCTGGGTGGATGAGGCTGCATTCGGTGTATAAGAACGCACCCAAGTTTTCACCCTATTTTGGGGGATAAAAATTATACTCCGAAAAATACGGTATTTCATACAGAGAACAGGTGCATCATATGATCTCAAATTTTATAAATAACTCCCTAAAAGATAGAATTGAGAAAAGCTTTCTCAATAGACTAAATTAAGTTTTCTTTTGCTTTAAATTCTTCTCCTGTATACTTTATAATTGAGCTTTTGGGGCCAAAAGGCAAGTGTTAGTTATGAGGAGTTTTGACGGACAATAAATTGTCATTCCTAACTGAAAATCAAGCAAGCAAGATAGAATAAGTCCCAGCCCTTATTATCTTATAAGAGTTTCAGGTTAGCATTCCATATCAACAAATAAAATGTTTGTTCCAAAAGGCTCCAACTTAGAAGTTGTTTTGATTTTTTTAAAATAACTAAATCTGCATGTGTATTTGGTCAGCCAAACTCACAATTAGCACAGGACTTAATTAATTGCCTAATTACTTTTGTTGATGCCCAATGATAATCCCCAAACAGTTCTGATGCAATGCTTACTGCTTCACATGGTATGCTCAATTTTCTCAAAACATAAACCAGCTTTGTTTCAAACATTTTTGAAAAATTGAATGTTGTTGTACAAGCTGCCAGTTTATGGTTGGAAGTATTCCAGTTATATTGTGATATAAAATTTTCCCCTCATCAATTTAATTTAATCCTGAATTCACTAGGTCCAATTGTTAATTTAGCAGTTGCCAAGGAGTTGTCTAGGATAAATAAGGAGCTCATATTGGACTTAGAAACTCTTTGCATTTGATCAGTTATTTTCTAAGGATGCTTCTGCTTCCACTGAAGGAGATCTGTGAAACTGATGGCAAGGTTTTTCTCAGAAACAAATTTTCCGATATTTCATGGATTGTACAATTACGTATGAGTATTGGATATGTTCTAAAAACCTACTCTTATCTTCAGAGTTAGAGACAAAACTACGTGCTTCTGTTTCTGATAGGCACACTAAATCTAGAGCATCATAGTAGCATGGCTGCCTATCACATATCTGCCTCAGGGATGGTTTTCACTTACCTTCCCTACCGGTTCACAGATGTGTGCGCGCGTGCTCGCTACACTCCCACACGCCACTTCCGCACATGCACTCAGGCTCCCGCGCATGCGCTTTACTTGTACGTGAGCCTTCTGCGCATGCGCCCGGCCTAAAAATGTGCACAAATAGGATAGCATAGAGCCGGGGAGGGGGGGCGGGCTCACTTGCAATTTCCGCTACCGGTTGAGGCGAACTGATCCGAACCGGCTAAATACCACTTCTGATCTGCCTGCTTCTTTTGTTACGAAAAGCCCTTAGAGCAGGAATAATGTGGAGAGGGGCTAAATGATAACATTCTTCCAGAAGGTCTGGAAGAACTCATTTACTTATGACCAGAATCATATAATGCTGTGGATGTATCTCCAGGCTCCATAGGACACACATCCATTTGGAAAGAAGCCACTGTGTTCCTCCACTGATGGATCCATCTCTTTATCTATTTAGAAAGTTCCACAGTGATCTAAAATAAATTTATGGAGGAAGGGGGAGGATAAAGCATCCATTCAGTTACTAAGTCAGCTTCCAGTGCAATTACAATATTAAACTGGACTTTTTTTTTAACAAGTAAAAGTTGTGTTCATGAAGCAAACTTTGAACCCTTTTGTGATTGTGTGTGAATGTACAAATATGGAATATTTTCATATCTCCATCCGAAATCCAATATATTTGTTAATTTCATGTTTCTGTTACTAACCCAAACTACATAGGGTCCCATGCTTTCCAGAAGGCAAGTCTTAAAATACCAGAATCTTTACAGCCCCTGTTTCCTTATAAAGAATCGTGTGGGGGGGGGGGGAAGGGAACTCTAAAAGCCACAACCTCAAGCAAGTATTAGTCTATGACCTTGACACTCCCTTTCTTTTTCTCATTGTTTTAATTGCACAGCTATAATATAGAATTATTTTTACTGTTCTTCCACCTTTTAATTCTGTGTTTGTTGAATTGATAAAGGCCTTAGAGCTTTAGCTTTGTGTTCAGAGATTTAATATAGCAAGGCTTTTAAATTGCATAGCTGGGCCAACAATACACAGTAAGATAATAATTGCCTGCACTGTCTAGAGATTTTTTTGGTGAAGTCCACTTATCATAATGGGGATCCATACTTCTGCTTGCTAGTGCTTAACTGTCTTTCAAGTTTCTTACAAGATTATGTCTCCTTTTCATGATGCAGGAGCCTGCTAAGAAGGATTTGTGATCCACTGTTGTCTATCAAGATTATTCAAAAGGATTGAGGAAAAAGACAGAATCTTTCTGTCTCTTATAGTGCTAAGATGCCAGAGGAATCCCAGTTATAACGATAATCTCACTAGCTGCAAGAAGGAAGTAGAGACAAAAGAGAAACAGTCCAGGTCTTACTTGCTCTGTCATTCTGCTCAAAAGTCACAATCCAGCCTCTTTGCTTGGGACATGAAGTAGATGTGAAGGAAGGCTAGATAATAAATAATGGCTAGTTTGACCTCTGCCAAGTTGTCGATTCGCGCATCCGTGACACTTCTGTGCAGAAGCATCCCAGGCGGGTGGGCAGAGCCTCCCGCCGGTGGTGCTACCAGTTTTTAGAACCAGGCCGAAACGGAAGCAACCCACCAATGATTGATATGTATGTATGTATGTATGTATGTATGTATGTATGTATGTATGTATGTATGTATGTATGTATTCATATTCAATTGAGACACTGCAGCATTCTCAGCACTGGAAGCTGTTTCAGTCACCTTGAGCTATTTGTTATGTATGCAAAGAAGCATATTTTTTATTTTGAATGACAGAATCTCTCTCTTTCTCCAAACGCTATCTAATAAATGCTGTTTGTTCAAACATCCATCAGAATAATAAATGGATGGATCTTTAACACAAAGAATAAGCAGTCCCAAGTATACCCATCATTGGATAACTTGTACTGTACTTTAAGTAGTCCCTCGGGAGTAGGGCGGCATAGAAGAACCAAATAATAAATAAATAAATAAATAAATAAATAAATAAATAAATAAGTCTTATAGGATGAATTTAATATGGCCTGTTATATATAGGGAGATATATCCATTTACTTGCATACAGACGTACACTTTCTACAACAGATTGAAAGACAGGTACCCACCAAACTGGATTTTATTCATGATCCATACAAGAGAAGGTGACCCTAAGTTTTGCAAAAAATATAGTTGATAAACCCATACGGGAAACCTCTTACTATTGTTATGCTCTAATGCAGAGATGGCGAACCTTTTCGGCACCGAGTGCCCAAACTGGAACGCACGCATGCGCATGATCACCTTTACCATAGATGCTTGAGCTGTCATGATGTGTGCAAAATATCATCATTTTTGTTTCACGAGCCTTGCTTCCAGTGAACTTTCAAGATTGATTTCCTCTAACATTGAGTGGTTGGTTCTCTTGCCTGTCCAAAGAATATGAAGTAGCCTTTTTTGAACCCCAGAAATAGTCAAATAGAGCAAAGTCTTCTCTTTCCCCCTTCTCTGTTTCTCTGTCTCTGTCTCTGTCTCTGTCTCTGTCTCTCTCTCTCTCTCTCTCTATATATATATATATATATATATAGAGAGAGAGAGAGAGAGAGAGACAGACAGACAGACAGACAGACAGACAGACAGACAGACAGACAGACAGACAGACAGACAGTAGGAAAGGAGAGAGGAAAGAGAGATTTCAATGAGAACCAGGATCTAGATATATTTATTATTTGTGCTGCTCTGGTAGATCATAACTAGCTGGCTTCCTGTACAATTACTCAAATATTTTTTTCTATAAATAAGATTGGCACACATAGATGCCATCTTTTCTCATGCAAATCTATAAGGATGGGAGAGCGGCCCAGCAAGATTAACTTCACCTATTTCTAACCTTATTGGTCCTAAGCCATGAAAAGCTGTATGTAATTTGCTGTCATTCTTAATTTGAAAAGAAAACAACAACAGAAGAAAATGGTGGTTCATCAGCTTCATTCTTAGTAGACAGGACCTTAACACCATTGTGTCCACATCAAAGTGGTACTAACAATCTTGTTTGCCGTTTATTAAGTTATACTTCATAGGTGTTATATTAGAAAACTGAGCTAAGCAGTTCAAACTTCCCTGGAGCCCAATCACCAAATAAAATTTGTACAATCATCGTCCATAATTTTTCTTCTCAAAAAAAATATTTTCTTTGCATGAATTCCATGTATCTATGTCAAAAAATAATTATATTTATAAGCACATAATCCTTAAATGTACACAATCTTAAAACTTCTTCACATCATCATCTTCTGAATTTTCCACTGCATGCAGTGGCCTTGAGAAAATGTATTTCCTAAAGGATACATAAGCAGACTTTAGATACCTTCAAACCAGGGGCGGGTTCCTAATTTTTTTACTACCACTCTGTGGGCGTGGCTTATTTTGTGGGTGTGGCTTGCCAGCCATGTGACCGGGTGGGCATGGCTTGCCAGCCATGTGACTGGGTGGGCATGGCTTCTCGGACTGCTGAAGGGAGGGGAACTGAGATAGGTCCTGCCACCCATTCCCCCTCCCCTCAGCAGCTCGAGAAGCCTCAAACGTGCGAAAATGCCTAGGATCATCACTGTGCGTTTGTGGCTTCTCGGACTGCTGAAGGGAGGGGAATGGAGATAGCTCCTGCTGCCCATTCTTTCAGCGTCTCACGCGCTCCCTCAGCCATCCTCCCCTGCTTGGACTCACTGTGGGGTAGGAAGGCAGCGCATGAGCAGTGCTGGAAACTCGGCTTCTGGGCATGCGCAGAAGAAATTTTTTTAAAAAATTAATTTTTTTAAAAAAAATGGCAGCACCCAGGCACCGGCAACCGACTGCACTGGTACTGTGACGTCACCAGCGGGCCGCTACCGGTGCTATAGAGTGGACCGCACTGGTAGGAACCCACCTCTGCTTCAAACTCTCCCCACATTCCACCCCTTTCTTTTGCTTGCTATGGTTTTCTAACTTCTGATTCCTAATCTTTCATATTAATTCAGGTCCAAAGTAGGAGGGAAGGGGCAGATGGGGCAGGGGTGGGTTCTAACTTACCTTGTTGCCGGTTCGCTTTCTCCTGCTCTGCGTGGGCGCGCCCGCGCTTTGCACACGTGCGCATGCGCAGTGCCAAAAAAATCCGAAAAAATAATGTTTTTTTTTTTAAACTGAAAATAAGATGGCGAGCGCATGCACAGTGCCGGAAACTCGGCTTCTGCACATGCTCAGAAGAAAAAAGTATTTTTTTAAAAAAAAAGCTGAAAACAAGATGGCGACCACATGCACAGTGCCAGAAACTCTGCTTCTGCACATGCGCAGAAGAAAAATAAAAAAAATTTAAAAATTAAAAAGATGCCGACGCCCACGGACCAGCACTGACCAAACTGGTTCCGTGATGTCATCATGATGTCACCAGCGGGTTGCTACCAGTTCGGGCGAACCAGTCTGAACCGGGAGGAACCCACCTCTGAGACTGGGGAACAGTGGTTCACAGAGTTCAGCTTAGTTCTGGATCAACTGTATTTAAAGGAGCTTTCACATCCCTGTGGTAGGTGGGCCTGATCCATCAAGACAATCTTTGTGTCTTAAGTTGTCCATATACAAGGCCCAAAGCATGCTTTGTTCAGAAAACAGATGTATTGCCTAGGTCTTTAGTTATTGCAATCCTGGTATTTAAAGGCAGCAGTTTTGGTAATATGGGCTAAGGTAGAGTTTTGAAAGGACAGGATAATGACATTGCAAACAGCAACACAGTTTAAATTGCATTTTCTTTGATTTGTCTGGCTATCTCACAGCTAAAGAACAATTTTTGAGCTAAGGTGAAAGAGAAAATGATGATTTTGGCACACCTCTAGGGCTAACTGAAACATGAACTGAGTTGTTCTCTAGAGACATCAGCCACAAATTTCATTCTGTGCCCTCCTGTAACCTTCACCTCAAGGTTTCTTAGCCAGTACTAAATCAACATGAAAATAGATGAGGCCAAATAAGGAATATTTAAGACACCACAGAGGGGTAGAACAACCCATTGGTTAAATACATTATAAATAGCCTAAAGGTATCTTCAGCAGTGAAGTTTAAATATGGTTGTGTTAAAATCAGTCCTAGTATAAATGTGAAAATTGTATTGGTTAAAAGATACAATTGATTTTTCTACCCTGCATTTTATCCACATGTACATCACTTTTGTTTGTTTGTTTTTTGGCATTGAAGCACAGAAAGAAAGGTCTGTTACATTTATATAAAGTTTTAAAGGATGCCCTTTGTCTTAATAAATATTGATACATATCTCTGATTTGACGTTCCATTTAAACATTATTTATATCATCTGTTTTTTTCCGATTAGTGTTCTTTTCATGAAACAAATGAAACAGATCCATCTTAAGACACCCAAAAGCTTTTTTTTATTTTGCCTTTGAGGACAAATGACTCAAAATTACTGTAAAATGAAGCTGCCATGTGCCAAATCAGATCTTTGGCACACCGGAGGGAATCCTCCTTTCCACCCCTCTGGTAGCATAGGTTCAAAAGGTCAAAGGCTGCATGCCAGCTGTCGAAATATAGAGATGGGTTTATATATGCACATACATCATTTCTTCCTCCTTAGTTTATTAGCATTGTGAATAATAGTCAGTTCTTTTTTCAGCTCTTCCTAATGTTAATCAGCAGGTCAGCAAGGAGAAAGACATTGCATGCACTTTAGAACAGAAGAATCTTTAACAGAGCCTCCCGATCCGGGAGCTTTTAGTGTTGCTCAGCTTGGAAGAGGGCTTCTAGGCCATTAAATGGCATAGCTTTTTAAATTCTGCTTTTTCGGATTAAAAAAAAATAGCCTGACCAAATAAATAGTCCAAAACATAGTTCAGGCCTCAAGTATCCATCAAGGAAAACCTTTTTTGGCGGGGTCTTCCTTGGTGTGGTCCTCCAAGCAATTCATCCTCTATATTTGAGCGATTTTAAAGCTAAGTTCTCAAAGCCACATCCCAGGGACACAACGCAGTGGATGTTGCAAATATGCAATGGACCTGGGCCCATAATATCCATACTAAACTTTTGAAGATCGGGATTTCTCCCAGTGAAGTTTTTATCTTAGGCCCTGATGCTGCCAAATCGTTGATTTTTCAACGGCTGGACGACATTGATAGACAACTCAATCTGGCAAACGGATCAGGAACTTGCTCACCGTTTTCTCTTGGTATTGTTCCCTTGCTTCACCCCCTGCCTTACCTTTCCGCGTTATACTCTATCAAACATAGGCTTACATTTATGAAGGCACGATTTAATGTGATCCCCTCGAATGTCCTGGACAGTAGGCTCTCGGAGGGAGTAAAATCCACCTATTGTACATGTGATGGCCGATCCCCGGAATCTCTGCTCCATATTACATTCATATGCCCCCACTATCGAGACATAAGATCAAGATTCATCTCCCCTATTTCCCAGAGATTCCCTGATGAACTGGATCTGTTCAGCCTTTATTTCCTACTCCAGGATATAGACCCTAATATAACCTCAAAGGTGGCAAAAAAATTTGCTGCAGTCGTGGCTGGAAAAAAACAGAGGAAAAGACGGGTAACCCCTACGGCAGAGGATCACTAGTATTGACAGTATAGAGTGTAGTAGATGGTGTACTGTCACATGATCTATCTATATTTGTAAAATTTACCCCCCTTTTTATGTGTATTTTAAATTGGTCTCCGACCACAATAAAATCTATCTATCTATCTATCTATCTATCTATCTATCTATCTATCTATCTATCTATCTATCTATCTATCTATCTATCTATCTATCTATCTAACATGCAGTGGATTAAACAGGACCTTATCAAGAGAGTGTTCTATTTCTCAGGGATTTTTTGGCCGTGCAGTTGCTTGGAGCATATTCTCTGCCACCTATACTTCCTAGACCTTAGCAGCTAATGAACTGACAGTTCAGTCTCAGAAGGAGAAATCGATGTATCCCAAGGAAGCAGGAATTCTCCATCTCATGGTTTCCAGAAGTAGCTTACTGGTTGTCTATTTCAGAATGCTATAAACCAGGGGTGAAATGCTCCCGGTTCACTTTTACCTGTCTGTCGTCGGTGAGCCGATCGCGCAGGCAGCGCGGTGCTCCGCCCACCTGCCGGGACACCGCCATTTGAGTTCTTTTACCCTATGCGCATGCACAGAACGCTTTGTGCATGCGCAGAGGGTAAAAGAACTCAAATGGCGGTGTCCCGGCGGGTGGGCAGAGTACCGCGCTACCTGCGCGATCGGCTCACCGACAACAGATGGGTAAAAGCGAACTGGGAGCATTTCACCCCTGCTATAAACCACTTTCAGGAGACCAGATGCCAAGAAAATTAAATATAAAGCTTTTGTGCGCAAGACATTTCCTCTATTTGCTATAATCTTTTCATCGAAGGTTTTCATGTTGCTCTCTTTCTGGCTTCCCCAAAACATAAATAGCAAGTTACTCCATGCTATTCTAGCTTATTTTCTTGCCCAAGTTTTCACTTTGGGGTGGAATAGACAGCCATGGAGATGGCCTTGAAGCAGAAACATTTAAATAAAAAGGACAAAAGCATTCCATAAGTTCTAGGAAGGAAGATAGTTTTAAGATATCACTCAGGTGGACTCTTCGCCAACTTACTGGAGTAAAAGAGAGGGAAGGAAAATCACAATCAGACTTGCAAGATTCCAATGTTACAGGCCATTTTGATGAAGTGTGGTTCCAGTCTTCCTGTGCAGTTGGTTTTTTGATCTGGTCTGCCTTGTAGGACTGGCTATTGGTCGGATTTCCCACTTTTCAAGCTATTTTTGTTATAATACATGCAATTCATGTCACCAGTAAACTTCAATGAATAGGACTGGCATGTGTAAAGAATACTCATACCCTTTTGCATTTAATTTGGCATCAGTAATGACTTAAAGTTATGGAAAGGAAGCTTTAATTGATTGATCACTTTGAAGCTCCATGTTACATGCTTTTATTAATAGTCTAATACTGATGAGGGATGTTGCTTTTCATGCATAAAATTATGTTAAGTAGGACTAGGTTGTTATGCAGATATTGAATACTGTTTGGTGAGCTGTTTTGAAAGGTCAAGGCTAAAGCTGAGTCAAGGAAGAAGAAAAAAGTGAAAAATTGTTGGCAGCGCTGTGATCTGCATATTGGGAAGTGGCTAATTGCCTAAACATATACCATGTTTCCCCGGAAATAAGTCATGTCCCGAAAATAAGGCCAAGCCTGATTTTTGGGGTGGGCATAAATATACGCCCTCCCCCGAAAATAAGCCCTAGTGAAGGGGTGGGCATGGCCAGAACAGGAGGCAGCCCTTCCCTTCCCCAGTCACCTCATGGAGGTTCAACCCCTTAATTGCTGCCCGCTGATCAGCTGAGCCAGCAAGGGCTGCAACTCGGCCCAGATCTCCAGAGCACCCCTCCAGCTGCCGGCCTCTTCCCCCTTTTCCTGCTGATCGTTCTTCACTTTGGATTGCAGCACAGACACACATCCCCAAAATGCTCCATCTGAAGCCTTGCAATCCTGGGAGGAACATCTGTGCTGTGATCCCAAGTAAAGAATGATCGGCAGAAAAAGGGGGAAGTTTCCTGCAGCCTGCCCTTTCTTTGGGCTCGCACCACAGAAGCCCCTCCCAGGATTGCAAGGCTGAAGGCTTCGGATGGAGCATTTGGGGTGGTGGTGTCTGTGCTGCGATCCCAAAGAAAGAACAGTGTGTTTGTGTGTGTGAGAGAGAAAGATCCGATCTATCCAGGGCTGGCAGCAATGTTCTCTCCATCTCCCCCCTTCCCTCTCTCTCTCTCTCTCTCTCTCTCTCTCTCTCTCTCTCTCTCTCTCTCCGCAGTCCCTGCCTTGCTTTGTCCTCCACCATCCCCCACAACCTTGCTTCATTCTTCTTTGTAACGTGCAGCCTCTCACACTAAGGAGAATTGCAGGCAATTCTCGTTACTGTGTGAGGCTGCACGTTGCTTCTGGGAAGGGGAGGCTTGGTCCTCTTACCCGGTTCCCCTCCACCATTTCTCTTTTTCTCTCTCTCTGTCGCTCACACACACAGAGAGATATTTGATCTCTTGAACTGCCACACACTTTTCACCCAGAGGGAGACGAAGCGGGTAAAAAGTGTTTGGGCACCCGATAGATGCCGGCCTGCATTGTCAAATGTTTGGGCTGCTGAGCACCAGCCTGTACACCTATTCGGTGCTGCAGGGGCCGGGCTACAGCTACACTGAGCCAGGTGCTTTTCGGGCCCTGGCCCTGGAGGTCCCTGCAGCTCTCGTGCCAGCTCTGCGAAGCAAGCAAGCATGGGGCTGCCCCGGTTGCCTGCGGTGGCTCTGCAAATACTTCGCCTTCCACCCAGCGCAGCCCACCACCAAGCCCTGGTTGCTACCCAGCAGCCTCTACTACCTCCCACTGGAACTACGGTATCTCACATACAGCTGGCCTGAGAGTTGCACCACCCACCAGACCCAGGATTGTAGCCTGGCACCTATAGCACCAAGTAGGCATGCAGACTGGCACTCAGTAGCCCAAAGGAGACGCCTTCCTGCCGGAGTTCCATGTCCAGCCAGGGAGCAGTTCCCAGGACTGCCCGATTCTCAACCAGCCGGCTGCATGGTAGGAGGGGCTTCCTGCCCACCTGAAAGAGAAGCTGGGTTGTGTAAAGAGGCTTCCCTCCCCCAAGACCCTCTCAAGCACCGGGCTGCGGGCTCCACCCCAGGGAGCCTCAATCGGGGCCAAGCTCTTGGCAACCGATTGATGTAAGACTGTTCTTGAAGGGGGCGTGAGATGTGTGGGGCCTCCTGCTGCTTTTGCAGCCTCAATTGGCTGCAAAAGCAGCCACAATTCTTGCCATCTCTTCTTCCCCCCCCCTCCCCGGGGATGGCAGGGCTTCCCATCCCGATTGATGTAAGACTGTTCTTGAAGGGGGCGCGAGATGTGTGGGGCCTCCTGCTGCTTTTGCAGCCTCAATTGGCTGCAAAAGCAGCCACAATTCTTGCCATCTCTTCTCCCCCATCCTACCCCTCCCCATCTGCCACCCCCAAATTGTGCTCCAAAATAATAAGACACCCTCTCGAAAATAAGGCCAATCCCTTATTTCGGGGGGGGGGGCAAAAGAAAATAAGACAGGGTCTTATTTTCGGTGAAACACAGTATATTTTTGAAACAGTTTTTGACTCCCAAGTCTTATAACAATGGTTCTACTTTACCTTGTTATTTGTAAGAAAAGTTAAATCTTTCTATATTTATAATGACATGAACATATGATAATTTTCTGTAATGTTTATGTTATATCATTTTGTCAAGTGGTTCAAGTCCCATTCCTTCAATAATTTTCACAGTCTTCTGTTTAAGGCAGAACTGTAATAAGATTCTTCTTCCTTAGTACTATGGAAGGAGATGTCCCATCCATACCATTATATTTAACCTGGAATAGCATGGTCAGTTGTATTGTCTTGGGTAACCCGAGGACCACAAAAAGTATATCTCGTAAAGGTATAGATAGATTGATTCATTTTTCATACTGAACTATAGGAAATAAATCGCTGCTTTCTTGAAAATTGTAATGTGAGTTACAATTTACAAAAGGAGTTTTGATTTCCAAATTCCAAATGGTCATTTGATCACATGTATATGCTGTTGAAGATTAGATAGATATGTTGTGACCCTAGCAAAGCGAGCTTTAGCATCCTAAAGGGTTATTTTAGCCTGGTAAAAAGTCTGTGGGTGGTGAGAACCAGATTTACAGGGCTACATAAAAGAGTTAATATGTTTTGTAGGATCAAGTTCATTATTTCTATTAAAAGTATATGAAACACTGATTGAAAAGTTGGCGATTCACTTTCTTTGTCAACATTTTAGAGATCTTTAATTAACAATCTTAAGTTATTTTAAATAGTGATACTTTTCAGTGTTTCACTTGTTAATTGTGATTGATGCTCAAGTGGGCTTTCAGTGATGAGCAGAGATCAAATGTCATCAGATGCTGTTGTGCTTTTCTTTTGAGATTTGCTGACAATTTTCAGACTAGATGGGAAAGGAGCATGCAATTAAAAGCTGTCTGGCATATTATTTTTTTGCTCTCTTTAAATTATATATAGGCAATACACATTTTGATAATAAGTATGAGTTTTAAAAGCCACCATGGCGACTTTATCATTTCTGACAATTTCTAAGATGAAATAAAGCTCTTGCAATTGTCATAATCACTGTGATAATAGAATTGTGGAAGACAGACAATTCATCTGTCATGCATTTTTTAAAATGCAACTTAAAGTTATTTGCAAAATTGCATATTTGATTTTCTGATATTACATATCTGCTAAGTAGCATGCTGGACATTGCTATAACTTATTGTATTCCGTGTGTATATGATGTTAGTTGGCATATATGTGTCCCTGTGTTTTTATACAGAATGGAATTGCAGAATGTTTAATTTGGTTTTGGTTCATTAATTTACTTTGGTTACATCCCTCATTTTTTAAATTACATAGTGAATGTGACTGAACACTAAAGTAAAATACATTTTTAAAAAATCAGATTAAAACAATTTTTTAACAGTTAAAGGCAGTTGAAACTGATACGTTCAATTGGGAAGGGGGAGGGAAATTAGGGCCAAATAAAGATTTCCTGAGCTTCTGGATGAAAAGTGGAATATAAATGTAATAGAATAATTTAAAAAAAATCTTATGATTGAAATTTTAAATCATAATAGACTGTTAAAACAACTTTTTTTTTTGCATGTGGAAGACCATAATACCGGTTACCTCCGGGACCGCATCCTACCTCATACTTCCCTTCGACCACAGGGGTCTCCTCCGGGTCCTGTCAGCCAAACAATGCCGACTGGCGGGGCCTAGGGGGAGGGCCTTCTCTGTAGGGGCCCCTACAGGCGGGGTGATTTTGAGACAACCTTATAACTGAGGTCTCCCCCATGTATGCATGGTGTTGTATGTTTCTTTTAACTTTTTTTAATTGTTTTTAATGATTTTATTGTTTGGTGTTCTTTAAAATGCTTTTTGGTCTAAAATTCAATAATATCCAGCATTTTTACATTCATAAACATTTCTAATTGTCAAACCCAAAAATTAATGTAGCATTTCTTGAGGTTTCTACCAAAAGGACTGCTGATAAATAATCTGAAATAAAATGCAAGCATAAATGTGACTGTTTCCTGGTGGCATCAGATTATTAAAGGGTAGTTTGAAACAAAAGCATAGGAAATACAAAAACAATAGCTAATTTATGTAAGAAAGACTACAACTTTCAAATATTTTAGTCTTCAAAGCCCCGGTATGTTTGAATGATATAAAATTACGTAGAGTATGATTAAATGGTTGAATAATTTAAACAGGACAATTGATTTGTAACAACGGGAATATCAGTGGAAGTTGAATATTCAATTTTTCACAAATATAACAAAAAGCTGGTATGAGATGTTTTACCGTTGGTGTACTATTCCAATATTAATTGCCAAAATAGACAATTGATTTTATAAAATTTCTTGTAAATGCAAAAAGCAGGTTTTTCCTTTTTTCACATTTAGGAGTGAAAAAAGTAGTATGAATTATGGGATAAAGAGATCTAGATTGGAATGTTAGACAAGGCAGTAAGTTACTGAAATTGTTTGTACTTGTCTTTATGAAAGGGAAGTAATTTCTTTTTTCTTTTTCCTTTTTTTTACATATTTTTCTTCCTTTGCCCCTTTTTTCTTTTTGTTTCTTATATTTTTCTTAGTTTATAATTTGTTATCTTTGTACTTTTAAACCAATTAAAATTATTATTAAACAATTAAGCTTTATATATCCTTAAAATATAGTGAGGTTGGCGTTGTATGTGATAACATATGTTAGAACACTTTATGCCCTTTTTTTTGGAAATCGTATATAATATTCTCTCTACAAGAACGACAAACTAATTTGTGGTAATATGCATAAATGTCAAAAATGAATCTGAATTTGAAGAGCATGTTTGATACAGAATTTAATTCAACTTGGAAATTATTTATGGATTATAATTCTATTTACAGATTTGTACCACAAGTAAAGTTTGGGATTTGGTTAATATAAGGCTTGAATATATTAGTTCTTGGTTGATTTATTAAGTAAAGAATTCTAAAACTAGACAGAAATCTTTGCTAATTTTGCATGTGGACTTATAATTCATATTTTTGGCTACCAACTTGGTTTTAATAATGAAGTCTGAAGTCTTAATACAAGGTGTTGGGGGTCCTCATTTAGCAACTGCCTTTTTTAGCAATCATTTCTAGTTGTCACAGTGATGAAAAAGTTATTTTATGACCAATCCTTGCAATCCTTCCTTTGCAGTGGGATTATTGTATTCTTATGACTAGAATCCAGAATCATCGTATGAAGCTGAATAGTAGGAGATTCAGAACAGATGCAAGGAAAGATTTTACATAACACACAGTGAAACAGAATTTATTACCACAGGTTCTTCTTCATGACATAGTAGACTTTCATTTTCACAGAAAATGCAGTGTGCATCAGGGAATACGGGACAGTTCTATAAAAGTGGAATCTATGATAGAATAAAGTAAAAAGATGGAATGCTGATTCACTTTTAAAAAAAAGTTCATTCTTTACAAATTATCAATTTAATTTAATTTAATTCTGGAATCTACCATTATTTAGCTAATGTACTCTCATTTCATTCCCTTATAGTTTATTTTTATGTTCTGTTTTTTCTTTCTTTCTGTAACTGCAGCTGGTGCTGAAAACAAAATTGGTTGGGCATTTGGTCTGGGCTTAGAGCGGTTGGCCATGATCTTGTATGGGATTCCCGACATTCGCCTTTTCTGGAGCCAAGATGAACGTTTCCTGAAACAGTTTAATGTGTTTCACATTGACCAGAGCGTACACTTCCAGGTAAGATTAAAGATGTTGATAAGATTAATAGCAAATCATCTGCAAGTTTAGTTCTATGGAAATGCTACTTTCGTTTAGTCAGCTGTTTAACAACTTTCTTGAAAGAAAAGTATGTCAAAAATATAGTATCTCTGGTAGATTATCATAGATGTTCTTATAGTAATGGAGAAACTAATGCTTAAGACAGGTTAAGGTTCTACCTTATAATGCAGATATTTTGCTTGAGTAATTTATTGTGCCATTTTGGAGAAGGTGGGAGAACAGGCGATATTCATTTGTAGTTTCATTTATTATATTTTATGTCAAAAAAATAAAAGGTTAGGATTCTGAATCTTGGAAACTGAATAAACAAAAATTCTGGCTCTTATTTATGAGTGAATTCATTAAGGTGGTATCTGCGTGAGTTGTTTTTTATCAGAATCCAAATCTAAGAATCAAACTGTCCTTTTTCCAGGCAAGCATAAAACAACCATCTGTTTTTTGTTAGTAATGTTTGAAATATTCTTTCTCAACCTTAATGACTTTGTAGACAGTCAACAAACCTTGACAACTGTATGGGGAAAGAAGCTATTAATTTCGTATAAAATTTGGTGTTGAGAACCCACCAGTCTCCACAAACTATTTCCTCTCATATTAACTCATTTAAGCAGTAATATATTCAAGCAATGGGCTACTTCAGCTCAGCTTTCTATGAGTTTCAGTGTGCATCTCTAATTTTATTCATTTAATCAATATTAACTGAAAAGGGCATAGAGGTTGCTACTTTACGTGTGTTGTTTTCCAAGTATGGTCAGGCTACCAAATGACTATGAAGAAGTAACCGATTTCATAGACATGTGGGAAAGCATTTACAGCTCAAAAAGGAATCAATCAGTCTTTCTCATCTTGAACTGTTTGAAAAATTGCAAGAGGGAGGGTGGTTGAGACATCAACTGGATGTTGAAAGAATAAAGAAATTAGGTGAATAAAATTTACGGACTTGCACTACACCCCTCAAGCTTTGGAAAAAGCTATACAAGTTCTAAAGCAGTGTTTCCCAACCTTGGCAAGTTGAAGATGTCTGGACTTCAACTCCCAGAATTCCCCAGCCAGCATTCGCATTCGCTGGCTGGGGAATTCTGGGAGTTGAAGTCCAGACATCTTCAACTTGCCAAGGTTGGGAAACACTGTTCTAAAGCATGATATAACTGGTTTCTTAATGAGAACAGTTTGCTTATCTGGTGGAGCCCGCATGTAACCCTCAGGCATATCAGTAATACTGTTGATCCAAGTTGTGTATCCCATGCAATCCACAAGCCATTCTTCTTTGTGCTTTGAATAATAAGAAAGGGAATGAAGAATTGCAGGTGTGTATGGAAAGATATTTTTTTTGGAAATGCCATGGATATTTCTCATCTCAGTGCACATTATGAAAAGTAAAATTAAATCAAAATATGATGCATACATCACCAGTATCATGGAGATGGAAGCAGGGATGAAATTCAAAATTTTTCCTTACCGGTTCTGTGGGCGTGGCTTGGTGGGCGTGGCAGGGGAAGGATACTGCAAATTCTCCATTCCCACCCCACTCTGGGGCCAGCCAGAAGTGGTATTTGCTGGTTCTCCGAACTACTCAAAATTTCCGCTACCAGTTCTCCAGAACCTGTCAGAACCTGCTGAATTTCACCCCTGGATGGAAGCCCTACCAGGATCTGAGAAGTTGGAAAGAGTGCCAGATGTCATGAAATAACTTGAAAGTTGGCCCAATATCATTTTCCAGGTGAGGGAGGTATCTGATGAACTGACGAGCTCCAGAAGGAGGAGGGATTAGAAGAAGCTCAACACTGTTGCAGAAGGGAAGGCAGGGCTAACACACAGCTATAGTTCCTATAGTCCCATGAAGTGTGAAGCTGGTGCAAAACTAAAGAAAGGGATGAGATAACATATTTTATTTATTTATTTATTTATTTATTAAAAGTTCTTATAAGCCGCCCAATCCCGTAGGACTCAGGGCGGCGTACAATGGGAATAAGAACAATACAGTAAAAAAGACATGACAATATAAAACACAACAACATTCATTCAGGGGGAATCCGATCTTCTACTTCTTCACCCCACCTGCCAGAAGAGTCATGTCTTCATGGCTTTGTGGAAGGCCAGTAGGGTGGGGGTAGTTCGGATCTCTGGTGGGAGTTGGTTCCAGAGAGATGGGGCTCCCACAGAGAAGGCTCTCCCCCGTGGGCCCGCCAGCCGACATTGTTTGGCTGATGGGACCTGGAGGAGGCCCACTCTGTGGGACCTAACCGGTCATAGGGAGGAATGTGGTAGGATGCGGTCCCGGAGGTAACCTGGCCCTGAGCCATGTAGGGCTTTAAAGGTCAAAACCAACACCTTAAATTGCGACCAGAGACTAATAGGCAACCAATGCAGCTGGCGGAGGATAGGTGTTACATGGGTATATCTCGGCACACCCACCACAGCTCGCACAGCTGCATTCTGTACCAATTGCAGTCTCCGGATGCTCTTTGAGGGTAGCCCCATGTAGAGCGCATTACAGTAATCCAGCCGTGAGGTGACAAGGGCATGAGTGACGGTGAGCAAAGCCTATTTCCTATAGATCTGTGATTATAACAAATTCTCCAGCTTTACTAACATCTTCACTTCTATCAGAATCTCTTCTATTAAATTGTTGGGTATTTATGTTCAAACAATGGCAAATATAGTAGGGTATGAGAAAAATTACTGGTTATTCTGATTATATTTCAGTGGGGTTTACATAAGCCACACCACGAGGGAAATTGGCCTGCATTAAAACTAGATAATACAATTTTTCTTTGTGTTGCAGAATATAATGAGAATATAATAACACTGGTACTCAAACCAGCCAGTTCAGTCACTATTATCTCAGAGTAGTACTGATAATCTTCAACTGGTTTTCTTCGTATGGTAGTTCATGTTTGTCATTTCAGTTTATCTTTAGCATTATTTCACAAGAAAAATATATGCATTCTCAGATATTTTCATCCGACTGGAGTATGATGCTTAAATGGTTTTAATTTATTGTGCTCTGCTTTTTTTTTTATTCAAAAAGTTTTATTAGTACAGAATTACATAAGTAGTAGCAAAATATTAAATGTAAAGTACAAACATTTTTGTTTTTTTCTCCCCCCCCCGAACCCACCCCCTTCCCTCCCCACCTCCCCCCCCGGACTTCCCAGAGATAATACAGGGCATAATAATAAATTTAAATTGTTAATAAAAAGAGAAAAAAAAAGAAAAAAAAGAACACTATTTTTAAAAAACTTCAACTCCAGATTATACACTAATAATATATCGCATTTGTATACAATAGTAAAGATACAAAAAAGAAAAAAAAAGAAAGAAAGAGAAATCTCTTTAACAATACAAACAAACAAACCTCCTACCTCCTCCCTTCAATCCTCTATCTTATACAAAGTAAATGTTACATAAATAATAACTAAATATAAAATACAAAAATCTTAAACTGATATTATTGACATTAAAAATAACCTCTAAGATAAAACTTAACTAAATGTTACATAAGTGATCATCAAATATTAAATTTCATCATGATATTAATAACATAATATTATTCTAAATTAACTTACTAATTTCAATAAACAAAAAAAGAAAGGGAAAAAAGAATAAACAAATCTTCAACAAACTATATATATCTAATATTATTAACATTAAAAATAACCTCAAAGTTATATAAAACTTAACTAAATATTGCATAGGTAATCATTAGATAGGGAAAAGAAAAAATGCAATCATATTAGTCTCTATCTGTCCAATATATTTCAACATCACATCGTTTTGTATCTTGATAGTTCATCTTTTAATAGTTCAGTAAATTCGAATTTGTCGACTCGTCTCCCGTCTGATCCCAGACCTCCATCTCCTTTTCCCCAGCTATCTGGTTCAGGCAGATAGCTGAACAGTTATCAGTTCAGAAAGTTAGCAGTTACAGAAAGTTCTATCTTTTGGGTTTTTGAATCTATTTCCTTTTGATCCATCAAAGGTGGCTTCCCCTCCTCCTCCTCTTTTATTTTCATACATCCTTCCTCTGGAATCTTGGATATATCAGCCTTTAGAACATTGACATAAAATTCAGTAGCTTTTTTTATCGTGTTGAGCCGGTATCTTTTTCCAGAAAATTTCACTGCTACTCCAACTGGCGCTTCCCATTTATATTGTAAATTTAATCTCTTAAATTCATCAATCAAAAAAGTATAGCTTTTTCTGGCTTTAAGCATTTTAGAGGGGATTTCTTTCCAAATCTTTAGTTCCTGACCATTCACCATAAGATTATTGTTAAACGTTGCTTGTATAATTCTGTTCCGTAAAGCTCTTGTGGTAAAATATATGACAATGTCCCTTGGTAAATGCTTTTGTTTAGTGTACCACGAATTGATTCTGTATATTTTGTCGATTTGTGTAGCCAATTCCACTTTAGAAATTCCAGACACCTGATCCAATACGTCAACCATCCTGCCTTTTAAATTTTCATATAATCCTTCTTTCAAACCTCTGATCCTTATAGCAACTTCCATGGATCTGAACTGTGTCATCAAGACCTCTTTTTCAAAATTTGCAATATCATTTTGGATTTTATCTATGTAATTCACCGAGGTTGCCAAAGCTTGTTTATTTGTTTCAATACGTTCTGCCAAAACTTCAATATTTGTTGCTAAGCCTTTGCAAACCTCTAACACATCAAATCTGAGTTGTTGATTCATATTCTTCAAAGCAGCCTGCATTTTTTTGTCTATCTCACTTATTTTCTGATTAAATTCCAAAGTAAGTTCATGTTTCATAATCTTTAAATTATTTAATAAATTTTCAGGTGTCAAAAGCTGTGGAGGTGTTAGCTCAGTGTTAAGTTGCATTTTAGAAATATATCCAGATGAATAGTCATTTCTTTTAGTCAAAACAATCTTTCCAGACTTTGAAGCCATTGGTGTTTCAAAAGAGTACAAAAAAGAAAGAAAGCCAGATGCCTGATTAAAGTTCTTTCCAGTTTAAAAACCAGGTAGTCTTTTATTATTGGAAATATTTCTATTATAACTTTAATCCAGAGTTAGGAGACAGAGAGAGAAAAAACCATTTTTCCAAGTTAAAAGTTTCCATAAGAGAGAGAGAGAAAGAAAAAAAAAAAGCCTCTGGGAAAACGAAAGTCACTTTCACTTCTCAATCGCCATATTGTTACTCTGTTTCCTTTGTTCCCTTGCCGAAGTGAAAACTTGCCCAGGAGTTGAAAAAAAAAAAGAAAAAAGAGGTTTCAGTACTTGCCCATCTCACGCCTGTTTCTCTCTGTCTGCTTCTGTAGTTTAAATGTAGTTATAAATCCCATTCTTGAAGCAGCGGCTGGTCGCGACATCTAGCTCCGCAAAGGCGGAGGTTTCCTGATCTTCGGAGCTGGAGACAGGCTACATGGGGAGCTCTCCCTTCGCGCCCTACCAGATGGCTCCTAGGGCGCTGGGGGGGGCTCTACCCCACCTGTCAAGCTCTCATCTCTCCCCTTTGCCCGGGGAAGAGATTTCAAAGCCGCCAGACAGCTGTTCTGGCGGCTTTTAACGAAGATAGGAAAGGCGCCCGACAGGGGACGTCCGCGATGGCGCGCTCCAAACCAGAAGTCTCTGTGCTCTGCTTTTTAACAGCACATCTATTAAGAACAAATATGCATCATTAGTATGTAAATTGAATTTGGATGCCTGAAATAATGAGGAACAACCCACAATGTGAATGATTGGTTAATCGACTTTATTGTAATTGAGGATATGTGCAAAGTGTCTGGCTTTTGTAAACGTGAAAATATCAGAGAGCATGTGTGAATGAACTCAATTTTTTTGTAGATAACAAAAAGATATTATTGCAAAACAAGTTTGTTATGTGCATTCCTTCCATTCCACAGCACCAAGTTCGAAGATTCTTCTCAGTGAAAACATTACCTGCATGCATGGGAAAATTTTTTTTGAGGAAAGTTACTAATATATTTAGGCATTTTTGTTTTTTAAAAAGTACAGCTAACTCCACTCCTCTATAATATCTAAATGACACAGCCAATGAATTTTTAATGACCCCTCTTCAAGTTAAAATCTGTATATATTAGGGGGAAATATTTACAAAATTGAATATTTGAGCACATGACTGATTGATTCATGGATTGATTGACTGATTATATTCCATTGAGTCGGTTTCAACTCCTAGTGCCCACATTGATAAATTTTCTCATGATGTTTTATCCCTAACTTACTTTTTCATGTCTCCCAATGATGTACTCATTGCCACTGTACCTGAATCCCTCCACCTTGCTGCGGGTTGTCCTCTTCTTCATTTTTCTTTCATCTTTCTCAGACCCTTTTCCTTTTCTTCACATAATATGTCCAAAGGAGGCTAATTTGAGCCTGGTCATTTGTGCCTCGAATGAGGACTCTGGGTTGATGTGTTCATGTAGGAAAGCATGCAATGGGGTAGACCAAGGTTCTATCTTAGGCCCAGTATTCTTCAACATCTTCATAATTGATTTAGATGAGGGGATAGAAGGGGAACTCATCAAATTTGCAGATGACACCAAGCTGGGGAGAATAGCCAACACTCTCGAACAGGGCGGTCAAACTCCCGGCCCATGGGCTGTATGCATCACCCGCTGGCCACAGCTAACCCTAAGTCTTGTTACGTCACGTGACGCCACTGTGACGACATGAGTTTGACACCCCTGCACTAGAAGATAGGCTCAAGATCTAGAAGGATCTTGACAGACTTGAACACTCGCCCCTATCCAGAAAATGCAGTTCAGTGATGAGAAAAGTAAGGTTTTACACTTCAACAAGAAAAACCAAATGTACAGGTATAGAATAGGTGTTAGCTGGTTCAACAACAGTAACTGTGAGAGGGTTCTAAGAGTTCTAGTGGACAATCACTTAAATATAAGCCTTTAAGTGTGTTGCAGCTGCCAAAAAGCCAATGGCAGCATCAACAGAGGGATAGTATCAAGATCACGTGAAATGTCGGTACCATTTTATACTGTTTTGGTAAGACCACAGTTACCATGATACCAAAAAGGTCACCAGGATACAAAAAAGATGCCGGGACTGTACAAAGAATGCAGGTAAGAGCAACAGAGATGATTAGGAGCTAGGGGCTAAAACGTATGATGAACAATTGCAGGAACTGTGTACATGTAGTCTAACAAAGAGAAGGACTAGGGGTGACATGATAGCAGTCTTCCATTTGAAGGGCTGTTAAAGAGAAAAAATGGGTTAACCTATTCTCCAAAGCACCTGAGGACAGGACAAGAAGCAATGAAAACTTATCAAGGAGAGATCCAATCTAGAACTAAAGAGAAATTTCCCAACAGTGACAACAATTAATTAGTGGAATAGCTTGCCTCCAGAAATTATGGGTGCTCCATCACTGGAGGTTTTTAAGAAGAGATTGGACAGCTATTTGTCCAGAATGGCATAGGGCCTCCTGTTTGAGCAGGGGTTGAATTAGAAGACCTCCAAGGTCCCTTCAACTCTGTTATTCTTACTATGTTCAATAGTACAGTGGTTTGTGTTTTTGCTGTCTATAATATTTTGAAGAGTCTTATTCAACATAGTATACTGCAAAACTACAGAATATATATTTTCAGTTTTTATATACATAAAATGTTATAATGTTTATGCATTGTATGTATCATATGCAGGTAATGCTTAACTTATGACCACAATTGCACCCCAAATTTCTATTGCTAAGCAAAACTGCTGTTAGGTTTTGCCCTATTTTATTACCTCTCTTGCCACAATTGTTAAGCAAATCACTGCAGTTGTTAGGGTAGTAACATGGTTGTTAAGTGAATCTGGATTTCCCATTGATTTTGCTTGTCAGAAGGTTGGAAAAGGTGATCCCATGACCATGGGACCCTGCAACTGTCATAAATATGAGTCAATTGCCAAGCGTCTGAATTTTGTTCATGTGACCACGGAGATGCTGCAACAGTCGTAAATGTGAAAAATAGTCATAAGTCACTTTTTCAGTGCCGTTGTAACTTCAAACAGTCACTAAATGAACTGCTGTAAGTCAAGGACTACCGGTATATCATTTTTCATGCCAAAATGAAAAACAAAATAAAAGTACAGAGGGAAATACGTAAAGTTATTTTTACGTATTATGAGGGGAAGTGGATGAAAATTTAGAGGAAAATTTGGGGGATTTTTATTTTTCTGAGGATGAGGGCACTTCTCCAGGTAAATCTGCATATTCTGGTCTCTTTAATCTGGCCTCTTTAATTGCTCTTTAAGGCTAAAACCACTGCTAACTTGAGTGGTTCTGGTGCCACAAGGCCCCTCAGGACCTCTCCGCCAGCCTGTTTTCAGAGCAGATGTCAAAGCAGGAGGTGGTCCCTTCGCCACAATATTTTGTGGACTCAATTACATGGCAGTGGGAACAGCCAGGTTCTATACCAGTCCCTAGTGGCATGCATAGGCGCATGTATTCCACTGAGCAACAATTGGAGGAACTTTTGGATCTCCCAGTCATAGATCCTCCTCTCGCCAGTTTGGCGTCCTCAGCTCTTCTCCC
This sequence comes from Diadophis punctatus similis, assembly GCA_023053685.1. NCBI lineage: Eukaryota > Metazoa > Chordata > Lepidosauria > Squamata > Dipsadidae > Diadophis > Diadophis punctatus. The sequence continues at coordinate 133,249,426 of JALIGW010000003.1, forward strand.
TTCTGACTCAGCAGAGGAACTTAAGACTGAGGATAGAAAGGCGGAGCTGTCTGCTCATAAAACTCATCAGGCAGCTGCTTTGGCTATTAGATCTGCCACAGCAGCATCCTTTTTTACCAGGACTTCACTTTTAAGGCTCCATCAAATGCAGGATAGGGCTTCTCCGGATGATATCCGGTTGCAGCAGGACATTCGCAAATTAATAGCTGCGGCTGAATATACAGCGGATGCGACCATCAATGCACCGAAATTCACCTCCAGGGTTCTGGCCTCGAATGTTACCTCCAGGCGCCTTTTATGGCTTCGCCAGTGGCAAGCCGACGTAAAATCCAAATGGTGTCTAGCTAGCATCAGCCCTGTTCAAGGGTCATCATCTTTTTGGAGAAGTATTAGACAGCGAGGAAATTTTTTTCCTAGTATTGCATGTTAATAACTGAACTGTAGAAGCAAAAGTCATGTACTCAGGATTTTACTTATGCTGTGCTTCAATACTCTGTTCAGTCATTTAATTACAGGTGTCTTGCTTGCATAAAATGACTCTAATTATACAAATACAAAGATTCCATTGACAACTTGTTTGTATCGATGGCATTTTAAATTATCATGATACTTGTTCTCAGATCACAATAAATAGTATAGCATTAGAAAAGTTTATTTCATATAAAATCTTGTAACTAATGCAAATGGCTAATTCCTAAAATTTTAATACAAAGATAACTACTTTTATTATTGAGTTATACGATGCAGCAGACAGAATTTAAAATAAAAAAATATCTGATATGCATATCTGATACGATGAGTACTTTCATTTAATTTCATTTCCTAAATTGCTAGAGCCTTCACCATTACTCCTTGGTTAAATTTTCATTGTTGTACTTATTTCTCACAGATTGTTTTATATCATTCCATCTCCTGTTCCATTGTTGTATTTACTGTTGTTAGTTCTTCCGATGCTTCAACAGTAAGGCAGGTTGAATTTCAATAAATGTTTTCTTGTGCTTCCATATTAGGTTTTCCAGCTTTTCAGAATCCATTTGCCCATATGATTGAGCTTATTTTAACAATCTATCAGTCACTGAGATTGCTCTGCATTTCCAGAAGAAATAATTGGATATAAATAGGAAATGCAGGAAGGTTGTTATAAGAACAGAATGAGACAAAAGAGAAATCAAATGCATAAGAGTCCAAGTCAAATGCCCAAAGCAGAATACATTATCACCATGTCAAATATTCTCTTTATGTGTACTTTGAAAATAGCTAAACATTTTTTTTCTCTGAAAAATGCTCAACAGTCTTCAGGTTTTGTTCAAAACGTACTGCTGAAATGATCTCCAGTTCCCTGGCTGCTATTTTATCTTAGCATTGTTTTCCTTCTGCTCCACTTCCATGATCTGATTTACCATACTGCCATTGAATTTAATGCTATTGCCTATGATAATCCACACGAGTTTGTTTCCAAATACTTTGCTACAACCAAGACAAATAGAACTGTGGTCCAAAATATTAAATCGAAGATGGGAAAACAATAACACCTGAACTCTAGTTCTTGGAGTCCTCTCCAATTATACTCCCAAATCTTATTTCCATCCAATTTCGAGATAAGAAGCATATGAAATAATTTTCAGTTTACTGTAAAATAGTTTTCACTAAAAAAAAAAAACCTCTATAAAAGAAAATCCGGATCCAATGTGCAAAACAGCCACATTGATTTTATATCATCCCTCTGCTCTTGTGATTCTGCCCCATACCAAAGCGATGACAAAATAATCTTTTTCCTGAACTAAGTACTGTGCAAAAGTTTTAGCAAGGACCTGGGAAGGAAAAACAAGTAGAAGAAAATAGCTAAAAAATGAGACTTTCCTCATTATCTTGCAAAATCTGTGAAACAATGTACTTTAGTGCATTATATCAACAAGTGCATTATAAAACCTGTGTAACTCCATGGCAGGATTTTTATTTCATAAATTACAATTTAAAAAAAGGAGATTTTGTATGTTCTAATATAATTTTAACTGATTTTCTCTTTCAGTGCAAATTCATAGTGGATCCCAAATCATAACATTTTCACCACCTGTGCTTGGTATCAGTTGGTATCAGGTTCCTCCTGTGAAGTATTGTCTGTGGATTTTGCCAAACTTGTTTTCTGATGTGATCAAATAGTTCTGTACAGTTTCTGCCTTGTTTGTCCAGACCACAATGTTCCAAAAGTCCTGGTCTTTGCCTAGGTAGTTCATGAGCAAACATTTAGTCTTGTTCAGATGTTTTTTCTGGACACCAAAGATTTCCTCCTGGCAGACCTCCGGTGTAGATCTCATTTTTTTTCAGCTTCTTTCTAATGTGGCAAGATACTTGTAGGTCACATAGTTAATTTCTGGGATTCTTAGAAATTTCTTTCAGTATCTGACTTCATGCTTAACTTCCTGGAATGCCTGGCCTGGATAAATTGGCAATTATTTGAAATCTTCTCTACTTGTTGATGATTTCAGGCTCATAGGCATCTATAATATTTTTTTCTGAAGACCTTAGAGAACTTTTTCAGTTAAGGCACCTCACACTTCAAAAAGCAAAAAGCAAATCAAATTAAATGTCTAAATAAGATAGGCTGCTCCTAGATCAGTGGTTCCCAACCTTTCTAATGCCGCGACCCCTTAATATAGTTCCTCATGTTGTGGTGACCCCCAACCAGTGGTTCCCAACCTTCCTAATACCGCGACCTACGCCCCGCCCCCGCGCCCCCACCGTGACCCACCCTGCCGCTGCCATTTCGGTTCTTTTACCCTCTGCGCATGCGCAAGGTGTGCTGCGCATGCGCAGATGGTAAAATAACCCAAATGGCGGCAGCGTGGTGGAGCGTGGTGGGGGCACGGGTTGTGGGGCGCGATATGGCCAGGCTTGTGGCAGTGGGGGGGGGAGCTGAGGATGCCGGGGTGACCCCTTGGAACTGGTCATTCGACCCCCAAAGGGATCCCGACCCCCAGGTTGGGAACCGCTGGCGTATGCGGATTGTGGAGCGCAAATGCGATAATGCATCGGAACAAGTGCCCGACCGCTCTCAGTTCAAACAGGTTTATACATGCCAAGTACTATTTTCGAGCGCGGCGGATTCCGCATGCGTGAAACGCCGTGACTCAGGACTCAGCCTTCGGCGCGGGCGGCAGTCCCGCCTCGTGCCTCCTTTTCACCCCGTTCCCACACTCAAAGCACTCTGCTGTTTCGCTAGCAAGAAAGAGCATATGCCACATGAACCAAATGCGTTACTGTACTGTATTTTTTTATTATTACCAACAAAAAAAAGGCATCCACTAAAATTTAGTGGATGCCTTTTTTACCCCTAAAGAATAGCGTTTTTACCCCCCTGGGGGTAATTACCCCCAGGTTGGGAACCGCTGTCCTAGATCCTCTCAATACTCTATTCATTTGCACTAATTCTGCTGCATCTGATACCAATTGTAGGTATTTGAGATAGTGATCGATGTAGTGCTGTACTTACTTTTTAACATGCAAAATTTGCATTTATGTTTATTTAACTTGCACAATGTGTGATAAAATGTAAACTCTGTGATATTTGTTATATTACATTCCCTTTATCTGTCAACATTATTGAAATGGAGATCAAATATCTGTATGTTGAAATATGTTGAAAGAATAAAATAAAATCAGTAGGGTATATTTACTTTTCTACGCGACTATATTTTAAAGCTTAGCTTTTATTATGGTCGCAAAATGTAGCATCTATTTATCTGAGGCATTTTTTGTGCCATCCTGATGTGGTTTACAACATATAAAATACATCAAGAATAAAATACAATAAAATAGTAAAAGAGAATAAAAACAAGGTTAAAAAGAGGACAAAAGCAGTCTAATAAAATTCAAAAACCACAGGAATTGATGCCTAGGGAAAAATAAATGTAAAGGCATTTTTTTAAAAAAGCCTAGAATACATTAGTCTTAGAACTTCTGTAAAGAATATCGGAAGCTACTTCTTTGTATCCATTTTGTTTTGTTTTATATTTTTCTTTTATTTTTGTCCCTTTATTGTACTTCTAGCTTTTTAAAGATTTCTTTCTTTTTCTTTGTTTATATGTTGTTTTTTAAAAAATATTTAATAAAAGTGTGTGTGTGTGTGTGTGTGTGTGTGTGTGAGAGAGAGAGAGAGAGAGAGAGAGAGTAGTGGGTTCTAAATCCCATCGCTACTGATTTGCTCGTGCGCGCGCATGCACAGAAGTGTCCCGGACGGGTGGGCGGAGCCTCCCGCCGCCGCAGCTACTGGTTCGCCGAACCGGGAGCAACCCACCGCTGGTGTGTGTATATCAGAGGTGGGTTCCTGCCGGAATTGCCCGGTGCACAGCTCCGGTAGGGAGCGGCCGATTGCGCAATTTGTGTGTGACCGCTCCGGGGCCCTCTCTGCCGGTCCATCGCGCGGGTCGCCATTTTTTCCCGTGAATTTTTGGCCGATTTTGCTTCTGCACATGCGCGGAAGCAAAATCACGCCGAAATCTCACGAGGGGACGTGTGTGCGCGCGAGATTTTGGCGAGATTTTGCTTCTGCACATGTGCAGAAGCAAAATCGCACAAGGGGGCGCACACACATAGCGAGCGCTCGAAGCGTGGAGATGCGCGTGTAGTGCACCGGCATTGGTAAGGGAGCAACCCGCCGCTGGTGTGTATGTATAGTCTTAAACTGGTATACCGGAGGGGACTGGTCATTGTGCCCTGTGTCACAGCTAAGCAGGATTTTCCAGATTATGACATATATCATCCCTCTAAAGTCAGAGATGCATGGAGGCTGGGTATGAACATACAGAAATATTTCTAACTATTGAAATACATATCAATACATCAGTATCAAATACATGTCATGTCAGCTTGCAACTAACAAAAGCAGGACCAAAGAGAGAAAAATGCAGATAGTCATAAAACTAATTCTTAAAAATTCTTATAATAAACAGCAGGAAACATAACGTAGTCCTAAACCACATTATTAGTTTGAACAGTAAAGAGAGGCTGTCTGTTATATGTTATGAAAGCTGCAACATAAGCAAGTGAGAGCATTGCATGTTTTAATTTTATTTATTGTGTATCTTCCCTTTGAAACATCATACTCCTCCCCCAAGGTGAGTTACACATTGACCCTCCTGTCCTTTCCTAACGAGACCAGGCTCTGCCAGAAAAGTGGGAGAGGGGTTTCCAATCTGGAGGTTCTTAGTAGATTGAGAGAAAATCTCACCTCCCCCTCCGTGATCTTCATGCTCTTTTCTCCCCCACCCCATCTTTTAATCTTTTAATGATAAATTTTAGTATAACTATGATTGTTGTTGTTACTGTTATATCTTTTAATGTTTCTGGTTTTAAGCTTTTGTAAGCTGCCCAGAATCACCTCTGGATGAGATTGGGTGGTACATAAATCCAATCCATAAATAAATCTCTCTTTAAATTCAATTTGAACACTCAAGGTGAGTGAAGTGGTTCACCCAAGACAAAGTGTGAACTTAATTCAATTGTGACACTTATAGAGATGCCAGATATATAATTGTCACTCATGTTACTTCACCTGTGCATTTTCAAATTTTCTCGTTAATGTACTCTTCTACTCCCTTCCCCGGCTGGATAAAGTTCTTATGAAAGACCATTTTTGGTCAAATATAATAAATATTATCTTCTTTTACCAAACATGCCCCAATCAAATTGACTAAATTTAATAGTAAAAGCTGTATGAAGCAGCTAGAAATCTCAGTGTGGTGCATATTGAGACTGGTTCTGCAAATATCTGAGAAAAGCTGGAATACGCTAAGGCTTTCCGGAGGCCTTTCTGTAAAATATTTTGAAAACAAGCAGGAATCCGGTTTTTTGTCTCTAGCCACTGCACATTCTATTATTTGGTCCAGTTTTGTTTGGTTTTCTGAATTATTTTACTAAGGAGTTTCAAGCCCCTTTTCATTTCTGTTGTTGGAGAAGATGAGTCGAGGTGGCGCAGCGGTTAGAGTGCAGTACTGCAGACCACTTTAGCTGACTGTGATCTGCAGGTCAGCGGTTCAAATCTCACCGGCTCAAGGTTGACTTGGTCTTCCATCCTTCCGAGGTAGGTAAAATGAGGACCCAGATTGTTGGGGGCAATATAAATATACATTGCTTACTGGTGTAAACCGCTTAGAGAGTGCTTGCACTGTGAGGCGGTATATAAATCTCACAAATAAATAAATAAATCTCACAAATAAATAACAGTGGTTCCTGTTGAGGAATGAACTGAAGAATAGGGGCATTATTGTTCCAAGAAATGGAACTGCAGGTAAAATGGGCAGCAAGGAACAATATACTTGGGCATTTTTGATAGCTGCCTTTAATATTAATATTTTCAATTTTTTTAAGCTATCCATGCGTGGGGAAAATTTTTCATTTATATTTTTTCAAAATGCTGAGCTAAAGCATCAATATTTCTAATACGGTGAGTACCGATTACCGATGGCCAAATTTATTTTTGCTCTAAGTCCTGCAAGGTTGTTTTTTTAAAAAAAGCTGTAATGCTATATTTTTTCCACTTATATGTTTTTAAATTTTTTTAAATGTATTCTAGAATACATACTTAACATATAAAATATTTTTGTCTAGGTATATTTTAATGTATTAAAAATTCCAAGAATTTACTCTATTTGTGGAAAAAAATGTGGCCTGCACATTAATCTAACAAACATGGATTATTTAATTAAAATTCTCTAATATTGTAATGCAGTCCCCATATGAGAAATGATTGCCTGTAATTTCAAAAATGGCACATATTTTCTATGGGAAGGATAGAATATATATGTTATTATCCCAATTAATAATTGACATCCACTGCTGCTGAGCTCCATTCAGTTGCAAACAGAATATTAACCCTTAGAATAATCTCCTAGGGAACAAAGATTCAGTGATAGTGTAAAGTATAGAATTGTCCAAATATTAGAAACTTTACAGACACTAGGACATTTTCTTCTCCTTTGACTCTTACTTCACTGCAGTTGCAACAAAGTCCAGAGCAATGAACCGAATTATGTCAGCTGGAGAAAACAAAATGTTTAAATACAACAGTTGAATCAGTGACTGTGAAACGATTACATTAGCTTAGTAATTGGGGAATTGAGATGCTTTTACTGATGCAGTTTGTGTTTGCATGTTTGTTTTTGCAGTAATTTGTATGTAACAAAATATATGTAAAATATATGCAAAATCACACATCACGTTTCTCCAGATAGATGGATAATTATAATTTGAAGGAAGAAGAAATATGTTTAACTCTATATGACCAGTGGGAGATTTCTGCTTAATCAAGCAAAATGACAATTAATTTTGTTCTGATATGATATAAATTTAAGACAGAATATTGTCTGTTGACATTTTTCAGTACAAGGAAATTTTCTATGAATGTTGATTCAGTCTCTGTTTCCCTCTAGAAAATATTATGTTCAGTGCTTATTGATCTATAAAAGGAGAGGGGGGAAAAGGAGATTGCACAGGGCAATATCAAAAAGTGATGCTAAGGTACTTCTAGGGGCAAGACAGGAATTCTTTGGTTCCTGGGAACATTTTGGTTCATAGTTTGTCTGTTACTAAGAAGTGCTATAATCACACTTTGTGGATTATGTATTTGTAGTACATTCTCAAATATGAATGAAGACATTGTCTATGGTATTCTATTATATTTTTGGTGAGTAAACATTTTTTTTCTTTTTTATGTCATTGCATGATTCATAACAGGGGGATTCCTGTAAGCCAATTTTTGTCTATTGAGTTGAATCCTCTGCTGTTTTATTAATGTCACATTTTAATAGGAATCTAAATATGTATACTTTTAACATTATAGATCAGAGATCCTCAACCTCCAGGCCGTGACCCACTACTAGGCTGTGGCCTATTTGGAATTGGGCTGCACAAGTGGCTGGCTGGAGCATGTGCATGCACGAGCAGTAGGCTGGCGGGCACTCGCACACATGTGGGCCAGCCCACCACTTGCACAAGTCGAGCTGCGTGCATACACACTGGCTGGCCACTCATGCAAGGACTGTGTGCGCATGCCTGCCCACCACTCACACGGCCCAGACCCCAGCTGGGTTGCCAAGCAGCAAAGGTTGCGGGCTGCTGTTCTAGATAATGGAACTTCTTACCTCAGAAGACCCAAGTAGGCCTTCATTTTGGCTTGTTTTTACTATTTGGTTAAGGTATCATTTTTTTACCAAACTTTAGCCTGATTTAGCCCACCCCAGTTTTTTTAATGGTACAGTTTGATTCCTTTCCTCAAATGTTACATGGAGCAGGAGAAGGTAGGATGAGTTCGAATAAATAGAATATGTAATAAATTAATTTCCAGTATAAAATGTAACATTCTAGGACAGGGGTGTCAAACTCGATGTCATTGAGGGCCGCATCAGGGTTGTGGTTGACCTCAGGGGGCCGGGGTGGGCGTGACCAGTTCGATGTTACTCGTATCTGGGCGCCTGTGGGGGCCCAAGTGCTCTGTTAATGAAAATGGGCTCCTGAGCTCCATTTTTGGCTGCCATAGCCTCCTACAACCCTCTGCTAGTGAAAAGGGAGCTCGGGAGGGCCGCATGCGGCCTTCCCGAACTCCGTTTTCACTGGCAGAAGCACCATGGGCCAGTCCTTCACTGTTTCCAGGGCAGCCCCACAGGTCAGATCTAAGTACCCCACGGGCCAGATTTGGCCCCCGGGCCTTGAGTTTGACACACACTCTAGGACCACACACTTGGCAATATATACAAATAACATTTTTGCCATAAAAATACAGTCCTAATCATAGTGTTTTATATTGATAACATAAGTCACACGGTTCACATGAGCTTTGTGGTCATGCATTTTCTGTAGAGGCTTTTTAACATGCTGCAGTAGTATTGGTGTGTGAAAGTATCATTCATACACTCTGGTATTTCATTAAGAAATGTTTGATGGTTTTTATAGAGGCTTGAGTTTTGCAAGCACTGTAGAGGCAATGAATTTGTTTGACAAGTTTATTCGTGTAACAAGTTGGATAAGCATTTGTGATTCACAATTGGAATCACTGTGGGGTTGTTAATTTGAAATTCTCACAGTATTCCTGATCAGATATTCATTAAAACGTTTACATCACGTGCAGCCAGGTCTGTATAAATCAGTTTACTGTAAATTTACGCTTCTTACAAGTTTATTACTTTATCAGGTATTCGCTTAGGATTTCCGCTGTCCTGTCATAAAATATTTCCCAGCCATAAAATATATTCTCCTATTGAGTTAATACATTATATTAATCAGGCAGTGCATCAGCTGCTGTGGGCAGAAAAGGGAACTAAGAAACATTGTTTATCGCCGAAGCAGCTGGGGATCACTTGATAGGCCACAGGACAAAAGAGGAAACATGTTAACATGAATGTAGGGTGAAGGTGGATCATTTGCAAGATGAAGTTGACAGGCAGACGAGCCCTTTTTTTTTGCTGTTTTTGTTTTCTATTTCATGCTGTCCATCTTGGTTGGGTCCTCTAGCTAGAGAAAAAAGTTACAAATAAAACCTGTGAGCAGGGCCATCCATAACCATGAAAGTTAAAAGTCCTACTTTCCTCTGTCTTAGCACGTGATAAGAAAACCAGGGGGTTGGTAATTCTTTGTTAACTCCTAAGCCAATACTGTTTTAGCATGATTTGTTTAATAACATACTAGTTTGTACATAGGCCAGAGGTGTCAAACTGGTGGCCCTCATCATGCTCAGGCCACACCCAGCCCAGCTATGCGAAGGGGAAAAAAGTCACAAACATCACGTGACGCAATGAGACGTCGCAAGTTTGACACCCGTGAGATAGGCTAATCCCAGTTTATTAAGACAATTATGGTTTGTTTTGCTGCTGTCTATTATAGTATCCAGGTGGATCTGAAGTTTCTCAGGAGTAAAAGGCTATTCTGCTCCTGTTTATGTGGGAGCGGGCTTTTGTTTAAACAATATTAAACTGTTTATTGAAACGCATGGGGTTTTTTTACTTGCATGTTTATCAGGCCCTGATGGAAGCTGTGTGTTCACGCAGGCTGTGAGATTTGTTTGTTTGCTTGCGCATTCCAGGGTCTTTCTTTTTTAAACAAAGTATATGAAATTTGTAATCCAACTTCAAACGGCGGCATTAGCTTTAGACTTGTTGTCCAGAAAGGAATCATAAATTGTTGCTCGACATGGGTTCAGGTGTTTAAACAAACTGTAATTGGGTTAAACAAAGCCTGGATTTATGTTATATGCAACCCGTCCTTCTGTGCAGTACAGAGTCACTGTATTTGTGAGACTGAGCCGAGACGGCGCAGCGGTTAGAGTGGGGTACTGCAAGCCACTTTAGCTGACTGTGATCCGCAGGTCAGCTGTTCAAATCTCACCGGCTCAAGGTTGACTCAGCCTTCCATCCTTCCGAGGTAGGTAAAATGAGGACCCAGATTGTTGGGGGCAACGTAAATATACATTGCTTACTGGTGTAAACCGCTTAGAAAGTGCTTGCACTATGAAGCGGTATATAAATGTCACTAATAAAATATTTATAGAGGTTTGGAAGCCGGTACTTGAATTATTTTTAAAATGTCCAATTCCAATTCCCCCCCCCCATGGATTTTATAAACTGCCTAGAGTCTTTTGAAGTGGGTGGTGATATTATACTGAATAAATAAATTAAATTAAATGGTTAATTTAATTAAATTACTTTTTCATGCTAAAATTATGTTCATTTCTGGTTTGAGATATTTTTCATTTTGTGCACACTCCTAAAACTAAGTTTCTCTTCAAATTTCTTATTTAGTCTTACTAACATTAGGAGTAGTGGTGATGTCTTTATCTATGCATATTAAGCACATACAGACTGAAAAAATGGTTTTTGAACTTCAGCATGTAAAGAGCTAATCTGAAATGTGATAAAGCTAGGTGAAAATACTGTATATGTGCTTAAAGAATTATTTTATTTAAAGTTAAATTTAAAAGATTCTATTTTTAAGATGCAATATTATATAATATATAATATTTTTAAGATTCAACATATAATGTAACTTTATTGCTGCTTAGCCTATGTTGTAATTAATTGATAATGATTATATTGAAAAGTAGGAAGCAATAGTTATAAATAAACACAATCTTAATAATATTCAGAGTAATCACTTTTTATTATATTCTCACCATTTACTTCAGAACATTGGTTTACATTTTTTTAATCTTTATATTTTTTAGCCTTTCAGTAAATATCCTCCTATACTCAATGATATATCTTTTTGGCTGCCTTCTGAAAAATACTGTGAAAATGACTTCTATGATTTAGTCCGATCTATTGGAGGAGACATGGTGGAAGAAGTCAAGCTCATAGATGTATTCACACATCCAAAGTAAGTCTAATGTTTTCTATATCGTGGTGAAGTATTTATAATCAATGTTTACAAATATTTACTAATATTCTAAGTAGAGATAAACATTTCATAATGTAAGAGCAATATAATCAATATACCGTATTTTTTGGAGTATAAGACGCACCTTTTTCCTCCCTAAAAGTGGCTGAAAATTTGGGTGTGTCTTATACTTCGAATGTAGCTTTTTTTTCCAGCCCTAAGTAGGTGCTAACAGATCTTCCCAGCTCTTACCTTGCAGGCTTTTTCATTGTTACTCTCTCCAAAGAATGTTTTTCCAGCCCTAAGTCTTTGCAGAATTTTTTTTCATTGCTTTACTTGCTCTGAATAAGTTTTTTTCTAGCCCTAACCAGGTGCTAACAGATCTTCCCAGCTCTTACCTTGCAGGCTCTTTCATTGTTATTCTCCCAGAAGAAGGATTTTTTAAGTCCTAACCAGGGGATAAAATAATGTGCTGAAGCTGCTCCGAATAAGTTTTTTTCTAGCCCTAACCAGGTGCTAACTATCTTCCCAGCTCTTACTGGCTTGCAGGCTCTTTCATTGTTACTCTCTCAGAAGAATGTTTTTCCAGCCCTAAGTCTTTGCAGGGTTTTTTTCATTGCTCTACTTGCTCTGAATAAGTTTTTTTCTAGCCCTAACTAGGTGCTAACGATCTTCCCAGCTCTTACTGGCTTGCATGCTCTTTCATTGTTACTCTCTCAGAAGAAGGTTTTTTTAAGTCCTAACCAGGGGATAAAATAATGTGCTGAAGCTGACCAGACTAAGGATGCTAGCCAGATGAATACTTGGTAGGCAGATTGTTTTCCCCTATTTTCCTCCCCAAAAACTAAGGTGCGTCTTATACTCCGAAAAATACGGTATATATATTGCCACTCAATGGTAAAATGACTCTGAATGTCTAAAAAGTTAAAAACATCAAAAATACATCCAGCAAGGGGGCGGGGAAGGGGAGCCACAACCATTTTCATGGAGGAGTCAAGCAGAGCCAGATGTTTCGTGCTACAGATGCCCTCTAGGTCTGTGAATCTCAATTCTGAAAATTTCCCACTAACTGAAAATGTTGCATCTTCAAATCTACACATCTAGAGGATACCCAGATCAGGAAAGGTTGGACTAGAACAGTGATGGGGAACCTTTTTTCCCTCGGATCCCGAAAGTGTGCGCTATCGCACACATTCTTGTGCCCACACCATAATTCAATGCCCCCCTGCGCCCCACCCCCCTGCGCGCACATGCACAACCCCCCCCCCACTCCCCGACTTCCGGTGGGCCTGGTAGGCCTGTTTTTCACCCTCCCCAGGCTCCAGAGGCTTTCTTGGAGCCTGGGGAGGGTGAAAACAGCCTTCCCCGCCCCCCGTTTCCCGAATTCCAGTGGGCCTGCTGGGCCCTTGTTTTGCCCTCCCCAGGCTCCAGAGGCTTTCTTGGAGTCTGGGGAGGGTGAAAACGCCCCCCCCCAGAGGCCCTCCAGAGGCCGAAAACGCCCTCCCAGAACCTCCGTGTGAGCTGAAAATCAGCTGGCCGGTGCGCACATGCGCACTGGAGCTGAGCTATGGCAATGGCTCGCATGCCAGCAGATATGGCTCCGTGTGCCACCTGTGGCATGCGTGCCATAGGTTCGCCATCACGGGACTAGAAGAACAAGGTGATGAGCTGTGGTGACACACTGGTTAGAATGCAATATTGCAGGCGAAGTCTGCCCACTGTCAGGAGTCCAATCCTGACTAGATCAAAGTTGACTCAGCCTTCCATTCTTCTGAGGTCAGTAAAATGAGGATCCGGATTGGGGCAATATGCTGACTCTGTAAACCGCTTAGAGAGTGCTGTAAAGCACTATTGAAGCGGTATATATAGTAAGGCCAGGTGCTATTGCTAGTAGGCAAGATTAACACTTGTTCAGTAGAAAATGCATTTGAGCTGATGAAGATATGGTAAAAGAAACCAGCTCAATTGCTTGTGGGCAAGCTCAGGTGAAGACATTATAAAGCAAAGATATTAAGATCAGAGACCAATGAGCAATCTGATGCAGGATCTGGTTAAAATTACATCTCTGAAAGGAAATGTATGAGTATGAATATTTGAATTAAAGGTCCACTATTAATGTTAACTTTATTAAACATGGGCACCTTTAAATAGTTTCTCATAGCAGCCTTTGGCATGTGGCAAACTGTTTTATGTACACATCATATAGCTGAGATTATTCTTCTCTAGCTTTCCAGAGACATTACAAATCAAAATGGTAGTACCCACAGAGATTTCAGAAAGAGGTGAAGAAAATTGTGTATTGGTTGTTTATGGTGAGTCAATGTGTGTATTAAAGGTGCAACTCACATAAGTGCCATTGAGAATGATTTGAAATGACTACCTCAAGGGAATATAATTGAATTGGCCAAACTTCTAAATATATCCTAGATTCATTTTATCTATCTTACATTAATAAAGGTAGGTTTTTTTTTAAAAGATAAGAAGCAATAACTTGCCCAATAATGTTTCTTTCATGTCTTATCAGAGAGTTTAATCTTAGAAGCAAACCACTGTGCAATGTGCAATGAAACGTTTAGGGTCTTTTATGTTCAGTGAAAAGCTACTTTGGAAGGAGGCAAATAATACACCCAGGAATAGGGGAAGAGGACTGTTTAAAGTTCATTTGCTTTTTAGTTTGCAGTATCTAGTGCAGCGTTCCCCAACATTTGTGGACCAGTGGGGGAGGGAGAAGGAATGATTACATGTGAGCTGTGGGTGAGAGTATATGCGTATGCATGCGCAGCTCACCCACTGCTTGCGCAAGTGGAGCTGCGCGCATGTGTGTTCATCGGCCGCTTCTGTGACCCAGTTCTCAACGGGCTGAGGCCCAGTAGTGGGCCACAGGGAGGTTGGGGACCTCTGAGTTAGCGTATAGGAAGCCAGGCCATGAGTTGAGAGGCTTGGCAAATAGCCATTTCTACCATAGTTATTAATCCATAACCACAATTATGCCAAAATAATGAAAGATGCATTGTGACATAATGTTATACACTCTGTCCTTTGTACTTGATATGTGACATTGCTTAAAAGGTATCAGGCATAGAGATAGAGTTGTGGCATTGCTATGTACATTTGTCACTTCCCATCCCTTGTCATCCTCCTTCAGACATCCATGCTATACCATGAAAAAAGGTATAGAAGAATATATAGGAAGAAATAGCACTCTAATCCAGAAATGAAGTGATCTGAGAGCCGAGGTGGCGCAGCGGTTAGAGGCAGTACTGCAGGCCACTTTAGCTGACTGTGATCCGCAGGTCAGCGGTTCAAATCTCACCGGTTCAAGGTTGACTCAGCCTTCCATCCTTCCGAGGTAGGTAAAATGAGGACCCAGATTGTTGGGGGCAATGTAAATATACATTGCTTACTGGTGTAAACCGCTTAGAGAGTGCTTGCATTGTGAGGCGATATATAAATCTCACAAATAAATAAATAAATCTGTCAGTAGTATAATTATAAGAAGTATTTTTTTTCAATCAGAACTAAAATTAGTCTTTCAAAATACCACATGATATATAGCAAACAACTAAGTAGATATTATTTTTGCTAAATCACATAATCTTTAAAGAAATATCTTTTTATATCTCAGTGGTTTGCTTGATTACTTCCTACAAGCAAGAGTTTGTATATTTGTAACTGGCTGAAGCAAATTGTTTGTTTGTTTGTTTAACAAATTTAAATAAGCTGACTCTGGGCAGCTTTCAAAAATTTTAAATTTTTAAAAAATTGTCATATAATAAAAGCCCATTAAAAAACCCACCCCACGACCTACGACAACAATTGCAAAGTCAAATTAACCACTTGATCAGCTTCATCTCCAACGGCCCACCACCAAGAAGACCCCTTTTCAAGATCCCATTTCCCAAATACTAGGAAAAGAAAAGCCATTGACTGTCATTGTTTAGTTAGATAGGTGGGTTATTCATAAAACATTTCGGTTCATCTAGTTTCCAAATACAAAGATCTCTCCACTTTGAAATCACTTATTTCTTGGTGGGATGAAATATTGGCAAATATTGTTTGTTAAATACAATCATCCATTCATACCTTTTGATCGCTAGCTTTCAAAACATTGGTTTATGTTAGTTTTCATTTCTCCTTACACATTTTAACGAGCTGTTCTTTTCAAATATCCTAAGAAATTATGCTTGTTTTGCACTGAAAAAGAAAATTGCATTCCAAGTAAGAAAGCAATGAGAGCCAGTTTGGTGTGGTGACTAATGCATCAGGCCAGAAGCCAGAAGACCGTGACTTCTAGTCTCACCTTAGGTACAAATTACCAGCTAAATTACTTGGGCCAGTCGCACTCTCTCAGACACTGGAAGGAAGCAATGGAAACCACTTTTGAAAAAACCTTGCCAAGAAAACTGTAGGAACTTGTCCAGGCAGTTTCTGAGAACCGAACACAATTGAATGGAAGAGAAAAATGAAAAGAAAGAAAGCAACACAATAATCTGTTAGAATCACATAAATGAAAACATAATCAGTTCAGGTTTTTAGCATTGATTTTCCAGCATTTGTATGTTCATTCTGAATACATTTTACTTGCAAAGTGTGTGGTCTTAACTTACAGAGGTGGGATTCAGCAGGTTCTGACCAGTTCTGGAAAACCGGTAGCAGAAATTTTGAGTAGTTCTGAGAACCGGTAAATACCACCTCTGACTGGTCCCGCCCCCATCTATTCTCTGCCTCCCGAGTCCCAGCTGATCGGGAGGAAATGGAGATTTTGCAGTATCCTTCCCCCGGAGTGGGGAGGGAATGGAGATTTTACCGTATCCTTCCCCTGCCACGCCCACCAAGCCAAGCCACGCCCACCAAGCCATGCCCACAGAACCGGTACTAAAAAAAATTTAATCCCACCACTGCTTCAGTCCTTAAGTAGTTTCTCAAACATATCTCAAAAGAAGAAGAAAGTGAAAAGAGAATCCAACAGTCACTAAAGTAATCAGTTTGGAATTTGTATTATTTGGATATGACATGGAGCTTTTTGAACCATGTGATTTACTAATATTTTTTTATCTACCTAATAATTTATATGAGGATTTGGGCACCTGCTGGAAAGGAAGTTGATTATTCGCCTTTTATTCCCTCTCAGTTTAGAATAGCTATGAAAATTAAATGATGTCATCTCCAATTCTTCATACTAGAGTTTGATTTGGTTGAGATGCAGATTTCCAGTCTGGCAAATTTTTGTTTCCATTTTTAAATTAAAACTCTATAGAAAAATCCTCTAAATGAATCAAGGGGGCAGATGGATATTGAAACTATATTCTAGTCACTAGTGTATCTTTTTTTTAACTCTTCAGAAGCTTATCACATTTAAAACAGTGTGATATGGATACTGACAATTTTAGAATGCCTGTTTCTTTTCTACTCTATCATCTATTTTAACTTCCACAATGGAAATTAACATACATGCTGGCCCAGAAATGATAGTGAAGGAGGATAAGCTAAATCATTTGTTTCCACAAAAAAGCAGTGTAAACTGTATTGGGCTTTTAATTAGAGGTGACGCGATAAAGTTTGTGATGAGGGAAAATGTTTGAAAAAACAAATAGATGAGTGATAGCGCTGTTTTATTACAGTTTCCACAGTAATTAGCTGTTTACAGTAGCATTTGTTAAATATCATAATTCCCATGTTGATCCTTGCATCCAAGAATTTATGTTCTGCAATTACCTTTACGGGAAGAAAGAAACAATGATAGGAATGTTGTCACAGACATTCATGTACCTCTGGGGAAAGCTACATCCTTTTATGGAGCCTTTTGAATGATGTGTGTACAGATAGTCCTCGACTTACAATAATTCATTTCGTGACTGTTCAAAGTTGCAACGGAACTAAAAAAGTGACTTCACCCTTTTCACGCTTATGACGGTTGCAGCGTCCCATGGTCATGTGATCAAAATTCAGATGGTTGGCAACTGGTTCATATTTTTATTTTTATTTATTTATTTATTTGTGAGATTTATATACCGCCTCACAGTGCAAGCACTCTCTAAGTGGTTTACACCAGTAAGCAATGTATATTTGCCCCCAACAATCTGGGTCCTCATTTTACCTACCTCGGAAGGATGGAAGGCTGAGTCAACCTTGAGCTGGTGAGATTTGAACCGCTGACCTGCGGATCACAGTCAGCTAAAGTGGCCTGAAGTACTGCTCTCTAACCACTGTGCCACCTCGGCTCTCATATTTATGACCGTTGCAGTGTCCCCGGGGTCATGTGATCAACTTTTGCGACTTTCTGACAAGCAGAGTCAGTGGGGAAGCCAGATTCACTTAACCGGTTTACCAACTTAACAACTGCAATGATTCACTTAACAACTGTGGCAAGAAAAGTTGTAAAATGGGGCAAAATTCACTTAACAAATGTCTCACTTAGCAACATAAATTTTGGACTCAATTGTGGTCATAAGTCGAGGACTAGCTTATTTTTCCAATGACTTTTGGTAAAATTGTAGAAGTTGTCTTTACACATTTGTATGCAGTAGGCTATAATAAACTGACTGGCATGAGGAGACGGTTTATATTTCCTTAGCTTTCCTGCTCTTCTTTGCTACTTTTGCTTCCCAACTTTTGTTTCTCAAGTCAAGTGCAACTAAGTCTTTAAATATGAGTTGTAGGTTTTAGAATAGAGCTGACATTTAACATATATACTTTTTGTAAGATAAGCCAGAATTCTTTTTGACAATTCCAGGCTTTTCCATAGAGCTTATTTATACCATGGCAGGAGGCTAACTCAAGGTATAGGACCACAAAAGAGAGTTGATGATCAAACGAAGAGTTAAATAGATTATTTTCCTTGATTCGTTGTTTAAACCTTTAATTTTATTTTTCTTAAAACATCTATTTCACCCTTTCCAAAGTGGTCCAAGTGCTTTTAAGGCCTAAAATATACCAAGGGTAGGTGGGGGACCATTGAGCAAAATGTATCACCAATTTTAAAGGGGATAAGATCTCTTAAGAATGGCAGAGAAAAAAATTATACATCTATGTAAACTCAGAAACCAATAAATCCCATAAAAGAGTATTTTTAGTTTAATGGTGATGATGGTGGTGAGGATGATAATGCAAATAATCCAGTGTCCCCACAATAATATAAAAGCAAGCTTAAAATCTTTGTTGAGACAATGTGTACTGTTAAAAATAACAAAAAAAACCAAACAAATTAGGGGTGGGGATTAAAAGAACTTTGAAGGCTCAGTTATTTCTGATTTAGAAACAAATCCAAGCAATGACTCATATTGTAAAAATAACATAATTATATTACATGTTCATTTGGGTGTAATTACCTTATGTGATTCAATATAAATACTTGTACATAGGTATACTTACTTGTATATGAGTAATAAATGCCCCAAAGATTTGAAAATGTCCATCTGTTTTGGCCAATTTAAAAATGCCTTTCTAACCATATGTTTAGGTGACTAACAGTGACAGCTATGGAAATTATCAGATGGGTTAATGCTGTTTTTCAATATGTGCATGCATATAAAAATAAGATTTAATTAATAAATTATAACTGACCCAGAAAGCCCCCTGAGAACCTACCACGGAAAGAATTCTATTAAACAAGAAAATATTATTCCAGTATCTTAATACTTGATAATTTAAACATTAACTTGGACATGTACCTAATCAACTGGATTATTGGATTTAGATAGTTGAAAGTTGCATATAAGATCATTTGTTTTAATGAAAATTAATTCACTATTAATCCATGAATTAACTGAATATATGATCATTCATGATGGTTTACCTTACCTTATAAGCACATGCATATTAAATATATGAATGTGAGAACCAATTACTTTTAAAAAGTGGAAGGTGGAAATTATGAGTATAAGTCTGTTTCATTAAGATGTGTTGTTTTAATAGATCCAATTTCTGAATGGGCACAATAGTGAACCTTAAAAATCACTTTCGATTTTTTTTCTTAGAATGTTGCTCATTCATACAGAAACCTAGAAAGTTATTGTATAAGTATTCTTAAATAAGTGAATGATAGGAAATGAAACTATCTCTTTCAAACACTCAATTTGTGGCTAATGCTCAGTAGTATTTTATGAAGATGTAATTAACCTTTATAAGATTTAGTGTTTTACATTTTAAAATATTACCATCCAACCAAACCATTCCTCCTATCATTTAAGACTCGTAATAGATTCAGCCTCACATAGAAGTCTGTTGAAATACTGGCTATTATGCTTGTAATATTTCATGTAATATTTCATATTTCATGTTAATTTATTAATTAATGCATCAGTTAATATTTTATGTTCTGGACTCATTAGTTCACAAGAGATAATTGTTTAATCAGGTAATGACAAAGCTTGTTTTTACTGACACTGATTTTTCTGACTCACTCCTGGGTCCCAAGGTAGAACTTGGATGCCTCTCTTAATAGACTCCAAAACAGTGGGATTTCTTGCAGCTGCCTATAAGATGAAGCTTATGTTGAATAATCTCTAGACATTCAGGCAAATGATGCTAGCATATACATTCTTTGTGTGTTGCATAAGGGTGCTTGACATTGAAAGAGGTGATGGAAGAAAACTTGCATAGATTACAGTAAAAATATTCCAATATGTAGATCGGAGTTTTATAATGGGACCAGAAACACATCCCTTGCCTCTCAAAGCTACTTATGTACTTTTCGGAATTCCCCTTGTAATGGTAACTGATTTCAAATCCCTTCAGAAAAAAAATCTGTAATGTCTAA
Organism: Diadophis punctatus similis; assembly: GCA_023053685.1. NCBI lineage: Eukaryota > Metazoa > Chordata > Lepidosauria > Squamata > Dipsadidae > Diadophis > Diadophis punctatus. The sequence goes on from JALIGW010000003.1 coordinate 133,269,545, forward strand.
TAGAATAGAATAACAGAGTTGGAATGGACCTTGGAGGTCTTCTAGTCCAACCCCCTGCTTAGGTAGGAAACCCTACACCACTTCAGACAAATGGTTATCCAACATCTTCTTAAAAACTTCCAGTGTTGGAGCATTCACAACTTCTGGAGGCAAGCTATTCCACTGATTAATTGTTCTAACTGTCAGGAAATTTCTCCTTCGTTCTAAGTTGCTTCTCTCCTTGATTAGTTTCCACCCATTGCTTCTTGTCCTGCCCTCAGGTGCTTTGGAGAATAGCTTGACTCCCTCTTCTTTGTGGCAACCGCTGAGATATTGGGACACTCTACCATGTCATCCCCAATCTATCTTTTCATTAAACTAGACATACCCAATTCCAGCAACCGTTCTTTATATGTTTTAGCCTCCAGTCCCCTAATCATCTTTGTTGCTCTTCTCTGCACTCTTTCTAGAGTCTCAACATCCTTTTTACATTGTGGCGACCAAAACTGAATGCAGTATTCCAAGTGTGGCCTTACCAAGGCATTGTAAAGTGGTATTAACACTTCGCGTGATCGTGATTCTGCTAATGCAGCCTAGAACTGTGTTGGCTTTTTTGGCAGCTGCTGCACATTGCTGGCTCATATTTAAATGGTTGTCCACTAGGACTCCAAGATCCCTCTCACAGTTACTACTGTTGAGCAAGGTACCACATGTACTGTACCTGTGCATTTTGTTTTTCTTGCCTAAATGTAGAACCTTTTTTCACCATTGAATTTTATTTTGTTAGATAGCGCCCAATGTTTGAGTCTGTCAAGATTCTTCTGTATCTTGAGCCTATCTTCTGGAGTGTTGGCTATTCCTAGCCAGTTTGGTGTCAACTGCAAATTTGATGAGTTTCTCATCTATCCCCTCGTCCAAGTCATTAATGAAGATGTTGAAGAGTACTGGGCCTAAAACAGAGCCTTGGGGTACTCCACTGCATACTTCCCTCCACGTAGATGCAGTTCCATCCTACACATTGAGTGCGGTTGGTCAGCCAGTTTCGAATCCATCTGGTGGTGTTGCTGTCTAACCCACATCTTTCTACTTAATCTAGTAGTAGGTTATGGTCTACTTTATCAAATGCCTTACTGAAGTCCAAGTAAATTATATCGACAGCATTCCTCTGGTCCACTAATTTTGCCACTTTGTCAAAGAATGCATTAAGATTAGTCTGGCATGATCTGTATTTGACAAACCCATGTTGGCTTTTGGTTATTACTTTGTTTGCTTCTAGGTGTTCGCTGATTCATTGCTTGATTATCTTTTCCAGAATCTTCCCTGGTATTGAGGTCAGGCTGATAGGTCTGTAGTTTCCTGGATCTGTTTTTTCCACTTCTATTTACAAAGCATCTTATTATTCTAATATTCTAGACCCGTGGTCATATTTGCATTAATGCTTTTAAACTCGTGCAATGACCTTCCAGTTATCTACTATAAAAATATAAACACTATTAGCCAGTAGGGAGGTACAGGCAAATTAGATGGATGTACAACTGCTGACAATCCCTACTCATTTCCCTGGCTTCAAAATGCTTTGTTTAGTGGACTGCTGCCTGCAAAAAGCCCATGATAAATCCCAACACTAATTCCTAAACTAATTTTTGTGAAGTGCTTTGTAAATAGCCACAGTTCTCAGAGACCCTATGGCAGCTTTTCTCCTCTGATACTTTCCAGATGTTTTGTTCTACAGTATTTACTCAATGTCCTGCTGGCTGGTTGGTTATGGAGACTCGTTCAACTCATCTCAGGGCAACAATTGATTTTTTTTTTAAAGAACAAGAATCTAAACTATTTAGAAAAAAGATTCAGTGCATGTTTATTCTATAAAATAAGGAAAATTAGGTTTTTCTTTTTATCTGTCTATTTCATGACAATTCTTTCAGATTCTGTCATAGCAAGCTTCCAGGATTTTTTTTTTTTTAAAGATCTGCCTGTACAGAAAAGGGGACTTTCGGCGTACTTGATCTTGCACTTGAGTGCTTAACTAGAAGTGCCTGTTCCTGCTGCAATGAACCTGTCTCAAGCAATTTATTTTGCTTCTATTGTACATGAAAACATATAAAATATATGTTTGTCCCCATCATGATTTTCTGATTTAGCATTAGGGAGTATAAAATCGTCACCTTAGACCAGTGTTTCCCAACCTTGGCAACTTGAAGATATCTGGACTTCAATTCCCAGAATTCCCCAGCCAGCATTCGCTGGCTGGGGAATTCTGGGAGTTGAAGTCCAGACATCTTCAAGTTGCCAAGGTTGGGAAACACTGCCTTAGACACTGGTTCCTAAGATAATACTGTATACAAGGAGACAAATTGTCATTATTTGTTTTTAATTTAATAAGGTTGGGATTCGTTATTTTAGTATAGTTGTACGTGTGTAGATCCTTACTAATAGATTGACCTGTGGATTGGAGAATGGTCGCTTGGTGGGTCTAAAGCAGATTGGAGCTTATGTTCGGAAAGTTTAAGTAACTTTGCCTTATAGAATAAAATGGTAAAGAAAACTTCTGATGTCATGTATGTTTCTTCCATTCTTCCATTTCTACAACCTATATCAGCCAGTAACAAAGAGGATGTAACATACCATTCTCTTAACTCTGATTTGAAACCAAATGAATGGATTTTGCTTTAAGAATGATATACATAGAAAAGACATAGTAGAGCACTTCTCAATTGAGGTATATGTTTACGTCTTCCATTAAAAAGCACTCATGTTTTGTAGATGTCAACATTATTTAGCATTATACAATTATGTAAAAAAAATCCATTCTGTTTTTGAATGTCTAATTTTTCATACTTTTGCAACTGAATGCTGTCAGAGCCTACAGGGAGAGAGGAATCTAGAAGTAGCATCAAAGATTGATGCTTATTTATTTTATAAACAAAGTCATCCAATTTGTGATGTGCCAAATCTCAAAAAGAAATCCAGTCAATTCAACTAAAACTAAAAGGGATAACCAGAAGCAGTTGGATAAGAGTTATCATCCTCATCATCATCATCATCATCCTCATCCTCATCCTCATCATCATCATCATCTCATTCTTGACTTACAGTATATAAATCTCACAAATGTCCCCACATCATATCACATAGTTCTCCTCACAGCATATAGATCTAGAAATATTCATTCATTCATTCATTCATTCATTCATTCATTCATTCATTCATTCATTCATTCATTCATTCATTCTTTATTTATTTATTTATTTATTTATTTATTTATTTATTTATTTATTTATTTATTTATTTATTTATTTATTTATTTGTGATTCTTATAGGCCGCCCTACTCCCTGAGGACTCAGGGCGGCGTACAACATTTATAAGAACAGTTAAATAGTATCAAAAAGTTCAATAAAAACAACAATAATAAAATAGTAATTAAAAGCTATAAAATGACATAAGCAACAGTCAAAATCACCCCGCCTGCAGGAAGAGCCATGTCTTAATGGCTTTCCAGAGGCCAGCAAGGTGGGAATGATTCAGATCTCTGGGGGGAGTTGGTTCCAGAGAGCCGGAGCTCCCACAGAGAAGGCTCTCCCCCTAGGGCCCGCCAACCGGCATTGTTTGGGCATTGAAGGGACATATAACATGTCCTGCTCAAAATACATTTCTGAAATCCTTTGCAAAGAGGAATAAAGACTTGAAATGAAGAAGACTTGGGGCAATAATGAATTTTTCAAGAGTGGCATTCTGTCAAAATCACTCCAAGACCGCAGTGTAAAATTCTGCAAGAAGCTACAAAAAAGCCTTCTCAAAACAACATCCAGGAATCTGAGGGCCTTTCACCTTGACTGAGACCTTTCCCACCTTGTCTCGCCTTCTTTTCCTCATGTCAGAGTCATAATTCATGACTCAACTATCAGAATACATTTTTTATGTATTGTGTTTTATGGTGGAGAAAAATAAAAACTTTTTTTTAAAAAAAACCTATCAGAAAATGATAAAAATGAGATTAATGCAAAGGTAGGCTAAAGCTATGACTCACCATCAATTCATCTCTGGATGACCTTCCATACTTCTGGAAGAACTTTCTAAGGACAAGTGAATCATATGTGCAACTTTTTAGGCTACATGAGTGTCAAAGATATCCTTGAGGGATCAGCAAATGACGAAAGCATCCAACTCTGTCAGTGACTCCGATGTGTGTCATTATGTCTAGAGGTATCTAAATGTTGCATTTACAATGAGTACTTCATACCATGTGTCAAACATAGAGGTGGCAAGATGCTTTGATCATGATCTAGGTAAGGTGCTTTGCTACGTTGGGTCTTAGCCATCTTGCCATCCCTGAAGAAGGAATGAGTTACGCTTGGTACCAAAGGATTCTGTGGGAGAACGTTAGTCCATCTATCTGTCAGTTGTGCTTGAAAACCTCACATGATTGAATTGAAACAGATTTCCTTTCTTGTAAATGAATGATAATTGCATTTCCATTTCAATCATTAAGGCAGCATATCAATTTCTTAATGTGGGCACAGTTTCTGCTTCCTTTCTAAAACGCTAATCACAGGTCTCTAGCCAGAGAAAAAGCTGGGGCTCCAAATTAAGTGAACATTCAAAGGATGGCTGCACAGCAAATAAGCTTTTTACAGAAGGGCTGTGAATATTTTATTTTATTTATTTATTTATTATTAGATTCTTCTATGCCGTCCTACTCCCGAGGGACTCAGGGCGGCGTACAACATTGTGCAAGAATATATAGCTGTTGGAAAGAAATCTTAGGACATCTTGATAGAAAGTCATTAAGAATGTCATGTTAGAATATGGGGAATTAGATGAGAAATAAAATAAGAAATTTTATTCCCTCTTGGAATGTATTTTCCATCATTCTCAGGTAGAAAATGTCCTGATGGACAATCTGTAATAATTCCACGTGTTCTGAAATGGAGTCAAAAATGAAAAGTTGAAAAGGTTTGAAGAACAAGTTCTTTACAAGTGATGCAAGCCAGCATATATGCTTTTTCCAAGTTAACCTTAGGCTTAGATCTTCAAACGACAACCTTTACCTAAAAATGAAGTTGATGGAAAATATCACTGATGCTGTGCTAAATTAATTTTAGGATTTTTCTAAGTTGAAAACTTAAATTTAAAGCACTGCTTTTTTTCTGACAGTGTTGCATCTTACTTCATTGAAGATTGTCTTTTAAATGTGGCATAAAAGTGAACTCATAGCTTACTTAATTTCTCTCTTATTTTGGATATGACTTTTCTTTATCCATTCATAATCCATTTTCACTCAGTTGCCTGCAGTGAGAGTCTGAATCCCATTAAGGATATTGGCAAATAAAATTGCAATTGCAGCATCAAGGAAGGATATAACTCATCATGGCTTTGCCCTCACTGATAATATGACTTGCATGCGTTAGAATACCTTCTGGCAGATTTTTCCCCTTTATAGAAGTATATTAGTTGAGGCCAAATTCTGTTACATTGGCAAAACTGCCATGCATTAATCTTTCCTGTCCAGATTCTAATCTGTTACAGGTAAAGGCAGAGGCAAACAAGATTTGTAAAATACTGCTGCTTTTTTTTTTAGCCATGCTGGTGCAGTGGTTAGAATGCAGTATTTCAGGCTGACTCTGCCCACTGCCAGGAGTTCAGTCCTGACCAGCTCAAGGTTGGCTCAGCCTTCCATCCTTCTGAGGTTGGTAAAATGAGGACCCAGATTGTAGGGGGCAATATGCTGACTCTCTAAACTGCTTGAAGAGTGCTGTAAAGCACTATCAAGCAGTATAGAAATCTAAATGCTATTGCTATTGTGTGAGCTTTGTTCTGGCCCTGTGATTTATAAGCAGCTTGAATGTTGACAAGTTTCTTTTTTTTCCCCCTAATTTGGGTATATGTGTATTTATGTAGCCTTTGTGTGACTCATACAAGGTAAAATTAGGAGTTTATAATCCATGTGGCAAGTTCTGAAAGCCTCTTTTAAATAAAAGAGGATCAAAAGCAAGATTAAACCAAAACAAAGAATTCGTGAAATCATAGAATTGGAAGGAGCTTTAGAGCAGTGGTTCTCAACCTTCCTAATGCCGCGACCCACCCTGGCGCCGCGCCCGCCGCCACGCCCCCTGCCCCGCCACTGCCATTTGGGTTCTTTTACCCTCTGCACATGCGCAAAGCGTTCTGCGCATGTGCAGAGGGTAAAATAACCCAAATGGCGGCATCCGGGTGAAGTCTCCCGACCCCTGTGAAAGGGTCGTTCGACCCCCAAAGGGGCCACGACCCCCAGGTTGAGAACCGCTGCTTTAGAGGTTGTCTAACTGAGTCCTGTTTGGTATTGGAACCACTTGAGCTTCTCTAACACATGACCATCTGGCTTCCAGCAAAGGATGGCTCATTGTGGCAGCCTATTCTATTAGCTGAAAGCTTATATGGTCAGGAAGTTCCTCCAGATATCTAGTTTTACCCTACTTCCTTGTAGTTTTATTCTGTTGGTTCTGATCCTGTACTCAGGAAGAGCCGAGGTGGCGCAGTGGTTAAAGTGCAGCACTGCAGTTCAGCAATTCAAATCTCACCGGCTCAAGGTTGACTCAGCCTTCCATCCTTCTGAGGTGGGTAAAATGAGGACCCAGATTGTTGGGGGCAATATGCTGAACTCTGTAAACCGCTTAGAGAGGGCTGTAAAGCACTACGAAGCGGTATATAAGTCTAAGTGCTATTGTTATTGCTACTCTGAGGCAATAGAAAATAAATCCACCTCTCTTCTATGTGACACGAGATAAAAGAAACATTGTCTTTTCTAAGAAATGGCTCTTGACTTCACTGATGCTGTATTGTTAGATTTGCATGGAATCGTGGCAAATGCATAAAGTAAGCAATATTAGAAAATGTGCTCACTTTGAATTGGTTCAGACTGTCTTTTCTGCTTCAAGTAGACTAAAGAACATATAAAACAGGGTAATAAAACATAATGAATCAGACAATAAAACATTACAAAAATCACAGTCAGGGACAATTAAAATTTATGAAATGTCTATAGATCATGACATTCCACATTCAGTTTTCTTAGTTCTTAAAAATGTTTAGATGATGTACTTTTAACTAACACTATTAACAATAATGCTGTTATTGTTAAAGCTGTATGACAATTTTAGAATATTTAAACATTTTGAAAGTAACATTTAAATTTTTTAAAGAATTCTCTTAGATAAGAGAGTAACTGTAGATGATCCACTTTACATGTTACATCAGTATTGCCCATTAAGACAGATTGTAGCTGTTGGGGAAGAGAGTTAATAAGAAATTATGCCAGGATAAGAGTTAACCTCCATCCCAAATACTAATGTGCTGATCAAAATTGGGCCTCTTCGTGGTTTGTTTCTGTAAAAATTTAAATTGATAGAAAAGCCAATCATGAATGTCCATTGACTCATTTAACTCAGCTATCCTAAGGCAGCAAGGGAAAGCCACTAACTTATGGCTGTAATCTAACTTTCTAGTTATAGCCAATTCAGCCTTCAGGACCTCAAACAAGCCTTCTCCACTTTCCCTAAGTCATTATCCCACTCTATCATAGTTGATAGGAAAGTGGTTGCTGACACCTTTACTGAAATGCCAGCATATGTGGTTATACATCTGCTACACTTGTCTTATCTCCTTTAAAGAGCAATGTCAAGGTAGGGCAAGTCAGGAAACTGATACTATAAGGACTACTGGAATTCTGCTTTATTGGTGTAGGGCAGGGGTGGGGAACAATGGCCCTTTTATAATTTGTGGACTTCAGCTCCCAGAATTCCTGAGCCAGCATGACCATTCCTGGACCATCGTTCCCCATCTCTGGTGTAGGGTAGTCATAAAGTCCACAAGTCATAAAGTCATAAAGTCCACAAGTCATTGTTCCCCACCTCTGGCTAGGGTATAGTAGGGGAATCTTGAAGTCTTAACAATTTCTATCTGCCCCCTCTTTTAGTAAAAATCAAGGCAGGGTTATCATAACTCTCTTTCTTACCTCCTCTTTCTTCCTGAAATTAAGTAGATTAAGTGGAATTAAGTAGAATTAAGAACCTAACTGTTCTTGCATTTCTTGTTCACGATTAGCTTGATATTCCTCTACAAATAGTGACAATGGAAAGCATCAACACATTTTCTGTATGTGACAAGCAGATGATATCTGGGGGTAATGCTTTTCCCAAGCCCTTTTGACATCTAAATTATCAGCTGGGGTGGAATACTGAGTTCAGTTCAGTTCAGTTTTATTATGCCTAAATTCACAGAATCAAATTTTGGTTCTGCTCCTCTGCTTAATGAGTTGCTAAGTAAAGATAACATCTAAATTCTTTCTTGAGTCACATCAAAATTTTGATTTAAGATCATATTGTAATTACTTGTTAATTCTCTCACGGTGTTGTTTGATATGTAATATAAAACTGATATAGTTAATTCAGGTTTTATATTTATAGAGGAATTATATGGACAGAGATTGTGATTTATATTACAGCATTTATTGGGCTGGAACGGGGACAAGGAACCAGTACCTCTATCTCCTCATAGTTACTCCTATTAGTTTTCTTTTTTCTTCCTTCAAAATGACCTGTTTAGGGGTGGTGGTGTACACATGGGTCTGTGTATATATGTTGTTTAATTCAGAGGTGGGTTCCTCCCAGTTCGGACCGGTTTGCCTGAACCTGTGGCAACCCGCTGGTTATGTCACGATGATGTCACGGAACCAGTTCAGTCAGTGCCGGTCCGTGGATGCCGCCATCTTTTTTTTTCCCCAGTTTTTTTTCGAATTTTTTCCCCAAATTTTTTTGATTTTTTTTCTTCTGCACATGTGTAGAAGCTGAGTTTCCAGCACTGCACATGCGTCGCCATCTTGTTTTTGGCTTTTGGGGGGATTTTTTGGGATTTTTTTGCCACTGCGCAAACGCGCAAGCGCCCACCCGGCTTACCCGTGCGGCACGGAAGGAAGCGAACCAGCAGCGAGGTAAGTTAGAATCCACCCCTGGTTTAATTCTATAGGACAGTTAGCATTCAAGTGAATTGCACAGATTATAATTTATAACTACTTTCAGTATTGCAATAATTAAAAGTTGCAAGGATATGTTGCCCCTTCTCATTTGAAGTTTGTTTTTTATTTTCCCCAAGCCAAGAAAATAATGTTCAGTATTTCTGTGGTGTTCTGGTAATACTTCCAAGTATCTGTTTGATTTAATCAGAAACAAATGGTTGAGAAGAGTGACAGAGAAGCAGGAAGATAGAATCCTGAAAGAGGAAGTAGCAGTATTCATAATAATACTATTATATGCAAGTAAGGAAAAGTACAGGATAGCAACTAAAATTGGTTGCATATCACTTTAGCTGACTGCCACCATGGCTTTTTTTTTTTTTTGCTACTTTTCAGAAAGACTTAAAACATAGGAAGCCACAATTAGATCTACAAATTGCAGAAGAGTTTATATCTTTTAAATTAAATTTAAATTCAGTTCCTTGCAGAGCTAAATGACCAACACATCAAAAATTGTAGAGGAGACAGCTGCATAAAGGTGTTGGAGTTTGAGATTTATATGTGCCTACACTTATTCCACTTCACTTTTAATTATGCATATGCAGGCAGACTCTTATTGGAGAATGAATCTATAATAACTTAATTGGCAGCATTTCCCATTATACACCTATATCATTTCACTCCACATTCGTGTATTGGTACTTTTCAATTCAATGAAGAGGAAACAGCCAAGTTTATATTCTACTAGACACTGTTGGGTCATCATTTCAGAGATATTTTCTTACCTCAGCAGAACAGAATGATCCTAGGTCGGCAAAAAAAAACAGTGGGAACAGGACCAACTTTCGACTTCCTGCCGACTTCTTCATTGAGTTTTCTTGTGGGAAACTGGCAGGAAACATCATAAACCTCCCTTCCTCCCTCCCTTCATTCCTTCCTCATATTTGTCCCCCTTCCTTTTCTTCTTGGGGTCACAGATGTGTGTATGAGGTGCTGTGTTGGTCAACTAAGGTGTGCCAGGGTCAAGAAGAATGCATGGGATTTAAAAGTGTGTTAGAGATGCTGCACCATTCAGACATGTTGTGCAGGGGCTGGGAAACCTAGGAACTGGGTTCCTCCCGGTTTGGACCGGTTCGCCCGAACCGGTAGCAACCCGCTGCTGATGTCACGATGATGTCACGGAACCGGTTTGGTCGGTGCCGGTCCGTGGGTGCCGCCATCTCTTTTTTCGAATTTTTTTTTTGAATTTTTCTTCTTTTGGGGAATTTTTTGGGGGGATTTTTTTCCCAATTTTTTTTTTCTGCGCATATGCAGAAACCAAGTTTCCGGCATTGCGCATACATCGCCATATTGTTTTCAGCTTTTTTGGGGGGGTTATTTTTTTGGCACTGTGCATGCACGCTTGCGAAGCACGTGCGCGCGCGCCCACAAGGCATGGCCATGCGGCGCAGGAGGAAGCGAACCGGCAGTGAGTTAAGTTAGAACCCACCCCTGCTAGGAATGCTTGCGAGTGTACAAAAGGTGCCATGCTGGTCAGAGACAGCATGTTGGGTGGCAGCCTGGGTTGGGAAGAGGGTGCGTGAGAGGAAGTGGAGGCGCTGAAAAGGTGTCACAGAGATTGGAGAAGAGATTGGAGATTGGGTTACAAGTCAGCAAAGGCACATAGGAGTGTGCAAGAGCTGCCATGTGAGTCAGGAAGGCCTTTTGGGGGACAGCATGGGTCAGTGAGGATGCATGGGGCTGTGCAATAGGTGTGTGGGTTGGGGAAGATGCAGGAGCAGTGCAGCTGAAGGAAGGCACACGGGGGGGCAGCACAGGTTGGTGATTCATGGGCCGGAGGGTGCAAGGGTTCCTGCCTCCCTTTCCCTTCCCTTCTCTTCTAGCTGATAAGTGGTTGCTATTGGGTATGGAAGGAAGTGAGTATTGCAAGATTGACTGTAAAATTGCCATGGAACATTGAAAATAAAGATTGCACAACTGCTGCAAAAAATTCCCAAAAAGAAAAAATGAAAGAGCCACAACTTTTCCAAATTTCATTCCCTCAGGAGTCATGGTCCTGGATTTTGGACACATTAGCAATAGCACTTAGACTTATATACCGCTTCATAGTGCTTTACAGCCCTCTCTAAGCGGTTTACAGAGTTCAGCATATTGCCCCCAACAATCTGGGTCCTAATTTTACCGACCTCAGAAGGATGGAAGGCTGAGTCAACCTTGAGCCGGTGAGATCTGAACAGCTGAACTGCTGAACTAGCAGTAGCCTGCAGTGCTGCATTTAACCACTGCGCCACCTCGGCTCATAATTTACATTCTGTAAATTAGCCCATTTGAAGTACCTTGGCTCGGTTGTTGCCCTATGATGCACTAGTTTGCCTAATTAAAGGTCATCAGAAGAGCTTTAGTAGTATATAGATAACCTCTGAATTTTCTTGGGCCTTTGTAGTGTATTTAATATTTTCTATTCGTGTTTCCAAACTAGTACTCCGTGCATGTATTGTCAGTGGGCATTTGTGAGGAATTGACAGCCGAAGTGCAAACTTAATTCTTTTTCATAACATTTATGACTTGAAGTTGATGATGTGAAACTGCCATGTTAAGTATATTTTCTGTGCTGTATAAAACCGGGACAAATGCAGAACAATAAGTGACCTTGCCATTAGAATGCAAATGTACTCAAAGTGCGTCAGTGCAAAAATGTTATTTATTTATTTGAAGTGTCATTTCATGCTAAGTGTTTCTAGACACTATATAATCTTAAAATAACTTCTTTATGCTATAAAATACAACAAATCTTGTTTTGCATTGGTTTATTTTTACTTTTATTAATTTTTTTGTATTGTTGTTAGTGGCCCAGAGTTACTTGTTTAAAATGGTGGTATTATAATTTTTTTTAAATAAATAAGCATAAATAAATTGTGCGTTCTTTTGCAAAAGATCTACGTAAAGGTGTTGTCTATTCAAAAATAATTGCCAAGGAGGGTAATAATACCAGTAATACCAGTACTGGTACCAGTAATACCAGTAATAATCACAAATTGATAACCTTGCTCCCTAACATCCTCCCGAATACTTAGGAGGCCTTGTAAAGGTTCATGTTAGAAATATAAATAGCAAAGAAATTGTAAAATAAAACGTGGTTAGGCACAAGACAGGAACTCTATGTCTTTCTAAAGAAAGAGTCTAAGGAGAGCTTCCAATAATTGCTTACAATTCCAAGAACATTTTCAGAATTTGCACTTATTCTCCTGGCTGTGTGCAATTTTCCACTGTTGTGTAGGAGGATCTGAAGGAAGATTCCACATACATTTAAGAGCCATGATTGTGCATTCCCAGCTGTGGGAGAAGTACATTCTCATATCCCAAAGGTACTTTTTCAAGAGGCAACTGGTTTTTTTTTTTAAGACGTTTCACTTCTCATCCAAAAAGCTGAAGAAGTTTTTCAAACTATTGCAGAATTGATGTGATGATGAAGGAAGAGAAGTGGAGAACCAAGAATGCTGTCTTGATCACCGGGCCCGGTGGTGGTGGGGAGAGATGAGATACCAATCAATGCATCAGTCAATTTTTGTTCCCTCTGCAAAAATCCTTTAATAGTTTGAGATCAGCTTCTTCAGTCTGTAGGTCCAAGCACCCTAAAAATCATCAGCCTACCTATGGCTTCCACTGTCTTTAGTTGCTGAGACAAGATCTTACTATGTGTATCCTATTAGGAGAGAACAGCAGCTAAAAAAGTCCAATTGGATCTTTGAAAGACCTTGATTTTATTTGCCTAGTCTGGTTTTTATTTGCTAAGTCTACTCTTGTCTACTGTGTCTTTGGTTAGGTTTTATTTGTCTTAATTCGATTTCATTAGATGCTACATTATATTGAATATCAAAACCCTCTGATGTGGTGGAATGTAGTGCAGAATCACAGGAGAGGTGTCTTTCCTAAGAAGCAAAGAGGCAAATCAATCTGGAATCCTGAGTAGGCAGGAAAAGACCCAGACTGGACCCTCCCTAAACTTTCACAGGGTATATCGAATAGTTATGCAAATTGTGCTTTAGTCTGGCAAGATTCCTGACTATGGACAAGCAGTAATAAATAAATTATTTTGAGTAAATCCACATATTATACTTGGTTTCTTGCACCTGACAGTCCACTACTACAGCATTCCTAACAGATGACCAGCAAAGTAGCATCCACCATCTCTTTAGTCAGCCAATGAGATCAATGTTCCCTCTAAGCTGCGAGGCTGCGCGGCCGCGCACGTGATAAGAAAACACCGTGCAGAAGTTTCCAACTGCCACCTGGTGTTTTCTTATGTCAGAGGGAACATTGATCACCAGCCGATGGGGTGGGTGTGGGGTGGGGGAAAGGAGCCTTCAACGAAGAGAGGCGGAGGCTTTAACTCTTGCCTCCCCAGGCGGGCTCCGCTGCTAGGGAGAGGAGGAAAGCGAGATCAAAGGCTGAAACACCGCGCAGCAGTTTCCAACTGCAGCACAGTGATTTTCAATGTTAGAGGGAACATTGAATGAGATGTTTGAACTGCTCTAACCATTAGGATTTTTTTCCTGATATCCAATTGCAGTCAACTTCCTGATAATTGTGTTGTATGCCTAGCATCCTACGTACTCATCATCTTCTAATAATCCCTTACGGGGTGGAGTCTGGGCAACTGAATGGAGCTGAGTGTTTCCTGGCTGGATACCAGTAGAATATTCCTATTTTTCTTCCAGGGCTGTTTGTTTGTTTGTTTGTTTGTTTGTTTGTTTGTTTGTTTGTTTGTTTATTTATTTATTTATTTATTTATTTATTTATTTATTTATTTATTTATTTATTTATTTATTTATTTATTTATTTATTTATTTATTTATTTATTTATTTGTGAGATTTATATACCGCCTCACAGTGCAAGCACTCTCTAAGCGGTTTACACCAGTAAGCAATGTATATTTATATTGCCCCCAACAATCTGGGTCCTCATTTTACCTACCTCGGAAGGATGGAAGGCTGAGTCAACCTTGAGCCGGTGAGATTTGAATTTCCATGAGCAGGAAGATATCTACGCCCTCAGATCTTTTGTCTTTCTGCCCAACACTTCATGGTCCCTTTCTGCCTAGCTGGATCATGTACTCTTTTATTGGTCAACAGAAAGTGACGCTTGTACTTGAGTTTAAAGAAGGATGGGAGTGTTCCTCTCACATCTCTCTCACATATGTTCTTTCTGTGCCAACTCAGAAAGCTCAAACTGCCCAAGGAGCTGCTGATTCAGTTCTACAGAGGAATTATTGAGTCTGTCATCTGCACCTCTGTAACTGTCTGGTTTGGTTCTGCAACCCAACAAGACAGACACAGACTTCAGAGGATAATCAGAACTGCAGGAAAAACAATTACTGCCAACCTGCCTTCCATTGAGGACCTGTATTCTGCACGAGTCAAAAAGAGGGCCGTGAAAATATTTACTGACCCCTCGCATCCTGGACATAAATTGTTTCAACGCCTACCCTCAAAACGATGCTATAGAGCACTGCACACCAGAACAACTAGACACAAGAACAGTTTTTTCTCCAACACCATCACTCTGCTAAACAAATAATTCCCTCAACACTGACAAACTATTTACTAAGTCTGCACTACTATTAATCTTCTCATGGTTCCCATCACCCATCTCCTCCCACTAATGACTGTATGACTGTAACTTTGTTGCTTGTATCCTTACAATTTATATTGACTGGTTCCTAATATGATTTGATTGCTTATTTATACCCGGACTATCATTAAGTGTTGTACCTTATGATTCTTGACGAACATCTCTTTTCTTTTATATATGCTGAGAGGATATGCACCAAGACAAATTCCTTGTGTGTCCAATCACACTTGGCCAATAAAATTCTATTCTATTCTATTCTATTCTATTCTATTCTATTCTATTCTATTCTATTCTATTCTATTCTATTCTATTCTATATGCCGAAGGAAACAGCATATTTCCCTTTACTGATTATCTTGCCATCAGATTGCTGCTTCGGGGTAGAATCTCCAATCACCACCATCCAAGGATTCCTGCTCTTTAGAGGAGAGGCAGGAATCTTTTTGCAGAACCTATAGAATCCTTTTCCTTAGTCCCCAAGGATTTTGGCATCTGCTTGTCGTCAGGAATCCAGAAGCATCATCAATAGTGAACCCTTGGAATCTATTCTGTAACCCCAGAATTTAAAAACTATTCTGGACAGGTTTGGGCTTCATCTTTTCATCCCTTACATTCCTTCATCTTTTGATTCCTTCTCCCTGGCTTTCATGTATCTTCTGGGAAACTTCTTGTTGTCCCTCTGGAAATGCATATTTTGCCCTGTTTAAGAATGCTCAGTGTTATTAAGAATAACCATCTCATCTAATGATTTTCTTGAGCTTGTAATGTATATACAGGTTGTCTTCAACTTACGTAAAAAGTGGGATCAGAATTTCCATTGCTAATTAAATGAGGCACGCTCAATTTTATGACCCTTTTTTTGCCATAGTTGTTAAGTGAATTACATGGTTGTTAAGTGAATCCGACTTCCCGATTGACTTTGATTGTTGGGAGCCGGCTGGGAAGGTTGCAAATAGCGATCACGTGACTCCCCAAGCTATGCAACCATCGTAAATAGAAGCTGGTTTGGAAAGAGCCCAAATTTTGATCGTACAACCGTGGACAATGCTGCAAAATTATTGTCAATGCGAGGACCGGCTGTAACTTATTTTTTTTCCAGTGTCGTTGTAACTTTAAACAGTTGCTAAATGAATGGTTGTATGTTGAGGTCCTTAGTTCCTGCCATCTTTAGAGAGGAAAACAATCATGCTGCATCCTGGGCAGGCCATAAAAATCATTCTCTCATCTGCATGTACCCTTAATGAACAAATACTGCAAAAAAAAAGTGCTTTCTCTTGGACTTTTCTTCTTCGCTCACTCAGTGAGTTTACTTTCTGGAGAATTATCTTCTTTACGGGTCCCCTGAACTTTCCTCAATTAGATCAGCTGTAAACACTGCTTCCTTTGCACACAATTGACAATCCAAAAGGCTGATCATCAGCACCCTCGTTGGGTGCTCTTCTGCCTTCTCCCTCTTCTCAGTTGAACTCTCCTGCCAAATTCCCCTTGCTCCAGGGGTGGGTCGCTACCGGTTCGGACCGGATCGCCCAAACCGGTAGCGACCCACGGATGACGTCACTGTCAGTGCTGGTCCGTGCGCGCCGCCATCTTCTTTTTATTTTGTGCGAATTTTTCCCCTTCCGCCGCTTGAAAAAGGGCCCGCCCGCGGGTTAATTCTGACCTTTATTTCTTCTCCCAAAGCACAGCTGATTATCTCCTCAGCTGTGTTTCAGGCTAATGCCTGCTTCTGAGCATGCGCGGAGGCCAAATCGCATGGGTGGACGCGTGTGCGATGCGAACTGGTGGCGAAAGTAAGTGGAACCCACCCCTGCCTTGCTCTCCCTGTTTGCTGACTCAGTGAACCCTGGCCCTTAATCGATAAGGTATCAATTGAATTACTAGGACAATTTTTCTTTGTTTGTACATAAGTCTTTGAACAGACTGTCATCAAAAAGAAAAAAAAATAGAAAGAAAAAAGAAAGCAATCCTCTTTATGTCCCGTTAGATTAATATTGGATGTGTACCATCACACAGACAGAAGATCATCTATTACTTGTAAATTGGTTCTGGAGTGGATGGATAGGAAAGAGTGACATCTGAAAGCCAGCTTACAAGATGGTCTAAATATTTTATTTTCTCTTAGGAGAACACTGAGTTAGGCCAACTCCCTTTCTCCACTAATCTTAGAGCAACCAAATGATTCATGATGAAAATATCATTTAGCTTTTATGTTGTGAGCAACAAATAAATGATTGCTTCTAAAGTGTGGCTGTTTAGTGAGATATTAATAGGGGACATAATCCATTTACATTTTTACTGCAGAAGTTTTGCAGTGCTTCGGGGATTCATTTATCCTCTGTAGTTGCTGAATAGCCTGCACTGAAACAGAGCTAAAATAATTCATTCTCGAAGGCTACTTTAGGTTTTTTTAGTTTGTTTGTTTTTGTTTCATATAAACCCAGGCTACATATTATCATGAACACCATCAATCTAACATGCTCAGTAAGGACTTTTATTCAGAAGTGAAAATCTTGTTGCTTTTCAAATGTTGAATTTAAACTCGCAACTTCCCTCACTATTTGGCCATGTGGGTAGATTCTAAGAATTATAGCAGAACAACGTTTGGAAAACCATAAATTCTCCATCCAACATACAAGTATGTATGAATGTATTTCCATGTGTGTATATCTCTTGTTCTACCTATCTATCTTGAATTTGTATGACACCAAGACTTTCAACACTCATCATGGCTTGCTAAAGAAGAAAACATGCACTCCATGAAAAACATGGTAATATCCCCAAAACACCCAAATAATAACAGAATATAAGCCAACTTCAATAATAAACCTGTTAACATAGTTAATAATTATAATAATAATTATAATAATAATGTTAAGAGCCGAGGTGGCGCAGTGGTTAAAAGCAGCACTGCAACCTACTTCAGCTGACTGCTAGTTCAGCTGTTCAAATCTCACCGGCTCAAGGTTGACTCAGCCTTCCATCCTTCTGAGGTCGGTAAAATGAGGACCCAGATTGTTAGGGGCAATATGCTGAACTCTGTAAACCGCTTAGAGAGGGCTGTAAAACACTATGAAGCGGTATATAAGTTTAAGTGCTATTGCTATTGCTAATAAAACTGTTAATATAGTGGAGACACTCACTCCCCTAAAGGCCTTTCTTGGCTGGTTGAGAAATTCTGGGAATTGAAGTCCAGAAATTAAAGTTGCCAAGTTTGGAGACTCCCTGGTCTAGAAAACTATTATTGAAGAAGCCAATCATGTTCTGGGGGAAGCTGTTTCATAGTGTTGAAGCCATATTTTCTGGCCTTGGTCCTCACCTGAAAATAACGTATCACTAGCAGTTTCTCTCAGGAAGCTAATTTCAGATGGATCAGGTTTTTGAATAAGTGACACCTTATCAGCATCATTTAGACTTTACAAATTAACTTCAGCAAATTTAATTGCACTCAAACCTATTTGCAACCTACGTGAGGTTTACAAAATAGGCATAACAGGGCAATGAGTGGGCCTCCTCCCAGTCCCGTCAGCCAAACAATGCCGACTGGCGGGGCCTAGGGGGAGGGCCTTCTCTGTAGGGGCCCCTGTTCTCTGGAACCAACTCCCCCCAGAGATCCGAATTATCCCCACCTTGCTGGCCTTCCGAAAAGCCATTAAGACATGGCTCTTCCTGCAGGCGGGGTGATTTTGAGACAACATTACATCTGATGTCTCCTTCATGTATGCATAGTGTTATATGTGTTTTTAATTTTTTTAAATTGTTTTTAATGATTTGTTTGGTTGTTTTCTTAAAATGTTGTACACCGCCCTGAGTCCTTAGGGAGTAGGGCGGCATAGAAGAACCTCCAAATAAAATAAAAATAAATAAATGAGTACAAACTGGTAAATAGGTTTCTGGATTTTGAACCAATTGCAGGCCTTCAATGCAACCTGATACTAAGTACATTACAGAAATCCAACTGGATGATGCCGCAGAGTTGCCTTATAGAATTATAGAATGAAAGGAGAAAATATTAGACATACTGATATTGTCTTTATGTATTACTAGATCATAGCTTATCCAGCCTATTCCAGGGCTTAAATGCTATTTTTTCTTCATGTTGAGTTGTTAAGTGTTTAGAAGTGCATGTCTTATCTATTGCAATTTAGAATGAAGTAAGATCGGGCTTACTGCACATGTTATATTGCCAAGTTCTTATTTGTGATTTAGAGATTGAGTTTGAACCAACCATTTCCCCATCTTTCATCCTTTCCTTCTACCATCCTTTCTTTCATCCTTCAACCATCCAATCAGAAAGGATGATTGCTGCATTTGCATCAACACTAACTATATAACTAACATGTTATACTTAACATGAAATAAATTTCTCATTTTAATTATGATTTAATGTAGGTGTGCCATCTGTATTATCTCTTAAAATTATTAATTTCACAAAGTTTTGACAGCTCATTCTCCTTTTCCTTAGAGCTGGAAAATCTTTGAAGTTTCCATCAAATTCTCTAGCAGAAGCAAAGATTAATACGTTTTGGCACTTTGGTTACAAATATATGGCAGAAACAGAGAAATCTGTTAATATGCTCATTTTTTTTAGAAAATGTATGAAGTTGATATTTATTTAACTGAACAATTATAATAGTCTGTGCATTTAAATGACTCAGCAAATGGTGGTACCTGACTGATTTCTTTAGGTAGAAATTAAATGGGGTTATACTTAGCTGGGAGACTACCATAGAATGCCAGGGCAGTAGGCTAGATTGGAAAATTAAGAACATTGTGAAAGAAAACAATGATAAACTACCTGCATTTATTTACTATTACTTTATGGACTGTCCATAAAACCACCAGGAGCTGAAGAGAATTACCATAAAGTTTCAGCAAAGACAAGAGGCATGAAACAAAATGGAAATTAAGCAGATTTCAATTAGTATTTGAACTACTTGTTATAATCATTTTAATATACTCATTCTGAACCTGATTTACATTCATTTGCAGACTTCAAACGCAAAGCCCCTGACTAATTCCAGAGTAAATTCTAGATGTTTGACAAAATGTCCCTGAAATGTACAATAGATCTTGTGTTTTAATAACTTCCTTAAGGAATAAAATCATCTCAACTGTATGCATTAAAAACTAATTGAATAGATAAAGTATTTCTTTGTATGTCCTTTAAGAAGGAAGGTAGTTGAACTGCTTTGTTCAATTTAGCATACAAAAAGTTAATGTACCGTGAAGCATATACTCTGGATCTGAGTATTTTATTCTTCCCCTCTCTCTTATGTCTTTAGCCTATATATGTATAAGAAGTACAGTTCAGGGGTTGGATAATTTTTTACATTAAGTGAATCACACAGTATCTAGCCAGTTGTCTTAGCCAGAATATTCAGTTTTTTAAAAAAGACAATTGGATTTTTTTTTAGTCTAGGGGAAAAAAGACATCTTGAAGAGAACATCATAGACACTTACACAGCCATTCATGGTATGGGTAGAGTATTCTCATTTACTAAATACTCAAACTTGAAACTATCCAAGATGACACACACATTCCAAGATGACACACAAATGAAATGCTCTTCACACAGCACCTAACCAATTTATGGATCTAGCTTTCACAAGCTACAGGAAAAATAACCATGAGCTCAGATGACTCACTATGACTATACTCTACCACCAGTGTCTCTTAATACTAATTGCTGGAGGACATAAATAGGAAATAATATTGTAGTAATCTGTAGGAGATAGCCAGGCTGAGCCTGAGGGAGGGGTCAAGCGCATCATCAGTCTCGAATCCCTTCATGCCCACAAGAGACTTAAGTCCAGCCCACCTTGAATTCCATTGATTTTTATAGAATAGAATAGAATAGAATTCATTATTGGCCAAGTGTGATTGGACACACAAGGAATTTGTCTTTGGTGCATATGCTCTCAGTGTACATAAAGGAAAAGATACATTTATCAAGAATGGTTGTCATAGGGTTCAAGTAAGCAATCAGGAAACAATCAATATTAATATAAATCGTAAGGATACAAGCAACAAGTTACAGTCATACAGTCATAAGTGGGAGGAGATGGGTGATAGGAACGATGAGAAAAACTAATAGTAATAGTAATGCAGCCTAGTGAATAGTTTGACAGTGGTGAGGGAATTATTTGTTTAGCAGAGTGATGGCATTCGGGGGAAAAACTGTTCTTGTGTCTAGTTGTCTTGGTGTGTCTTGGTATAGCGACGTTCTGAGGGTAGGAGTTGAAGCAATTTATGTCCAGGATGTGAGGGGTCAGTAAATATTTTCACGGTCCTTTTTTTGACTCGTGGTCCTCAATTGAAGGCAGGTTGGCAGCAATTGTTTTTTCTGCAGTTCTGATTATCTTCTGAAGTCTGTGTCTGTCTTGTTGGGTTGCAGAACCAAACCAGACAGTTATAGAGGTGCAGATGACAGACTCAATGATTCCTCTGTAGAACTGTATCAGCAGCTCCTTGGGCAGTTTGAGCTTCCTGAGTTGGCACAGAAAGAACATTCTTTTGATGACGTTTTTGATGTTAGGTGACCATTTTAGGTCTTGAGATATGATGGAACCTAGAAATTTGAAGATCTCTACTGTTGATACTGTGTTGTCTAGTATTGTAAGAGGTGGTAGGATGGGAGGGTTTCTCCTAAAGTCTACCACCATTTCCACGGTTTTGAGTGTGTTCAGTTCCAGATTGTTCCGGTCACACCACGAGGCTAGTTGTTCAACCTCCCGTCTGTATGCGGTTTCATCGTTATCTACTGCTAATTTGCTGTGACCGTTAATAGTTCAGAGTCTCATAAAGAGTGTCATCAGGCAATAAAGCCATAGTCATTTCAGCCACCTTGGCTTCTGATATCCTGCACTTGACATCATCTTTGCCACTGTTTCCTGTACCCCTCTCTCTGCATGGTCTTTTCAGGAGCCCGTTAGATCCTGAACTTTGTCTCTGGGGCGCCATCCTCAATGCCCAGTTGTAAAGTTTGTCAATAGAGAGGCACTTTATATTAATCACTAGACAAACTGATACCCATTTAGTCAATATTTCAGAGTTATTTCTTTACTTAAACAGAGAAACAGAATGATGAAGGGCAAGAAAGTAGTGGGATAAGGAATAACTTCTAACTTCTTGCCAGCTTGACTGAGGCTGATCTCCAGCAACTGAAGGAGGGCCCAATCTACCTGCCTTCAAAGCAGGACCTGTCTACTGAAGCTCTGGTTGGTGGTACAGCAGCATGGCAATACCGAAGTGATCACAAATTTGCCTATGATACACTGTTTTGCCCAGTTAAAGGTTATATACAACAGAGTTTTAGTAATATATAGATGTTCATATAAGAATCAGGAGTTAAATGCAGCCGACTCTAACCGGCTCACATGGGCCGGTAGGGCCGACTGCGCAAAGCCCCGCCCATCCACGCCGACATCATGACGTCCCTTTTTTGGGATGGTTTTCATGTTCTGCGCATGTGCAGAAGGCCCAT